>JAODXP020000028.1:14810234-14865234 GCA_027497455.2 Sardinella longiceps | reverse complement strand
TGTTGTGATCCTCACTGTAGTTTCTCCAGTTTGCAGTTGGGATCCTCCAGAAGAGAAGAAAGATGCTTCATTCCTGCATCTCCTGCTTTATTCCCATCCAGCTGCAGCTCTCTCATGTGTGAGGGGTTTGATCTCAGTGCTGATGCAAGAGCTCTCAAGCCTTCCCGTCCAATACCGCAGTCCTCCAGGCTGTAGGAGAGAGAAGGAAACACTTCAGGAGGGTATTTCACAAAACCAAGATAGGGGATTTAGGCAGGCTTACTGGGTTATCCTGGATGAACATAGCCTTGACTTGGTTTCACAGAAGAGATCACATACTTGGAAACTAGCCTGCTCCTGACCAGGCTAAGTGCCAGGCTTAGTTTATTCTGATGATAATTCTGGTATCTCATTGGTTAAGTCAGTTGTCACTCCAAACAGACCCTCACGTGTTAGAAGGATTCAATAGTCTGTAAACTTTTCACCATTGTATTAACTCGAAAAGCTGTCAGAAAATCACCATTTTGCAAAATGCCAGTTCATTTTACAAGTATTTTATTTTACAATAATTATTTATCATGTTAACCATTGCTTCCTTATTGTTAATATTCATATGATAAAAGCTGCCAAAGTAGAAATGTGGGACATATTGGCTAAAATATCTGCCATAGATTCCTTGAGAAAGACGATGTAAAGTTTTACTGTTTCAGTGGTGTGCTTTTAAAAGAAACAAACTACTTTGCGTTGCAAGATGAGGACGCAATCACAGGTGGGAGCATACGTATTTGTGCAGTGAGCTGCCTGCCACGCCTTCTCTCTTAAGTTTGCAGATGTTATATCTTTAATATAAATAGTTTTGTTTCCTTGTAAGCGTCAAGCAATTACACTTTCTTCACGCTGACTATTTTATTACAAGCGTGTTTCAAAAGCACACCACGAGTGAGTTTGTTGAAATACGAGCACGCGCGTGCATGCAGAATTACAAGACCCGGCTTGACCTAGACGCCTCAACTCATCCGTGCTTGACGTTCATGAAAGGTTTTGAGCTTATTTACCTAGAAGAGGCTTGGTCAAGCCCCATCTTCGTCACTTATCTTGCATCTACTTACTCTGGTTTTGTGAAATACGCCCCAGATCAGCTGAAGGACACACACACTGTTACGCCCCTCTGCACCCCCACTGGCCTTGCAGTGGCAGTGCAACGGTCTTTGGGTGGTGCATGGGGTAAATTAAGTAAATGGTCCACACCTGGTCTAGGTGTGGGATATTTAAAGGCCAGGTGCTTGTCTTCAAAGGGTGGAGCATTTAGATATGTAGGGAACTGTGTGTGTGTGAGTTTGTGTGTGTGTGTGAGTTAGTGATAAAGTGAACTGTGCGTCATAGTGAGTCAGTGAGTGAGTGTGGTAGAGAGATGGAGTGTGAGTGTGTGTGGGTGTGTGTGTGTGTGGAAGATAGAAGGAAATTGTTTGTAAGCTGACTGTGTATTGTGTGTGTGTGTGTGTGTGTGTGTGTGAGAGTGGTAGAGAGATGTAGACTGTGACTGTGTGTGTGGTAGAGAGAGAGGGAGATCGTGTTAGTGTGACTTGTGAGTGTGTGTGTTTGTGTGAGCGTATTAGGACACACACACACACCTGTTAAATGGACCAAACTCACCTGCTAGATAGGGCACACTCACACAAACACCTGCTAGTTAGGACTCTCTTTCTCTCTCACACACACACCTGGTAGATAGGCCACACTCACACACACCTGGTAGATAGGACTCCCCCCCCCCCCCCCCCTCTCTCTCTCTCTCTCTCACACACACACACACACACACACACCTGGTAGGCAGGCCACAATGTGTAGTAGAGCATTGAAAGTAATGGAAGCTTTTAAGATAACCAGGAGCATGAGGTGGTGTTTCTACTCTGTTCGAAAATGCGTACTGGACACTACTGGTATATTGATCCTGGCATGAAGTAGTACGTCGTATGCAGTATGTGGAAAATATGATTTTAACAGTATGAAGTTTCCCGGATGTTATACTGATGGTATACTGATGGCGGCCAAATCACCAGTATACAAGAGGTGCTCACTACTCGGATACTTCAATCCCATAATTCAACACATTCTCGCAATTCCCGCGATCATTCTCCTCATGGGTTTTGGGGCTTGCCAATGGCGGACAGCAGTGTATGGAATCAAATCTCTGCCATAAATATTTAGTACTTGCAAATAATATTTTGTACCTGTCATAGCATGTTCACATGTGTAATAGAGTTTTGCAGTTGTATTAAACAATTTGTACCTGTGCAAAGAAACTTTGTACTTGTAGACTGTACCTGTGTAATTAATTTGTATGTGTGCAACAAAGTTTTGTACTTGTAGAAAAAAATGTGCATGTGCAAAATATGTATGTTTTTGAGAAATTGATTTGTGCGTGCCTAGAACAGTTTTGTAGTTTTGGAGTGCTTAATTTGCTTGTGTGCAAATTAAATCCACAACGGCAGAAACATATTGGGCACATGAGAAAAGATTTGCCTCAACAGCGACATCCAGCAACCTATCTACAGATACAAATCTGACTGGCGAATTTTGGCACAAATTTTACATCATCACTGAAGAGCCAATCAGTGCTTTAGGTGGGATTTCCAAAGCCTTTCTGAAGAGCCAATCAAAACATTGCATCGTGTACTAACTAGCCAATCAACGCTCTGCAAATAATTTCTGGCCCTGGCTTTCCCTAGATGTGCTTCAGAGAAACAGTAAGCAGCCTTTGGAGAGTAAGTAAATATATCTTGAGTTTTTACTAAGGTACAACACACAATCACACAATGTCAGTGGTATTAACTTTGTTACATCTATTTCTCAGATCCTTGTCGATATATGAAAGATATGGTCTGCTTTGGAAGCCATCACGGAATGGTCCTGCCATATTTGTGCCTGATCGCCTCCCGTCTGTCTAACGATGCCAGGCAGGTTGGGTGAGTTTTCCAAATGAATTTCAAAAGCTGGGTAGTCTAACTACATAGTCTAACTTCAGTCAAGTCTATCATTTTGCCTGGTGTGATGAACAGCTTGCTGAATCAGAATACAACGAGTCGCTAACTGTGCAACAGTACTGAGTTGACTGTGATAACGTTATCTGTTGCTGCTGCGGCAGTCTAGCCTGGCGATGCCATCCTACGTAGTCAACAGTCGCTTTCGCCCAGGCAAGGGGCACTCCAGGTAGCCTACTAGATAACGTTAGCAGAGAGGTTCTAGGATCTACTTCATTGGATTGAAGTGGTAACGCTAAAGGATAACAGATATCTGTGGCTATGTCATGGTGATCTTAAATAGTATAACACAAGATATGATGACTGATGCAGGACAGATAGACTGTAAGAAATCCATCATCTATGAAATGAATCGTGATTATCTTTTAACTCCATGCTCCGCTAGCATAGAAGTTAACTTGACTAGTATGATGTTGTTGCTAAGTCAACGTGAGACACGAAACGTTACTGTAACTTGGTTCAATGAACCACGTTGGATTTACTGGGGGATTTCTAGCTTCTGCATGCTTGGATTAAAGTGTATGCTAGATAAACAATACTAATGAACTTAAACCAGTGTATATTTCAATGGCTTCTGGATATGGCCTAATCTTCCAGAATTGCACGGGGCAGCATGAGGAGTTTAAGGTGGCTGTTGAATACTTTGCTGTAACTGGCAGTTCGTCTCTGCATATGACAAGTCACAAGTGTACTGATTGTTTTTGCATATTAAATGCTGTGTATTGTAGAAAATACCTTGAATCAATCATCCTTCCCCAGACATATCATAAAATATTTCATGGATACTGAATGACACAGAGTTAATTTCATAATTTCATAACTGCAAAACTGTTGCAAGTACAAAATATTTATGGCATTGACTTGATTCCATAGTAGTGGTGGCTTTGCAGAAACTTGAGTGACTGTAAACTTAACTATTTTGAGGTATTTTTGACACACTAACCATTTTATCTTGCACATCTCTCGGACATATGACTTGTAGTTGTGCTTTGTTCGTTTGTAAGAGAGATAATTTCGTTTGGGTTAGCATTTGAGCAACTGTGCATGGCTTTACATTCAAATGCCTGCCAAAGACATTAGCTTGATTGCTAACCATTAACTTCAATTGAGGGAAGCGAGCTAGCTCGGGAAGCAAGCCTCTAACTTTGAGTTTAAAGCTGATAGGTCTTTGTTCGTCACATGGTTGTGTAGTATATTACAAGAAAAATATCACTTTTGACTTGCTACACTGTATACTATGGTGGGTGTAGCATCCAGTACGCAGTATATACTGAAGCAGTATGCAGTATATAGCCTTTCCGAACGCAGCTAATAACTAGGATGGGAGAAAAACTCACATAGGACCCCAAGACCACACTGGCCTGAGAACATACAATTTTTAAGGGGCAATACAGCCAAAGTGAAATGTCGGCCCTGGCCACACCACCACCACCACCACCACCTTCGTCCCAACAGCATCTACTGACCTTAGTGTCTTTAGTGTGCAGTGGGAATCCAACAGCATCTACTGACCTTAATGTCTTTAGTGTGCAGTGGGGATCCAACAGCATCTACTGACCTTAATGTCTTTAGTGTGCAGTGGGGATCCAACAGCATCTACTGACCTTAATGTCTTTAGTGTGCAGTGGGGATCCAACAGCATCTACTGACCTTAATGTCTTTAGTGTGCAGTGGGGATCCTGCAGTAAAGCACACAGCTGAGTCACCCCCAAGGCTCCTGGTATGAGTCCCTTCAGATCCAGCTGAGTCATGATTAAGGGGTTTGACCCCACAGCTGAAGCCACAGCAGCACAGGCTTCCTCAGCAGCAGCATCTTTCAGGAAACTGCACAAATAAGGTGCTTCATTAGTATCACCTGAACTGACAAAATCACAACAGCACAGTATCACAACAGTACTTCCTGAAATATACGTACTGGACATTTGTCAGTTTACACTTTTGATCCTCCTTTAGGTCAAAAAGCAATTTGACTCCTGACTCCACTGATTCCCCTGGATTATTTCCTCTGAGATCCAGGTCTATGAGGTGATTGGGGTTTGACTTCAGGGCTGAAGCCAGACTAGCATAGCCCTTCTCTCTAATACTGCAGTCTGAGAGACTAGTTGGACAAGGATGCAAGTTGGAGGTTCAAATACAGGAAATGTTTGTAGTCAGAGGAACATTAACCTTTCAGATTTCAATGTGTGTGTGTGTGTGTGTGTGTGTGTGTGTGGATGAGGAAGTTTTCAGTAACTCTGTATTGTGTCTTGTGTTACTCACTATAGTGTCTCAAGTTTGCAGTTGGGATCCTCCAGAAGAGAAGAAAGATGCTTCATTCCTGCATCTCCTGCTTTATTCCCACTCAGATGCAGCTCTCTCATGTGTGAGGGGTTTGATCTCAGTGCTGATGCAAGAGCTCTCAAGCCTTCTTGTCCAATACCACAGTCCTCCAGGCTGTAGGAGAGAGAAAGAAACACTTGCTCAGCTAAAGGAAGCCAATACACACCAAAAAGGGGAAGAGTTGTAACCTCATGGATTCTGGAAATTGTTGGACAGTTGACAAAGAACACTGAGTATTTTGTGTGTGTGTGTGTGTGTCTGTGTCTGTGTGTGTGAGAGAGTGTGTGAGTGAAAGAGAGAGAGAGGGGGAGGAACGGAGTGTTAAATCTTTGTGTGAGAAAGCGATAGGAAAGGGGCCAGTAATAGAGTAAATACACATGTATTATAAGAATACAACTTAAGTGTGTGTGTAGTTTGTGTGTGACTAGAACAGTGATGGAATAGCGGTGAGTGATGGAAGAGTGTGTGTGTGTGAGAGAGGATGTATTTTTGGAACATAGACAGAGGGACATTGTATGTGGTGGTCATGGTCCATGATGACATTTTAGGATAGAATAGAAATTAAATGTGTTTAACACTGACCAATTGTGTGTCCAATATTCCAATACAGTATTTTTTGTAATGTCGATATAGTAGGGTCTTAATGTGATACCCAAGTGTTGATAACATGACATGATAGTTGAATAATACTTACAGGTGGTGTTCATAAACTTTATACTGGTTATTTAGTAATGTCATAATGTGATAGTTAAATAATTGTTATTGGTATTGTTCATAAACTTTATGCTGGCTACTTATTATAAGGGTTTATTGTTTTTTCTACAAAAGAAATATACATAAATGTTATTGAACAAGGCCTTGTGACGCTGTTTTGTATGCCTAATTTGATTTATTCACCAATGGTAACGGTTGATGGCGCAGAGAAAACCTGAGTAACCGCTTGGCGAAACGCGTCCTCAATGTGCTGTGATTTTGACCTTTCACTTGTTACCTTACCCTGTTGGACATTTGGAACAGAACAATGAATCGAGTCCGTATATTGTATTATAAGTGGTTTCTGTGTATGTGGGTGTGTCCGAGTCTGTGTAACTGGGAGAGAGGGTTAGTAATTGATTGGAGTGTGTGATTGAGATAGGATATATTTTTGGAACAAAGACAGGGGGAGATAGTATGTATGTGTGAGAGTAAGTGATGGAGTGGGTGTTGAATTAAAAACTCAATGTTGTGCCTTGTGATTCTCACTGTAATTTCTCCAGTTTGCAGTTGGGATCCTCCAGAAGAGAGATAAGATGCTTCACTCCTGCATCTGTGGCTTTATTCCCACTCAGTTGCAGCACCCTCATGTGTGAGGGGTTTGATCTCAGTGCTGATACAAGAGCTCTGAAGCCTTCTTGTCCAATACTGCAGTGTGACAGGCTGTAGAAGAGATAAGTCAACACTTCATCATATCAGCTGAAGGACACACACACCATAGAGGGGAGTAGTTTTTACCTCATGGGTTCTGAAATTATCTGAATTTATTGGCTACAGCAGATGGATATCTTTCTGTGTGTGAATCCTTGTGTGTAAAAGTATGAGTCTTTTGATATTTACTCCAGTTTCTCCAGTTTGCAGTTGGGATCCTCCAAAAGAACAGAAAGATGCTTCATTCCTGCGTCTCCTGCTTTATTCCCACTCAGCTGCAGCTCTCTCATGTGTGAGGGGTTTGATCTCAGTGCTGATGCAAGAGCTCTGAAGCCTTCCGTTCCAATATTGCAGTCAGAGAGGCTGTAGAGAGAAATAAACACTTCAGATCAGCTGAAGGAAACACCAAAGACCTCTGTTTTGGAACCAACACCACCACCTTCACTCCAGCTGTTATGGAACCAACACCACCACCATTGTCTTTAAAATATTTAGTGTGCAGTGGGAATCCAACATCATCTACTGACCTTAATGTTTTTAGTGTGCAGTGGTAATCCAACAGCATCTACTGACCTTAATGTTTTTAGTGTGCAGTGGGGATCCAACAGCATCTACTGACCTTAATGTCTTTAGTGTGCAGTGGGGATCCTGTTGTAAAGCACACAGCTGAGTCACTCCCAAGGCTCCTGTTATGAGTCCCTTCAGATCCAGCTGAGTCATGATTAAGGGGTTTGACCCCACAGCTGAAGCCACAGCAGCACAGGCTTCCTTAGCAGCAGAACTCTTCAGGAACCTGCCCAAATATGGACCATTAATGACTTACTTTTCTATATGGTCTATATGTTATAGTATGAATTTAATATGTGAAATCAATTAACATTCAGTATATCAATGAAATACTCCTACTGGATATTTGTGAGTTTACACTGTGGATCCTCAGTTAGGTTTAAAAGCATTTTGACTCCCGATTCCCCTGGATCATTTCCTCTGAGATCCAGGTCTTGGAGATGGTTGGGGTTTGACCACAGGGATGTAGCCAGAGTAGCATAGCCCTTCTCTGTGATACTGCAGCCTAAAAGACTAGGAGGAAAGAAAGATATATTACATCTATCTACAGTATCATGCTGATTCTTTCACACAAGGGGTCACTGGATTCGGAAGAGCAAGACAGTTTAAATTACACAAAGGTTTGTAGCCTGCAGCAATTATTTTGCCATTAAACCAGTGTACAAGACCCTTTACGATGCACGACTTCTCCCATCACTGCTATACAGATGTTGCTTAGCGCTGTCTGTTATTTCCTTCTGGTGATATAATCACTTTGCAATTGCTCTTTGTATTTCTAAAAGTACTTGGATGAAAGAACTTCCTGTACAATTAAATCTCTCCAACACTGAACTGCTGGGAAAACGATCCTCCCAGCAAGGCAAACCATACATCAAATCAGCATTACAACTACCTATGTGTTGTTTCCACCAAGGCTGCAAAAAACCTGGAAATGGACATCAGCACAACTCTTGGCAATCTTGATTGATTGGACATGTACATGCAGACATACAGCCTTTGTAAATTGAAGTCCTTTGGAGTATTGCTTTAACTGAATGGGTTATAGCAAAATGAAACTGAGGTTAAATTACATTTGTATTATGCCCCATTCACCTAGTGTTAGCTACTGGTTTACTAGTAAGTCTACGTTGTATGAAAGTTTCTCCTTTTTCCCATTGTACTATGAATTACTTACATTGGATGAGAAGAACGAGGAACAATAATAATATTTTTGTTTAAAATGTTTGCATTCTGTGTGTGTGTGTGTGTGTGTGTGTGTGTGTGTGTGTGTGTGTGATACTTCAAGAAAATGATACCACAGACCTGCATGTCTATGGATGTGTTTTACCTGAGTGTCTCCAGTATGCAGTTTGGGTTACCCAGTCCACTACACAACTCTTGGACCCCATTATCTCCAATATTGTTGTCAGCGAGGTCCAGATGTATCAGCTTTGAGGATACTTTCAGGACAGATGCCAGACTGATACAGCTCTTCTTTGTGACACTACAACTGTTGAGCCTTTAAAGGAAAACATTCAACAATCTCTGAAAAGAATTTTAAATAACAGGTATCCTACTATAGGGATGCAATGGGTTCTCATTTTTATGTTAACGAACACATCTGGTTGACATGATTGTGTTACAGGGCTCTCAGGTATCACACATTGAGGGCCCTATTTTGACGACGCAAAGTCAACTGTTGTTTGACGGATGGCGCATTTGGTTTTGGGGGCATGCCGGCGGCTTTCTGCTATTTTCACAGCGCAGAAAATGAACTTCGCGCCGGCGCAAAGTTCATAAAGGTTGGACTTAGGATGCCTAATTAATTATGGGTGTGTTGTGGGTGTAACACAGACATAACCAATGACAGATCAATCTCTCATTGCCTTTAAGAACGAAGAGCGCAAAGCGCCTGGTGAATTGCTATCACACCAGCTGATCTCCTGCATTTAAAGAAATTAAAATATTGAATAGCGAGCAAGCTCACACGTCGGGTCTAGTAATAGTCAGAGCCGTAATGGGTATGGTAATATTAAATTGATGTCTACAGGCTGCACAAGACACGAAGGAAGCTGATTTAGTCCTGATAGATATCTCGGAATATTCATTCGAAAGCGAAAGTAAACTTGATTCTCCATTTAACGCCCCCCTTCTTATATCCTCACGCGTTTTCTGTTGCAGGCTAATAAATTGTGGTTAACCACATCTTCCTGGACATCATAATGATTTTCCGATTGTAATAATTATTGTTGTGGCCTTTATTGTTATGCTGGAACGAGGACTGCATTACCTATTGCGTTGTGCGCCCATAAAATAGCATTTCAGGAATGCGTGACTGACGAATGACCAGGTTTTTTCCAGTCAGTGGCGGATCCCTTTCTGCGTCTGAATAATGGCATCTGTTACGCGTTGCGCCTAACCACACCTTCGACACACCTCCGAGGATGCAAAGTCACTTGCTAATTAGACAACGTGAATTATTTGACAGAAAAACGAACCATGCGCTTGCACAAAATAGCAATGACAGCTTGCGCGAGTCGCGAAGGCATGGTGCGCCGTCTGCAAGATAGGGCCCTGAGCGTGACAAGTCACTCAATTTGGTCTCTTTGTCACACACTCCTGCCACACGTTGTATTTTTCATGCAGAAAAACAATTAATTTATTCTGCCATTTCCAAATTTTTTATATCTGCGGCTCTAGATCAAGCATGTCTGTGTTAGTTGTAAACTGAGCCTGTCACTTACAGCCAATCAAAAAAACTCAAACTGGATACACAACAGCCTATCAGAAAACACCAATACTGATCAGGGCAAGATGTAACTCAGCAATCAATGGGAAAAAAGCATAACCTAGGCTAATCGCGAATGTGACCATCTTAGTAAGTCAAGTTAGTCAGTAAGTCACCCCCTGGCCCTGACTTAAGGTCACTTTAAGCTGAGTTGAAAACTTGATATTCACATTTCTTTTAGTATTAGCTGCCATCTCACCATCTTGGTCTGTGTTGCACAAAAATTTCAACAAAGCTATTTTCAACACTTAGCAAGGTGAAACAACAGGGCTATGGATTGTTTCACTCTGGATAATTCCTTTAATGACTTTTCAGTTTAAGGGTTAGTCAGCTACTTGAATATTTTTATTGAAGCCTTCAATGAGACGCTGGACCAAAACCATTCCTCTTTTCATAAAGTTGTGGATTATATTATTACAGAAAGCATTAACAGTTAGACAGTAAAATCCAAACTGCAGTTTAAGTGTCAACAATGTCACTAGAATATGAAATCTAGTTTACACTGAGAGCACAGCTGAAGGGTCTGGAGGGTTCAGGAAGACTTTTGAAAAACTGAAAACTGTTACTGGGCGTTCACACTGCATCCGTCAGTTGACGGATCCCATTAACTTTGAATGGTGCTTTCGCAAAAATGCATTGTGGGTCCATCCGTCAAAACAGCTCCGTTGCGTCCGTCAAAAAGTTAAAAAATGTTCAACTTTTTTGGCTCCGTCGGATCCGTCAACCAATCAAATCGCGAGTATGCAAATACATGCAAATCGTGTAATTTCACTCTGGCCAATCAGATACCATTGTGGTTTTACCCCGGGAAAGCACGTGAATTTGAAAATGGAGGAGAAGCTAATTTTAGCTGTTGCGCATCGTCCGATATTGTATGATCAATCCATGCACACCTACCGGGACACCACTCTTCGGGATCAAGCCTGGAGAGACGTGGCTTCGGAGGTGGGGGAATCAGGTACAGATTTTCCATACATATGAATTGTTTATATTTTAATTAAATCGTGCATAGCTATCCATGCATGCTTCAGCATAGCATGGCAATTGTGGAAACCGGTTTACCATAATTCAGGCAATTACTTTTATGCAAATATATTATAGTCATTTACTTCTTTCATCATTTAACCCTTTATTTAATCACCATTCAATTTCGTGCATGTAGTCACAGCAACATAAAGTAGACAATTACAGTATGTTGTACATATTTGGCATTATCATCAATAGACAGAACCAGAATGCATGATCCAGCATTAGCAGATTTAATTGCTACCAAGAATGTAGTTGCAATACTTGAAACATGTTTAACTTAATGTACAAAGTAGGAAATTAGTATGTTATTAGATAATGGTAAAGTGTACAGTATGTATTTACTTCATTCATCATTGAACCCTATATTCAATCGCCATTAAATTTCATGCATTTAGTCAGTTACATAAAGTAGGCAATTATGTTATATATATGTTTAACTTTGTCATGAAAAGAAAAGGAACCAGGGAGGAGAAATTAACATTTTATTTTCTTTCAAATTTACAGTTGAAGACTGCACAAAAAGGTGGAGGTCTCTCCGAGACAGGTTCAAGCGAGAGAGAAATAAGGAGAGAGACCTCCAACGAAGCGGCGCTGGGGCTGTTCCAAGGAGCCAGTGGAAATTTATGGGCATCCTTGGTTTCCTGACCCCCTTCCTGGCTGACAGGGGGACTTCGAGCAACCTCCCACGCCGGCCACCAGCAGTTGCAGCCGGAGCTGGAGGCAGCAGGCCGGTGACCGCCAGTCAGCTGGTGGCAGTGGCGGATGCTGGGCAGGTTGAGGTGGGCGGCGAGCTGGGGTCAGCAGCAGACGCTCAACAGCTGATGACCGACGGTGAGCAGGAGACAACAGAGGCATCGGCAGACAGGCCTGAAGCAGTGGTGGCAGCAGTAGCAGCAACAGCAGCAGTGGCAGCAACAGCAGCAGACGGCGGTGGCCAGGTTGCTGTGGCAGCAGCAGCACCAGCACCAGCAGGTGAGCAGATGGCAGCAGGCAGGCAGGTCGCAGGAAGAGGAAGAGGAGGTCCAGGAGGTCCACCAGTGGTCAGGGGCATTAAGAGACGAGGGGCCGACATGACGCAATTTGAGAGGGGCCTTCTGTCTGCCATTGAGCCTCTGACGGCCCTTGCCTTGCAACCCCAGCCCCAGCCCCAGCCCCAGCCCCAGCCCCAGCCCCTACCCGAACCACAGCCCCAGCGTCTGCCTGATGAGGACGAGGTCTTTTGGAGAAGTCTCATGCCGGCCATGAGACGGCTCACCATCGCCCGCAGAGCCATGCTCCGGTACCAAATCCATCAGCTTGTGTTCAGGGCGGAGATGGAGGAGCTTCAGGTTCCTGCCGATGACAGCGAGGTGGATTAGTTGTTATAGTTTATACCTAAAAGGACATTCTTTTTTTATATGCATCATTTTATTTAATACCTTAAAGGACTTTTCACTTTATTTAATACTTCAGGGATTTATAATTTATACCTAAAAGGACATTCTTTTTCATATGCATCATTTTATTTAATACCTTAAAGGACTTTTCACTTTATTGAATACTTCAGGGATTTGTTATTTATTTTGTTATTCATTTTTTGTAAGACCTTAAAGAATTTTTGGATTTCATACCTACAGGGACTTTCATACATCTCTCATACAGAGTTCTCATTTGTTCTTGTTCTTACCAAAAAAAATGAGTTATGAGGTCATGTTCTGAGTAAAAAGAAAAAAGAAAAGATGTCGTCTTTTGGTGTTGTCTTTGCAGTTGTACTGGAGGTGGATTCTTGAATGGTCTTGTAGCTGTAATGAAACAAAATGAACAAACCAAATCATTTCAACATGAACATTTACAAATAACGGTAAAGCACATTGAAATTGTTAAAGCAGTTATGTAAAGGTGTACTTGGAATATGCTTTTTAAAAGGGAAACATGGGTAGCTCTTAAAAGAGCTGTTTGGGTGGCTTTGAAAAAAGCCTTTAGGCACTGGGCTGCCATGGCACTGCCCCCTCGTTGTTAAAGTGGGCACAGTATGCCTCCCGGGTTTGGATGGCCAGACGGCTAGCGTTGTTAGAACCCAGCCTGGGTGCCTCTCGCAGGGCTTCAGGAGCAGTGGATGGCTCGATGTCTGGCTCTTGCCTTGGCCTTCTCCACCTCTGCAGCTTCTTCGCCCGGAGGAAGTTGTGCAGGACAACAGAGACCTTCACAGACAGCTCCGCAACCTCTGGACTGGTGCCAATCACACACCGGTACAAACGCCAACGAGAAGCCAGGATCCCAAAGACACACTCCATTACCAGACGTGCCCGGCTGAGGCGGTAGTTGAAGACCCTCTTCTCCGTTGGGAGGTGACGCCCAGGAAACGGCCGCATCAGGTGGGTCATCAATGGGAAACCTTCATCCCCCACAAAGGTGTAGGGAAGTGGGCCCCGCTGCTCTGCTCCTTCAATGACGCGGTCAGGAGGGATGCCGAGTGTGCCGTCACGAAGCCCTTCACCAAACGCTGAGTTCCGGAGGCTGCCGCTGTCACTGGTCCTGCCGTATCCGCCGATGTCAACCACCCGGAAGAAATAGTTGGCATCAACAAGAGCCAGGAGGACCAAGGAGAATGTTCCCTTGTAGTTGTAGTACAAGGACTCACTATTCCCTGGAGCCTGGATCACCACATGCTTCCCGTGAACTGCTCTGCCATGGCCTCCCAATCCTCACTCGTGGGCACTGGCATGTATTCCTCCACGAGGACAGTCCAGAGGGCACTGCAGACCTCCCGCACAATCCCGCACACTGTTGAATGGCCCACGCGGTAACTGAACCCAATGGTCCGGAAAGAATCCCCTGTGGCCAGGTACCTAGGTGGTTGAGAATATACATCCAGGTAAGAAAGTGGCAAGGTGTACAGACAATACTTCCAGTGAATAAGTCATGCAAGCATATTTTGCCATGTTACCTAGGCCCAATTGCACATAAAGTTTTCCATAAAAAGGCTTCACTGGTGCATAATAATGTCATTTGACATCATTGTTCACATTATGTTTTATGATGACATTTACTGAAAACACTGTTCAATCATATAATAATTCTTGTTACATACACAAATAACGTGGATAGTAGTAGTGCATTACAAAAATGACTGACAAAAATCGCGGGAAATAACATTTCCTTGTATCATTTCAGTAGATGTCGTCCCGTTATTAGGAAAAGGTTAATTTAATGCATACAACTCGTAAATGGAAAATGGAAATGCAAAACATGGTCCTTAATATCTAACGATATAATTTAGCAGTCTCTCCCCCACAAATGCGCGCACAAATGCGCGCTGGATGGGCAGTATTTACAAAAGGCAGCGTAATGTTACCAAGTCAATGAACCAAAGTCAATGAACCTACACGCTAACAAAAGTGTACCTACCGTAGGCAAATGGCGAGTCGCTCGGCAGGGCCAATTGCAGACTGAAAAGTGGTGTCTGCCCTGGTGATGAGGGGGCCCACCTTTCCGAGCAACTCGTCGAAGTACTCCGGGGGCATCCTGAAATACTTCTCGAACAGAAGACCATCCAGACGCAGCTCCTGCACAAGTGCGTGGTATTCTCCACGTTCCTCCCTGGCCTGAAGAATAGGGTGCACCCACAAAAGACGCCGAACACCTCTTCGACGCCTGGCCGTGTACAGAGCCGCCACAATGGTCACACGCAGCAAAACGCGCCTTGCTAGCAAAGGATCCATTTTGCAATGAAAACAGGAAGAAGAAGCAGGAAGTTGCCGGCTTGTTTGCGTTTTCGCAGTAAACAATCTGATTGGCTGCTGGATGTATCTACAAAGACACTCCCCCATACGTCAGACACGCCCTCCGTCATCCGTCAACGGACGTATGTAGTGTGAACGCACTGTAAGTGGTAAAACGTTTTACTAAATATTATATTCATCACACATGCCTTGTTTAACAGTGTACAGTTTTACAGTGTCATGATTAATGTAGTTGTTACTGTAGTAAGTGTTTGTGTACGTGTTTGCGTGTGTGATCTATCTCTTGAAGAAAATGGAGAATCACAAAGAGTTTCCCCTTAGCCTTAAAGCAATATACTGGAGTAAGTTTAAGCATAGCCCTGCTGCACGAGCCTTCCAACAGCAATATATTTCGCATGAAATGAAAGATTTTTGAACAGCACAGACCTAACGCAAACGCGAAACACTTTACATTGAGTCAATGTAACCTCAGGTCTTACTTTCGGTTGCCAACAGTCAGGTCCCATTGATTGAGTTTAAAGTGCCTGTTCGCTTCTGCGTTCGGTCTGTGCTGTACCAAATTATTTTGTTCCACTCGCTAACTCGCGCATTTAGCAAGCTCTTTCAACAGGGCTATGTTTGAATTCCCTCTGGTACTCTCCTTTAAGATCTTACCTGAGTGTTTCCAGTGTACAGTTTGGGTTACCCAGTCCACTGCACAACTCTTGGACCCCAGTATCTCCAATATTTCTGTTGTCACTGAGGTCCAGATGTTTCAGCTTTGAAGATGCTTTGGTGAGGACAGACGCCAGACTGGCACAACTCCTCACAGTCAGACTACAGCTGTTAAGCCTTAAGGGGAAAACAATCCATGAATTAACTTTTTGGAATCAAATATTCCACCAGTAACTAAAGGGATGTTGTAATATTTGCGGTTCCATGTCTCACTTTTGAATGTTTAAGTGTTACTGTTAAGCAAATATATCGCTGTCCTACTTACAGAGCCTCGTGGGATTCCTCCACTACTGGCTGCAGTCTTATGAGACATTCATCAGACATGATGTACTTCTTCAAGTCAAACACATCCAGCTTCTCCTCTGATGTCAGAAGCACAAACACTAGAGATGTCCACTGGGTGGGTGAGAGGTCGACTTCAGGAAGTGTCCCTGCACTCAGGAAGCTCTGGACCTCCTCCACTAAGGAATGATCATTTACTTCATTCAGACAGTGGAAGAGGGTGATCACCCTCTCTGATAATAGAATATCTCTGATCTTCGTTTTAATGTAACTGATTATTTCCTTTTTGCATTCAACTTGTTTTTTCTGTAGAAGGCCATGTAGGAGTTTCTGGTTAGATTCTAGGGAAAGACCCAGAAGGAATCGGAGGAAAAGATCAAAGCGACCATCTTCATTTTCCAAGGCTTTGTCCACAGCATTCTTTTGTAAGGTGACCATTGGTTTCTGTTCTGATATCCACTTTAGAAACTTTAGGCTTATTCTAGAAGCCTGCAGTGGAGATGTCAAATCTTCCCCTTCCAAGATTAACATAAGATGTACTGAACTCAAAAGACAAAACCAAACATCATGTGAGGACATGAGATCTTTGCCTCCATTTATGAACATCAGAAGCACATACAATGCTGCAAAGTACTCCTGGATGCTCAGATGCACAAAGCAGTACACTTTCTCCTGATGAAGCTGTGACTCTTCTTGAAATATCTGGGTGCAAATGCCACAATATATAGCTGCCTCACTGATATCAATACCACTCTGTCTCAGATCATCTTCATAAAAGATCAGGTTGCCCTTCACCAGCTGTTCATAGGCTAACTTCCCAAGAGCAAGGACACTAGCCTTGCTCCACTGTGAATCCTTGTCAGAAATGGCTTCATATTTCTCACTCTGCTTTGTTTGAAACAGAAGGAAATGTGTGTACATCTCTGTCAAAGTCTTTGGAATTTTCTTAACTCCATGTGTTTGAAGTATGACCTCAAGGACAGTAGAAGTAATCCAGCAAAACACTGGTATGTGACACATAATATGGAGGCTTCTTGATGATTTAATGTGAGAGATGACTTTGTTGGCAAGATCCTGATCATAGATTCTCTTCCTGAAATACTCCTCCTTTTGTGGGTCACTGAACCCTTGTACTTCTGTCACCCGGTCAACAAACTCAGGAGGGATACGATTGGCCGCTGCTGGTCGAGAGGTGATCCAAAGTAGAGCAGAGGGGAGCAGATTACCCTTGATCAGATTTGTCAGGAGTACATCTAGTGAAGTGACCTTTGTCACATCAGCCAAACTTTCATTTTTCTCAAAGTCTAGCTGGAGTCGACATTCATCCAGACCATCAAAGATGAACAACACTTTGTACTTCCCCTGGCTGGTAAGAATAAACTGCTTAATGTCTGAGAAAAAACAGTGCAGAAGATCAGTCAAAGAGAGCTGCTTTTCTTTCATACAATTGAGCTCCCGGAAAGGAAGTGGAAATATGAACTTGACATTCTGATTTTCTTTTCCCTCAGCCCAGTCCAGGATGTGCTTTTGAACTGAAACTGTTTTTCCAATGCCAGATACTCCCTTTGTGATAACAATTCTGATTGGTTTGTCTTGTCCAGGTAAGGGATTAAAGATGTCTGTGCATTTGATTGGGGTCTCCTGTCCAGCTGATCTCTTGGATATGGACTCAATCTGCCTGACTTCATGCTCCTCATTTACTTTTCCACTTTCTCCCTCTGTAATGTAGACCTCTGTGTAGATCTTCTCTAGCAGAGCAGAGCTCCCTCGTTTGGGTATTCCTTCAAACAAACTCTGGTACTTGGTCCTCAGACTTCTTTTCAGCTCAGACTGCCACACTACACACTGCAAAAAAGAAAAACTTTACTAGTGTAATTCCCCTGAATTTAAATGTTTACTTTGATGAATTTAAATAATTTACCAATTTTATGATGTATTTCGTTATTGAGTCAATGAATTGTCATGTTTCAGTTTATTTTATCTACATTTGCCTTGTGTTACATGACTAATTTTGTTCAGGGAAAAGCATTCTCAGACAGACAAGTAATTGTATCAAACAAGTAAATAAGCCTATATTGAAACCAAATTCATTAAAAGAAATCACTATTCAGTCCCCCCAGGATTTCGCGGGCCTTTTTTGTGATTGTTGCGGTCAAAAATGCTTGATTTCGCGGCAGGTTTTCTGAAAAGTTGCGGCAGAAGTTGCGCTGATTTTAGGCATTTTATTGCGAGAAAATTGCGGGGGCCAGGAAAAATTGCGGAAAGTTGCGATTTTTTTTTTTTAAGCAGCACGTTTTGATGTGTTTGATGATGGTAGGTGGTTATAGCTATGCAGTGAACAATGCCATATTGCAACTATAGGTTTTCTTTTATCTTGAGGTTGTTTATCATCTAGAACTGCAGAATGCACATCATGGATGGCTGATGGCAATTATGGTTTTAGTTATCAACCCTTTATATGACTACATGCCATCCAAGTTCATCTGTGAACCAGAACAAAATATTATATTAAAAATATATATCTGAAATAGTGATGAAAGTGCTGCTTTAAAGCAAAGAAGGAGGGAGTGGTTGTTGCATGTCATCATCTTCCGCTTCATCATATTCATCACCATGACCTTAAAGGGGGGGTTCAGAATTTTTGATGTTAAACCTCATTTCCAAGTAAGCCTGAGTGATATCTGTCATTGGAGACCGTTTTCAACTCATTTCATCCAGTCCTTCTATCACCTGAGTTCGCTGGTGCTAGGCTAACGCAAGTGAGTGGACAGTGCTAGCCTGGCAATAAAAGACAGTCTTACCCACTCTGCAGTCTCCCTTAGGCAAGTGAATTAATATGCCAGGCCATCGATGTGTACGTCCAAGCTGATACAATCATCTCTGAAGTACAACTACCCTTGAAAAGTGTTATATTTTGCCTACATTGTTCCCTGCTTATCGCAAGGTGTGCAAGGCAGCGAATTGATATTACCTCGGCTACCTAGCCTGACATCCTGTGATCCCTAACGTTAGGCTCTGTCTATCGTCATAATAGTCAAACAACTAACCTGAGCAAGGTAATATTCCGCTGCTGCTGAGAAAGTAGTCCCTCAAAATGTAACGTTATCATGGCGATTCAAGTGTAGTTTTTCTTTTACGATGTTTTTTTAATCAACACCGATGACCTGGCATATTAATGTATTTGCCTAAAGGAGACTGCAGAGTGGGTAAGACTGTTTTTATTGCCAGGCTAGCACTGTCCACTCACTTGCGTTAGCCTAGCACCAGCGAACTCAGCTGATAGAAGGACTGGATGAAATGAGTTGAAAACGGTCTCCAATGACAGATATCACTCAGGCTTACTTGGAAATGAGGTTTAACATCGAAAATTCTGAACCCCCCCTTTAATCATATTGGGCTTGATTGATTGCACGAGTAGACTGTGACTAAGCATTAGTAAAACTGTGGTATACCTAATGTGAAGCCATTGCCAGGGAGCTAGCACTCTTTATATATTTAGAAGCTACAAGTGAAGTAGTTCCACAGCAAGAAGCAAGGCATGAGCTGTACTGTTTGTCATACAATAAATAACTGTGTGGCAATTACGCTCAATGGTGTTTTTTGCTCCCCAACGGCACCTTCCAGGCAGCACAGCCTAAAAGGCACTACCCTTACCCTATTCCTAACCCTAACCCCCTCAACCCTCATCCTAGCCCTAAACTGAGTGGAGTAGTGCCTTGAAGGCAGTGCTGCCTGGAAGGCACTGTTGAGGGCAAAAAATACCAAAGACCTGCAATTACTTGGCTGAAAAAAAATCAGCTTAATTTTAATGCAAAAATATAAAAGCTATCTAATAAGCTTTGTACTTCATACAAGCCAGAACAGGATTTGATATCTTAAAACATGGAAAATATGCAGGCTAGCTTACACAAACCGAAAAAAAATCACTGCTCTGAATTCTGATAGACCTAAGAACAGGAACCAACTTGATGTGCGTTTAGTGTCCTATGAAAAATCAATTTTGTCGAATTCTTCTTGGAGATAGTTCTACAGTAGCATACATTAGCAATAACTTTCAACTCCGCTTGAATTCGTCATTTAGATAACTTGTGATTTTGGAATCCACACGCGCGCACACACATGGAGGGAAAGGGAGAGAGAGAGAGACGCGCACAACGGAAGAGAGCTCATTCAGTCCAATGCGTAATTTAAGGTAACACTTGCCTCATAACATAAACGTAACGTAAATGGCAATAGCCTAAATGATCAAGAATATTGTGATTAGCAGCTGTTTTGAACAGTAATATTTGCACCGCAAAACAAGGAGCAGGAAAAGCTCTGCACCCGTTGATCTTTCACTCGCGAGTGATTGGTATTTCGAGAAACCTTCCAGGAAGTTGCGGGAAAGGTGCGGTGATTCCTCAAAATTGCATGGCCGCGATGAAGTGGCGGGGATTGGTTGAAGTTGCATTGAAGTTGCAAATCGCAACATCGCGAAATCCTGGAGGGTCTGACTATTTGTGAATCCGAACAAATGATCTGTCACTGCAGCCAAGCATCATAGTGAGACAGTGTTACACATACCAATTTATGGTTCCATTTTAAATTGATGCCGTCAAACTGCAGAGCTTGGCTATGACGCCATACCATAAATTCGGGGACCCGGGTTCGATTCTGACCGGACTTCATTTCCCGAACCCTGCCCGTTTCTCTAGGGTTAGGGTCTCTACAATGTCCTTTCCAATAAAGGTGGCAAAAGTCCCTAAAAATATCTTTTTAAAAAAGGTACTTAGTATTATAATATGCTAGTCACCGTATAAGCTTTGTAAAAATGTCAGACATTAGTTTTGGATTCAGTGACCGCATTTCCTCACAGTACTGTGCCTATCAAAAATGTCTTAAAACCACCAGTTCATTTGCAGGCAGTACTTTGTAGGCAGTCGTGAAAAGCTTAAACTGGCTGCCCAGTAACCTCTCAATAGTTCTGATGCCACAATAACAAGGCTGGAACTGCTACAATGTAACAACTAATGTGTTAGTGAAAAAGGGAGCCTGCCAGCAATGCATGTTCTTTTTTAGTGCATGTGTGGGTCATGTTACAGTGTGCATTATCAGATTGTGTGAAATTACTGATTTGCTCACAAAATAATTGTACACGTTTGCCCTTTTGCTGTGATTAGGGGTTCCTTATAGGGGGAGTTGACCCATTTTGGACTTGCCAGTCACAGGCTGGCTGATGGAAGCTTGACAAAACCTTGTTACAACAGCTTCGAAGTTTAGTGTAAATCAGTGATATCTGTGAATAACTTCCCATTGGTTTAGTCAAATGAAAGTGGACACTGCATGGTAAAGATCTAGTAAGTGTATCAGTGCAGTAGGACAAGGCTGGGCTGCATCCAAACCTGTGATATATCCTTGAGGTTTTGTGGGGTAAGCTGGTCACTGGCAGCATCTGGATGACATTTCTCCACTTGGCCTCTGAGTATTTAGAGCACAAACAAACCACACACTCATTATGTGTCAAACTAAATCGTTCTCTGAGTCAAGCTTATTACATTGATTCAATGCTACATTTTGCATAATTTAAAGGAAACATTTGGTGTGATTTTGTTTTAAAATATACACATAATAACAACCAATCAGTTTAAACCAGGGCTTGAAAACGAAATTATTTTTCAATCCTTCCATTCCGAACGGTTCAGGCATGTTTAACGTTTTCGTTCTTGCGTTCCGCCACCAACATATCGTTCCTAAACCGGTTCGGAACGTAAAATATTGTTTGTTCTTAAAGTTCCGGCAGTGTTATTTGGCTTATTCTATTTTTGTGGTTGATAGGCTATTTTACAACAGACCCACTTCCTGGTAGGCTATTTGCCCTTAATTTACACAGTAGCCTTAATGCGGAAAAATCATAAATCACAAGCAGCATTCCAAAATATTTGTGATATCCATCTCACGACCAGGCACACCCCTCACAACCCTAGCCTCCAGAACGTTTTTAACCTCTCAGACAGTGCCCAGGCTTTTCAGCTCAGTGGTTAGAACATTTGACTCCCATGCCATGGGTTTCTTGTAGTTGACGAGATAATGGTTTCGAGACCCATGTGTGGTGTTTACGGACTGTGTTACAGTAAGGTAAAAAAAAAAAGTATGACTTATGATATATTACTAGCTAACATGAGCATACAGTAGCCTATAACTTATGAACAACTTTGGCTTTAGAAAATTGGCCATTGTCGAGAATTGCTTTTAATGTGAATTTACCATTAAAAAGTATTTTGTACATACAATAATATCTGTATGATATTCATGTGTTCTAAAATATCATTTACTGTTAAGTTCCAGTGTTATACACCTAATTATCTGTCTCTTCCTTTTTGCAACCTCAATTCAAATTCAAGAATTGAATTGGAATTTAGGGGTCATTCTCAATTCAATTCAGAATTTTGTACAAGTCTGGTACACAATATGGCTCATTTCGAAGGGGTTTGGATTTATTAAGGAAAAAAGTTTGGATAGGAAAAGGATAATTTTGTAGAAAACAAGCAAAGGCTTCAATAGCCGAAACACAAAAGAAACAAAAGGCCACGAGCAGCGGCCTTAGCGCGGGACTACAGTAGAACACCTGGAACAGGATGGACACGATCACAAGTGCATAGGTGCCTCCTCCAGCCGTGCGTAATGGAGGCCTTTATTGGTTGGTTTACGGGTTGGTTCGCCATTACGCAGCTAAAATGCAGAAAGACATCAGAAGTTGCTGGGGCTCATATTGGCAGAACACCAGGGACGGTTGTGATTTTTCTCACAGGAATGGCTTCGGGGAAACGAGTGGAGGCGCACATAATTGTCAATAAATATTGGCAACTGCTTTGAGAACCAGGCAGCGGGCCAACACAGTCAATGATGACACGTTCGAAGGGCTGTCCCATAGCAGGCACTGAGTGAAGCGGTGCAGGCGGAATAGTCTGATTAGGTTTACCACTAACCTGACAGACATGACACGTTCGACAACACTAAACATCACGCTTTAACCCAGGCAAAAGAAATGACGGCGAATACGTTCAAGAGTTTTTAACACACCAAAGTGCCCAGCAAGACCGTCATGAGCCAGACTCAATATGTCTTTTCGATATGTCGAAGGAAGGACAATTTGCCCCACTATATTCCAATCTTCAGCGGCATTCGGAGGGGTTCACTTCCTCATTAAAACCCCATTACCAGTAAGAAAGTAACGCTGAGGAGCGGCATTATCCGCATCACAGGAAAGTGACTTATAGCACAGTGCAAGAGAGGGATCAGCTTTTTGTAACGTTATCAGTTGGTCTTGTGACAGTGCAGAATCGGGTCTATTGCAAACTTTGCTTTGATCACTTAAACCAGCGTGAACCTCAGGTGGCAACACAGAGACCTCCACGAGCCTCTCACACTCATCAGGGGGTTTAAAACGAAAACGATCTTTGGTAACATTATGAATCAGTACATACTCATCCGAAAGAACAGCAGCATCCACAATACAAATTGCTTTCTGTTCAGTAACGTATGTGGCCACAGCAGGTGGCAAGCAGTTCTTAAATTCCTCTAAAAGAACTAAATTTCATAGCTTCTCACGACTATCAGCCTGCTGTGATTCACACCAACGATCGTACAATGTTTCTTTAACCCTGCCAACTTCCACATAAGTTTGACGGTCCGTTTTTTTTAAGTTTAGAAATTTCTGTCGATAAGCCTCTGGAACAAGTTGGTAAGCCTTAAGGATGGCATCTTTAACATGGTCATAATCACCACTCTGTTCTACCGACAGGGAGGAATAAATCTCTTGTGATTTACTGACCAATACGCATTGTAAAAGAAATGCCCACTCAGGCTTGGGCCACTTTAAATTGGTTGCAACGCGTTCAAAGTGCGGGAAATATTTTTCCACGTCCTTTTCCACAAAAGGTGGAACGAGTTTAACATGGCGGGTGACATTAAATTACTGTGGCCTAGAGGGAGCTAACTGTGCCTCCAGTTCTAGTTTGCGCACAGCCAACTGAGACTCATTCTCAATGACCTCGGCCTGTATGCTTTCGCGCTCACATTCAAGTTCTTTTTCTCGTATAGACAATTCCTTTAAACAAATTTGATGCTCCCTTTCCGTGGCTGAAGCACTTTTTTCAGCAGGCAGAACACCTTTGGCTACTACGCTTTTTGCATCGCGGCTTTAATCGACGCTTTATTACGCTTGCTTGTAGTGCTTAATTTGTAAAGTGGGGACGTCCCGGAGCGCAGAGGATGAGTCGCTCCGGTTCAAAAAAAAAAAAAAAAGCGGCGCGGGGGAGCTTTCTAACAACTCAGTGCGCCACACCGAAACTGCATGTATTGTATGGCCTAATAACACTAGTCACATCAAATCTGGATAGAGTAGCCTACAAATCCCTATGTTTAATGCTGTATTTAGTCAACAAAGCAAGACAATGGCCTACAGTATAACTAAAGCCAGTGAATGGGGATGTAAATAGTCAACAAGTCCTTGAAAAATAGATATCTCTGTGGCAAGAAAACATTCAAAGACTTGCGCACTGTAAACATGACATGGCCACGTTAAAATATCGATATTAAACAGCAGAGAATAATGAAGTTCATCTTATATCTCAGTTATTCAAAACAGCCCATACAGCATAGACCCTGTCCCAGTGGCCTCTGCCTCTCTTTCCCTGCACCCCTCTGCATGGGTCCCGAGCAGTTCTGTGTCCTAATAATCCACGGCTTCACATACAGAATGGGATTGAAGCGGGTGTAACAGTGGGCCGACAAGGCAAAGAAAGAGTATGGTAGATGGTAGATGGGAGAAGAGATGCTCTATTTGCGCCGCCAATTAAGTTCATCTGCGAAAACTCTGCTCACATTCAGCACTTGAAATAAGGACAGTGTTGATCGCGTCCAAGAAGCCCAAAAATTCTCCATTACTTTCCCTGAATTTCCCGAATGCCCCGATGATATGCCGTGGGCCATTATGTAATGCAAAACTGCTGGCAGAGCGCTTCCACTTCTTTTTCCCCTGAACAGGTCGTCTTTCCCCCGCGGCCAGTATTGTGGATAAACTACCTTTACATTATCGATTAGCCTAGCTTGTTATTTCTCGTTTCATGAAAGAAATCACAAACAAGACAGATATCAAAACCAGACATTGACACTAAACAAACTTTAATTTAAGGCCTATATTTAATTAATTGATTTTTAAAATATATTGTTAGTCAAGAGAGGTGGCGGAGCTGGCAAAGCCAATGTCAGAGGTTCCGGAGCACGCGTCCGGCTTGCTCCCCCTCAAATTAAGCCCTGCTTGCTTGCAGAGACAATGTCCACTTGATATTCGGTAGCCAATTCAAGCGACTGAACTTTCGTGAATTTTTCAAACAAAACCAAAAGAGGGGTTGTCAATGAATGCGTCCACTGACGCCATCATAAGACGAGTTAAAATAAAGTTGTCAATAAACCCCTGACAATACAAAGCTGCCAAGCAGCGAACAACGAAAGCAGATAGACTGCAACAAAAGCAATGCAGCTATACCCAAAGTGATTATGCAAAACTACTACAAGTAACTACAACTTGTGTCCATCCAAAAAGATTCACAATTACGCTATACTTAAAACAAACAGCGTTACACTAAACAGGCACAAAGTCCACAAACAGACAAACGTCTGATCCAAGGTTACACGTACGACTTAAACAAAGCAGAGTAGAACTGATGAACAAATGCCGCCTGTCTACACTAAGTAAGACTTAACCATTAAAACAGGAAAACAACTCCTAACTATCTTCGAAGCTTCAGTGGAGTACTCAGCTCGAGACCGTGAAAGTCGGAAGGATAATGTAAGCATGCAATAGCCCAAACCATCACTCCCAACGCGTCCCTCCTGAGATATCCACCACAAATAAAACAAACTTTTAAGCGGCTGCAAACAACAAGTAGACAAACATCTGTTCACCAGAATACTCACGCATAGTCGTATCCAAAAAGTCCCACTAAACACTAAAGCACTAAAGCCCGAAACAATACAATCCCGGACTAAGAGCGCCCAATTATATTGCGGCCAACCTCTGTAGGACTCAATATAAAAGGGGTGACGTACACAATATGGTTAGTTTCGAAGGGGTTTGGATTTATTATGGAAAATAAAAGGATAATTTGTAGAAAACAAGCAAAGGCTTCAATAACCGAAACACAAAAGAAGCAAAAGGCCAGCGAGCAGCGGCCTGAGTGGGGGACTACGGGAGAACACCCGGAACAGGATGGACACGATCACAAGTGCATAGGTGCCTCCTCCCGCCATGCGTAATGGAGGCCTTTATAGGCACCGGCTGCGCAGCGGGTTGGTCCGCCATTACGCAGCTAACATGCAGAAAGACACCACAGGTTACCAACATGGGGAGCCAACTAGGGCTCATATTGGCAGAACACCGGGGACGGGGACATAACAATATTAGCCTTGTTTGATTTAAAAGCTGGTGAAATTTGGGAATTAAGGCCACATAGATCGCAATTAGTTTAAGATGATAGTCATTGCAGCCGCATCTCGGTTGCCTGTAGGTCTGTCCATGACAGCGTGTAACTTTTTTTCTTTGAGTGAATTAACGTTGAATTGATAGGCTACAATATACCATGAAGATCTTCAGATATTAACTCTACACTTCATTGTGCAAACTTTTAAAATTCTGATTTTAAAAGTTTGACTTGGTTACCTTGGTTACCTTGTAGAAGTAAAAGTTTGACAGGGCTTGTAGAAGTTTGACAGGGCTCAGACAGTGCATGGTTGTTTCTCGCGAAAAGAAATTTGACAGCTGGGTGTAGGGGGCGGTGAAGTGACGCGGCAGTAGGTAGGCCTCAATAGTTTTTTTTTTTCATATGAAATAAGGTAGGCCTAAGCTTGTTTTGTGAAATGTTATATATTAGGGAACGAAAAAAAAAAACGTCATTAGCTGTTTTTTGGGATTTCAGAATAACGTTTCTGTTTCGGAACAGTTGAAGACCATTTCGTTTTCGTTTCTGTTCCTCATATAATTCCGTTCGTTTCTGGTTTTCGTTTTCGGCTTTCGTTTTCATTCTTTGAACCGGTTCGGAGCCCTGGTTTAGGCCTCGTTCAGACCCCGTTTACACAAACACAGATAACCATAAAGACGCACATGTTTCTCTGCGGTTGCACCTCTCTGTTACACTTATCCGAAGGTGAAGACGGAGAATCTCACGAACTCCGGGCAAGGTGTTAGATGTCGGAGAACCCCGTCTTCAGACATATGTGTAACTACCCATAACCGGAGCTCTAGCACCAAAGACAGTTGGAGCAAACTAGAAGCACCTACGTTCGCGCATAGTAGTTCTATTTTTCACAACACCTGGTTTTGAATGATGTCAGGACTTTTACCAATAAATCGTCTTTTTGGAGTTATCAGGTTTTTTGGCATGTATCTCTCATATTCTGTAAGTGTTTAACATGATTTCAAGACTAATGTTGTAAACTGTTACTGTTGGCATAACTATCAGATGAAGCTGCCAGGCAGTAAATAGCCTACTAAAATTTCAAGTTGTTAGCGAGCTAACGCTAGCGATCTAGCTAACGTAATGTTTTACATTTATATTTGAGATGTAATTTATTGACAGCCTGCGGGTAACATTACTGAGTTCACTTTAAGTGGACAGAGCAAACGTGAACATAGTTTACAGCAATATGTGAGGTTTGAGCAAAGTCCAAAACGACTAGCTTATAGTTAGCATATAGCTATGTTGTCATGGTAACTGCCAAACAAACCTTCTCTGTCTAAGCTAAAAAGCACACTTGGTTCATACATTGTTTTGCAGAGGAGCGATTGAATTGTCATTTGTTGGTTACATTAATGATCACAGACAATATTATGGCACACATACATTATATCATTCTATAATTTCCTAAGGGAAAATGTTAATGATGTGACGTAATGTGAGCCTGCTGCTAATGCAGACCGAAACACTTCACGTTTGTGGCCATCTGTTACAATGTTGCTCCCTTGAAAGATCTTTGATAAAAGTGTGACGTGGTGGTTAATTGTCACCGCCTTTCTTAGCCGTTTTTGATGTTTGTGTAAATGCGATTGTTTTCTTACTCGGGGAGGGGGAATATACCCGGTTTCTTGAAGACCCGGGGAAGTGTGAAACTAAGCCTCAGATTGGCATCCCAAATCCGATTTGTTGCATATCCAGATTGTATCTAGAATTGATTTCAGGTGGTCTGAACAGGAGAAAACCACATGAATTCGGATTTTTCCGAATCTGTTACGCCCCACTTACCTATGTGGTGTCAAATGCGATTCACATCGGATATGCTGCAAACTGAACAGCTTTTCCACATGGGATAAGATTTCACCCTGTCACTTGCGTCATTAGTCACGTGACACAAACATCAACACGTGGAATGCAGATGGACGGAAGTGAGAGATTAATTGTAGTGGCAGCTCCCTTCTAGCTTTGCATGCCACAAATGGAGCGGGTGAATAGCAACCAGTCTGACGCGACAAAATTCTTCAACTCAAAAAATCTTCATTTAAAAATGTTTACTGGTGAATTAAATCAAATACAAAAATAAAACATCACTTCTAGGTTCTACATTTCCACAAATAGTCGAAGTCTAATTAGCCTGTTAGCTTAGCAGGCCAGCAGGTCGGTCAGAAAACTATATCACCTCCACCCGACCTTCTAATGAAAGAATGTACTTGTCATGTGACTTATATTAAACTATACATCAAGCGCATTCCCCCTAGTGGTGAAACACACACATTTCCCCAATCATGAACTAATTCATTCTTCCTTTTTCAGCATTAATTCTAATAACCAATAATTATTATTTAAACAAAACTACTTTTCTCCATATGGCTCTTACATTAATGTTAACTCTCCTTTTAAAAAACGGTATCGTTTGCTATAACAACGTGTCAGTGCGCATTATGGATTTGCCGCAAGTTGCATATGACCTAGAGTTTAGGCCTACCTCGCGTGTGGAAAGCAAAGTTTACCTCGCGTGTGGAAAGCAACGTCAGTGAAAGTTTTCAACCACACATCAGAAAGGCAACTAACAGTGCTGGACTGCAGTGATGCACTGAAATAAAGATGAGTAACGCTATTCTTGCATCTCTGATACTTCCTTGTCACTTGTAGCTGTGTACTTCGGCCCCACTTAACCATCTGACAGAGAAACAACCAACTCTCTACCCTCCTCGCTTTTGTTTATTATTTGTGGGCATGATGCGTTAGGGTACCATAGAAACCCACGTGGATATGGCAGGTGATTAGCGGACATGGAGATCCGATATGACAAGCAATGTGAACGCGGTCGATAGAGAGATCTGATGTTGATCAGATATTCAAAAAATCAGATTTGGAGTGCAGTCTGAACATAGCCTTAAACACATTTAATTTCTATTGTCTTATGTTCTCATTGATCCCATTAGATCACAAAAACACACTCAAATCTTGTTACTCAGTAAGACCATATGGTTCAACTGTATCGAGATAGTGTATCAAATCTGCCTCCTTTTTGAGCAACTGTTTGATAGTATCAGCTCCTCTTGGACAAGGCTCTACCTTCTCTATACAAGTGAACTGGAGAACTGCGCGGGATAGTTTTCTTCATCCCGCTCCTGCCCGCTCCCCGCTGAATTTCTGACAATTACCGCCCGTGACGGCAAGTGTGCGCAGCGTGTCCGCCCGTTCCCACGATGTGTATGTCCATTCCCGCCCGCAACCCGCGAAACTATGAGAAGTTATTCCCGCACACTGATAGAGATGCATTGATTTTATGTCTTCTCCCATCCCGCAGGAGAAAGTGTATTTTAGGCTATTAATAGAGAAATTCTTCTTTTCTTTTTTTTTCGTTTTCCTGGCCTGCATGGCTTTTGACGCATTGGTCGGGATAGCACTCCTATTTCGTCATTATTACCTCTGCCAAGGAGGTTATGTTTTCACCTGTGTGTGTGTGTGTCTGTCTGTGTACAACATAACTCGAAAAGTACTGCATGGATTTGGATGAAATTTTCGGACAACGTGTGTACTGGGACGAGGAAAAACACATTGTCTTGGCAGAGGTCTGTGCTCTCTGAGCGCTTTTCTAGTTTCCATGTAGTTTTTAAATGAAATAAAGGCAGTTTCATATTCTATTCCCCTTGACTCTATTTTATTTATTTTTTCCTACCTTCATATATTCGCGCAGTGATTGAGGTTAAGGTCTCTTTTCGACAGACATAAATAAGAAACACATAACACAATACATTTAAATGCAACTTAGTTTTATCAAATAATATATAATATCAAATAATATATATATATAATATAATATAATATATATATATATATATATATATATATATATATATATATATATATATATATATATATATATATATATATGGGCAATTCCACGAAAAAGTAAACCTCACCTTAAAACTTTAAGTCTCACCTACATGGACATACAAATTCTTTCAGAAAACTTCCAATACAAAAAAGTATTGTCTCGATGTAAATATTCAACTGAGCAAGTTTCGAAAGGATATCTGTTTGTTAAAATTTTTACCCTATTCAGCTATAATGTAAGTCTATGGAGGGGCTTATAATGGGCATAAATGGGTGATAACACACACAAAGCTGCAATACTATCAGTTATTTTTCATTGTTATATTACTATTTATCTTGTTAAAGGTTAAATCCACCGTTCACAATTGTTTTGTATCGTTTTGGAGGGGTTTTCCAGACGTCACGTCCATAACGTCACATCCATAACGCCATGTCTCCCAATGAAAACCAACTTTTTTTACATTTACATTTGAAATTAAGTATTTCTCTGTCTTTACTGAGGTGTCCTGTTTGGTATGAATGTAGTAATATTTACATTTCTCTAGAAATTTCACACACTTCACAGCAAAAACTACGCTCTCTCAAAAGTTTGTCCGTTTTTCGTCACGTCCATAACGCAAATTGAAAGGCTCATATTCTTATGATGCAAATCATGATATTATTTTTTTCTGTTTGCCTGTATTCAGCCATGGAGTTTGCAGAAGAATATGAAAAAAAATTGTGAAATACTGCTAGGTTTGCAGAGGTTATCTGGCCTTTTGTTCATCAATAATGCACGAAAATGTCACGTCCATAACGCTGGAATTGCCCATATATATATATATATATATATATATATATATATCATATATATATATATCAAATAATTTATCAAATAATATATATAATATAATAATATCTGGCTACTCAACCGCCATCATAAGCCTCTTTATAATTAACGAGAACAGGCTGTAAGTGGCTCTAATAAAATGAGTAAATAGGCCTAACATAAAATAAACAAAGTAAAGGAATGAATTTAACAACGTAAATCACTTTCCAATATTGCTATGGAGGAAGAGGATGTTGCCGACCGACGTTCCCGCAGTGTTTTTAAGTTGTCTGCCCGTTTCCGCCCGCAGCCAAGTGCAAACCGCCCGTTCCCCACGAGTTTTGCGTTGGGTCCCACGGGACCCAATGGGACCCAGTCCCAATAGTCTAGTCGTGATCCCCATAGGCCCAATAGTAAACCCGGAAATGTTGAGTACCCTAAAGTTTTATTGAATAAATGTCATCTATAGGCCAAATGGATAAAATTTAGCTTGGTTGCCCAAAGTTGCACTTTGAGCATTTGCATAATTAACATAAATAGGCAATTAAAGTGATATAATACAAGTGAATAGGCAAAAAAAAATAAATTATAGATATCACCAGAAAATTTTCTCAGTTGATTACTTATGCTAAGATGAGAAAAAAAATTATTGCATGTTTTTGTAATTTTGGCTTTTAGTGCCTTTAAAAGGTGAGATTTACAAACATACATTCTCCCCCGAGCATTTTGTCCAAAAAGAGGGCTACAAATACACCCATATACATGCATAGTGAAGAGATGAAGTCTCAATTCATTTTATATGGCACTTTGTGGGTGTAAGCTTTCAGAAAAGGTATAGGTCCAAATGCATTGGCTATACACTAAAATCACCAATACCAGCTGATCTATAAATGGGTATCAAGGGGAGAAGGGAGGTGGAACCTGCTAAATCTATGTTTATTGACATACTGAAGTCTTATGCTTTCAAAAAAGTATTACTTGTCAAGGCTTATTATTACTTTGTAATACATTCCATAGGCACATTTGTACAAGAAATGCACTTATTTTTTATTTTTCCTCAAAAATAGGAATACGCTTTAAAATAAGGAGGGGGATGGGATGTGAAATTTTTTGGGGGCGTGGAAATCCTGGGCATATAAGCTTTCAAAAAATATATGGTTTATGGGGTCTAATATGTTTCCCCTACACGCCACTGGCCTAAATGTCACCAAAAATTGCCCATTTTGCAAATGTCGAATTTCTTAATTTTGGGATTTAATGTAATGAGGAGGGTGGGGCATACCTCAATGTCAGACCATACCATGTTATATAATATCCTGAGAATGTTCACTTTCAGAAAATGTATGGGATATATGGTGAAATGTGTTTCCCCTTCAGGTTTCAGGCCAAAGTGTACCAGTAGTGTACATTTTCCTCCAAAATCCACCCGAATCCCATTCATTTCAATGGGAAATTTACTTTCCTCCACTATTTTAACATTTACTCTACTAAAAAAATGGAGACATATTTTTCCTCAAAGTTCAATGACCCTAGAACACATTTCAACCAGGCTCCAAAAATTTACATTGAACTCCCATGAAAATACATAGGCTCTCCTCTCACACTACATCGGGTGTATGCAAATGAGCGCATATTTGATGGTTTTTGGCCTCATTTGCATATTTAAACATTAAATTACAAAAACATGCAATACATTTTTTTGTCATCTTAGCATAAGTAATCAACTGAGGAAGTGTCATGGTGATATCTATAATTTAACATTTTTGGCCTATTCACTTGTAATTATATCACTTTAATCGCCTATTTATGCAAATTATGCAAATTGCTCAAAGTGCAACTTTGGGCAACCAAGCCAAATTTTATCCATTTGGCCTATAGATGATATTTCTGCAATAAAACTTTAGGGTACTCAACATTTCTGGGTTCATGAAATCACGACTAGACTACAATGCAGATCTCTAAAGTGAACATTAATTTCGTAGCTGAACCATGAATTTCATCCTTACATTGACTTCTTTTTATTATGACTGTTATTTCCTATCAGGGCATTGCTGTAGAAGAGCCTAGAGCTCATGTAACTAGTTTGGCTAGCTGGCGGCTGTAGACCCGAGTGTGGTGAGAACGGCTCCGGCTACATTGGTGACCTGGATGGGAGTGAGGATTTGGGGGTTGAGTTTAACGGATGCCAACTACCTCGGCTAGCTGGTGGCAGTACATGTAAATCCTCACAACTCAATTCCTTGGGCACTTCTAACTGCTGAGTTAAAAGAGACCTGAGTGCGGTGAGAAAGGTTCCGGTTACACTCAGTCAAGTTCCCCGAGCAAAGAATCGTTGATGATGATATTGCACAACCAAGTTTACCCTACTGAAACTTTCAGCTTCAAAAAAAGAAAACAACTTCAGTAGTTATATATCTCCAGTAACCAACCACAACAGCTAACCTCACAACACCTTTAAATGACACAACATGGCTAATTATTACACCTCTTGTTTGATAGCAAAGAACTCTTGTCATTAAAGTGAAAAGTCAGTATAAATCAAACATAGTGCTGTTGTAAAAGCCTACTACCTGCACTATATAGTGAATGAAATGAAAGAATGTGGAGCAACATAGACCGCACGCAGACACAGTCAAACCGACATTGGCTACACAAAGATATTTCAAATGTCCTGCCATCATTATGCTCATTCTTTGAGTCAAGGACTTACCTTGGTCCATCAGTGACATGCTCCTGTTTGAAGTTGATGCCACGATCCTCTGACCAGTCACTCTTCATGGACACAGGTGAGGGAGGCCTCCCATGATGGAATGGGCTGAAGTATAAAAATATCCATTACTGTTATCCTGAAGCCAATATATCTTGTTTCATCAACATAGCCATGTGTGGTAGACCCAAAAGACATTTCATACATCCCGTCATCACATGCTCTTTCTTACCTTGGTCCATCAGTGACATGCTCCTGTTTGAAGTTGATGCCACGATCCTCTGACCAGTCACTCTTCATGGACACACAGGTGGGCACAGGTGATGGAGGCCTCTCATGATGGAATGAGCTGAGGTATAGAAATATCCATTAATCCTGGAGCCGATGCATCTTGCTTCACAATAGATTTTGTTTATATTCTGAATTAATGCCCGTAATGATTATTACTCAAGCCCCACCCCCAAAAATGTTAATGATTTTATTATTTTAGTTCAGTTCAATTAATTTAGCAAATGCAAGAGGCTGCTTTTCTAACCAGGCTAGTGTAGCACCACACATTACACAATAGCACAACATGGCTAATGATTACATTTTTTGTGTGATAGCATTGAAGCCTTATAATTAAAGGTATAATCCGGCGTGAATCAACACCTAGCCCTGCTGTTTTATACTGCTAAGCACTACTGAAAACTATCACCTCAATGATAAAATTTTGTGCATCGAGACCGAGTTTACGAAACGGCAGCTAACACTTATTGAATAAGGCATGTCAAAAACGAAACGTAGGCCTAATCAATTTGCTTTCGTTTTGAAATGCCCCATTCTGTTAACATTAGCTGCCGTTTTGCTATCTCAGTCTGCCTTTAATAAAATCCAGTGATTGAGGTGGCTAACAATTAGCCTGACATAGCCCGACCATAATACTGCTGTTCATCCGTATTCATGGTCTGGAGGTTCTTTAACCTGACACAATTGTACTGCGGGGGGGAGGGCATTCACCTCTGGTTTGAAACGATTGGACAGCTTGTCTAATCAGCTTCGCTTATTGGCCGGTAGACTCTCTACCGAAGTAAACACGCCCCAGAAGACCGTTCCCAGACCATGGATACGGATGAACATTCGTATTATGGGCGGGCTATGTCAGGCTAGCTAACAATAGCGCTTGGCATTACAAAACAGGAAGACTATGTGTTGATTCACGCCGGCTTTTTCCTTTAAGAAGCTTCCTTAAAGGAAAAATGCAAAGTCAATCGCTCCATATGCCTGAGTGCTTTCATTAGGTCTTAGAAACGGAGCATTTGATTCAATGTTGATCAAATAAACTTGCAGCTAGACAGATGAAGCTTTCAGGCCTATTGGCTGCAGTTTCGCTATTTGGTCTGCGTTGCACGAAATCCTGTCATTCTCATACCTATCAACATCATTTAGCAATGTGGGGCAACAGGGCTATGGGTTTATTCACTCATACTGAATAATTCGTTTCAGAATCACAATTCAGACCATGTGATCAAAAACCTACCTTTGCCCCTTTGGATTGTCATTCTGTGTTATGTCCACTTGCTCCTCCATGTTTGAATCACTCCTGAAAGTAAAGGCATAATGTATTATCTACCATTACCCGTTATCATTTGTGTTAAAGTAATACCACAAAGTCTCAGAAAATACTACAGAACATCATTTACCATCCTGCTCACTCCATGTTTGAATTGTTGCCTCCAGGAAGATGGTAAGGATCAATACATGCAAGGACAAACTCAAACACTGTTTATATCCAACTGCAATAACAATTCATCAATGCTGCTAAATGATGTGCAATGCAAACCTGAAATAGAAACAGTCAATGCAATGATAGGATGCATGTCTGCAGATGTACTTTTATACAATTGCTATCTGTCCTTACTGTTTTTTTTTTTATTTTTTATGACAGGGTGTTTGTAATGACATAAATTATGCATGTGTGTGTAGATGTAATGTGTTCATATAGTAACTGTGTACCTGTGCTGTCCTTTTTGCAGTGACTGGGTGTGTTTAACTGTCTGTTCATCATGCAGGCTGCTAATACTGTTGCATGTTTGAACATGTTACTCTTTTGACCTTCAATTTAATTTTATTTTTTGTTGTACCAGCAACACTAATCAAAATCAATTCAATGCTACAGTACATGTATGCTATTCTCTTCTACACTATTCTACCATGACTACCATAAAAAGCTTGTGAAATGCAGTGATCAGTCTGCCTGTATTGCAGAGGCATAATGAGGTAGCTGACCTTTGCCCTTTTAGGCTGCGAGTTTTATAATCGGAGTTTACGCTGGTGCAAGAATGCATGTGCCTGACTGAGACGTTGGGGGAAAGGGGCGGGACGGATAGAAACAGATGGCTCTGGTAAGGACCAATGGGGAGAAAGGGGCGGGACGGATAGAAACAGATGTCTCTGGTAAGGACCAATGGGGAGAAAGGGGTGGGACGGATAGAAACAGATGTCTCTGGTAAGGACCAATAGGGAGGACCAAAGGACCAAAACCCTCTCAGTTGTGTTGATCCAAAATTAGCCTCCGTTTTCAAGAATCCCATACCCCACCTTTAATATTCTAAATTTCTCTTGCATAATGCAGTAATGATTACCTCCACCAAGGAGGTTATGTTTTCACCAGCATGTGTGTGTGTGTGTGTGTGTGTGTCTGTGTACAACATAACTCGAAAAGTACGGCATGGATTTGGATGAAATTTTTGGACAACATGTATTGGGTAAGTAAGAACTGATTCAATTTTGGTGGCGATCGGTCATGGAGAACACCATCTGTGAGCGCATTGTCTCTCAGCGCTTTACCCTGACTCAGCAGTCTTTTACCTCCAGCAACCAATCATGTCTCACTATGGAATGGCCAGACCATCTGTATGAAAGTTAGTTTAGTAAAGGCAAGAGGCTGGTTTTCTAACCAGGGTAGTGTAGCAGTAGCCTGACACGTCAGACTATATCATAAGAATGTATAGTCTGAAGACCACTGATAGACTGTACTTCAATGGAGGGGCGGGTGATTGCGTTGTCTTTCAAACTGCCCCTCCACGTAATAGGCTAGCGTTCCCAGTGGTACCAGCTGGTATATCAAACTTTTCCCGTAGCCCGTCGGTAACACGGCAAAGACATCTTTTTCAGAACGAAAAACTTCAGTGCACTTTCTTGTTTCACTTTCAAAGAAAATGACAAGTGCAATTCGTCCAAAACTAAAGCCAAAGACGATTCTGCTCTGGTTTGAGCAGGGCTGTCGTCATCGTACAAAGCCCGCCTTACGATTTCCTGTACACATACCGCGCTGTGATTGGTTATCCGCAGCCAGAGGAAGGATACAACGGGTTTCTATCAGTGGCCTCTAGACGTATCTGCTGTGCAAATTCAAATATGCTACCGCTAGGGGTACGTCTAGAGTTCTAGGCTAGTGTAGCAGCAGCACACATTACACAGCAGCTACTCTAACCTCACAACACCCTGAAGTGACACAACATGGCTAATGATTACATTTCTTGTTTGATAGCAAAGAAGTCTTCTCATTAAGGAAAAAATCCAGGTATCCATATATGTAGAGGATGCCAACTAGCATCAGTAAATCCTAACATCCCCAATCCTTGAAGAATGCTTCTAACTGCTGAGTTGGAAGCCTGGGCTTTTCAGGTCATTGGTTAGAACATTTGACTTCTATTGTGGGTTGGGGTGGCAGGTTTGAGACCTGAGTGCGATGAGAACGGAGAACACATATGTCTGAATATTATCGTTAGGTCTTACAAGGGGAGTGTAGTGGCGAATTCCAGTAAATCCAAGTGAATGAAAAAACGGTAGGCCAAAAATTTGACAGCATTTAGGAACATGAGAAAAAAGGGCTATGGGTTTATTCACTCTAAGAAACACCATGTGATCAAAATACCTTTGCCCCTTTGGATTGTCATTCCTCTATTTAGAATTCCCTACAATGTGTAGACTGAATATGTGAACTTGCAGCTATTCTAACAGATTAAACTCTCTTGGCCTCATCGGTTAGTCTTTGGTCTGCATTGCACAAAATTCTGTCATTCTCTTACCTATCGACAGCATTTAGGAATGTGAGACAACAGGCTATGGGTTTATTCACTCCACATAATTCCCTTAAGAATCACAATTCAGACCATGTGATCAAAAACCTACCTTTGCCCCTTTGGATTGTCATTCTGTGTTATGTCCACTTGTTCCTCCATGTTTGAGCCACTCCTGAAATGCAAAGTAAATAGATCAGTGTCTACAGTATTGAGTCTACATTACCCATGATCTTGTTTTTGGTACAGCAGTAGATATCTACCATCTACTATCCCAGTTACTCCATCTTCAGGAAGATGGCAAACATCAATACATGCAAGGACAAATAAACTCAGACTGTTTTTATCCAACAGCAGCTGAATAATGTGCAATACAAACATGAAATAGAAACAGGTCAGTGTAATGACTATAGTATGCATGTCTGCAGATGAATGTTTGTACAAATCTTTCCTTAATGTCTTTGTTAAAGACTGGGTGTGTTTGTAATGACAGAAAGTATGCCTGTGTAGATGTAGCATGTTCATACGGTGTATCTTTACTGTTTTTGCAATGACTGGGTGTGTTTGACTGTCTGTTCATCATGCAGGCTGCTAACAATAAAATAATAACTGAAAATAAAGATCTATTCTATTCTATTCTACGCTATTTTAATATGACCTCCATATACATCTGCTTGCTAAATGCAGTAATCAGTCTGTCTGTAGCCTATAGCAGAAGCAGAATGAGGAAGCCAACCTTTGCACCTTTAGGATTCCTGCTTTATAATCGGTTTCTTCATGCTGCAGACACTCTGTAAGACTCCCTGATGAATCTTTTTAGAAGCTGCAATGAAAACAAAAAGTGAGATTAATGTTTGCTATTCTCCCTAATGTTAATCTTGTTTTCTGATTACAATATAAGAGTTTGAGATGAAACAGGTCAGGCAATTTGTTACATTTAGCGGAGACAAATTTTACCAAAATGCAATAAAAGCCAAAATGCTTAACTGCCTTACCAGACTGTAGAGGAGGGTTTTCATTTGTGATCCAGCTTCATGTTAGTCCAGTGCTGTTCTGTAATGGAGTCTAGCGAGTAGCGTAAGGACTGGACACCTGCAAAATGGACGCCTGGATCAAAGTATCAACATTATGAGGTGATAAAATCAGGATCAGGAGGAGCTAAAGTTCAAAGTTTACACTGATAAACAAATTAACAAGTGCATGTTTCAAGTTCACAGGGATAACAAGTTTTAAAAGTCTACCCCACCTTTCATTCATGAGTTTTTAATTTAGGCAAAGTTTTCAATGAAATTGGTGTGATATTATGAATACACACACACACACACACACACACACACACACACAGAGAGAGAGAGAGAGAGAGAAATGTTTTCTATTGATAATTTAATGTAATAACTGGGATGTGTGAGGACGGGTTGGTTGTACAAACACACTAAATGTGGGACTTCCAGTGGGGAGGCTTTAGATAAACAGTAACAGCTTTACCCTCTGTGTGGAAACTACATTTCCCAAGAACCCCCTGCACTGTTCATATAGACGAATCCGACGAGCGTTTTGTGTAGGCTGCCATCTTGTGGCGACGACATTGTTGGACTGTAAACAAAACATTTTGACAATGCACAGTCAATGACAACTAACAGCAAAGACCATGGAATACTCTGACATTATACAGGTAGTAATGAATCTCGTAAATCATGGCATTTTATGGTGTGCTATCACGTTATTCTTATGGACAGATTGGCGATCTGGGTAGCTCAACAATGGCACCTGCTTACTTCCGGTATTTTTCTCGGATTCGTCTATACAGCTACTCTAGTTCTGAAACTACATCTTTACCCTCTGTGTGGAAACTACATTTCCCAAGAACCCCCTGTAATCTTCCAACGGCTACTCTAGTTCTGAAACTACATCTTTACCCTCTGTGTGGAAACTACATTTCCCAAGAACCCCCTGTAATCTTCCAACGGCTACTCTAGTTCTGAAACTACATCTTTACCCTCTGTGTGGAAACTACATTTCCCAGCAACCCCCTGCACTGTTCCAACAGCTACTCTAGTTCTGAAACTACATATTTACCCTCTGTGTGGAAACTACATTTCCCCCCCAAAAAATCAAAAAAAGTTTTGATGATGGTGAGGGCCAATTTAGGGACCCAACATTGAACTACTGTAAGGGCTGCCAAAAAAAAAAAAAAAATCTAATTTGCAATTATTTTAATGACACAGGTTACATCTCTTCAGTTGACATTAATTGCAATGAATAAATCCCTATCGAAGCCACTGATCAGCACTATACAGTATATGGAGATTAATTCTCTCAAAGCAATGTACAGCTTTACAGACATTGGCCCCCCGGGCCGCAGTTTGAGAACCTACAGTATGTTCCACAGTGTTCCTACAGCTACTCTATACTGTATTTGATTTTAATTTGATTTATTTTACACCACGCCCCTTTTACTCGGACATTGGTCTGCCTTCTCAGTAGAACTCAGAGGAGACAAAGCAAGAATTCCAACACATATTCATAGAGGACTGGGCCCAGTGTCACTTGCTGTTTTCATTGGGTTTGGACCGCTTTAGTTGTTTAAATGACTATTTCAATCACTCGCATTAAGGGGCTTCCACATACTGCGTTTTGAAGCTGTTAATGTGAAGTATAAATGCCTATGGGTATGGGAGTCAGTGTTGTGGTGAGGCCAATATTGAACAAAGGCTTGTTGTAAACACACACGTACACACACACACACATCAAAGTAGAGAAAGTTTGCATCACCAAACCAAAGCAAACACACAAACACCAATACAAGTGTGCCATTTCTCTCTCTCTCACACACACACATTGCCACCTCCACCCACACATACTCATACAAGCATGTCCTCACACATATTCACACATTAATGCAAGCTACCCCCCCCTCTCTCTCTCTCTTTCTTTCTCTCTCTCTCTCTTTCACACCAACACATCAAAGTGGAGGAAGTTTGCATCACCAAACCAAAGCAAACACACACACACACACACACACACACACATCAGAGTGGAGGAGGTTTGCATTACCAAACCAAAGCAAACACACAAACACACACACACAGAGACACATCAAAGTGGAGGAGGTTTGTATCGCTAAACCAAAGCAAACATTCTCACTCACAGACACCACACACGCACACATTAGAGTGGAGGAGGTTTGCATTACCAAAGCAAACACACACACACACACACACACACACACACACACACACAACACACACACACACACACACACACACACTGTGTGGCATCACGAGAGGACGCTAGACAACCGATACATTCCCTCACGGGAGTGGCTTCCTGGCTACAAGTTGGCCGCCAAGCAGACTACATTTCCCATGATGCATCACACAGATAGCCTGACATAGCCCGCCCATAATACGAATGTTCATCCGTATCCATGGTCTGGGAACGGTCCTCTGGGGCGTGTTTACATCGGTAGAGAGTCTACCGGCCAATAAGCGAAGCTAATTGTTCTGATAAATGTAGGCCTAATTATCATCCAGTGGAATGGAATACTGTTTTCTGATTGGCTACCAGGGTGTCCGCTAATTCTTGAAAACAGGACACCTGTGATGTTTGTCGGGTAAAAAAAGTTTCACTCCTGGTTGTTTTGTGATGTCACAGTGGAGGTGGTTTGCATTCTTAAACAAAAACAAAAACTTCAATGTTTAACCTTTTGTTTCTCCATCTCTTTCTGTGTGTGTGTGTGTGTGTGTGTGTGTGTGTGTGTGTGTGTGTGTGTGTGTGTGTGTGTGTGTGACTGAAGAGTTGTTTATAGGAACAATGTAATATTTGGCCTGTTTTGCAAGTATGGTGACGCATGTGTCCTTTCCAATGCAAATCTCTGGGTTAAGCAGCATGAGGAAAGGGGCTTATTTTGGGGAGCCAAAGGGACATGAACTTGACACTTAAAAATACTGTACCCTGGTTTGTGTGTGTGTGTGTGTGTGTGTGTGTGTGTGTGTGTGTGTGTGTCTCTGTGTGTGTGTGTGTGTGTGTGTGTGTGTGTATACGTTAGAACTAAAGTACAGGGTCCTCATTTGTCAACAGTGCGTAGAAAACATTCTAAATTCTGTCGAATCAAATGTGTGCAGTCTGGTCGTACGCACACCAGGGATGATAAATCCCACACCTTTTAAATCACTGTGTGTGTGTGTGTGTGTGTGTGTGTGTGTGTGTGTGTGTGTGTGTGTTCACACCAGGGATGATAAATCCCACACCTTTTAAATCACTGTGTGTGTATGTGTGTGTGTGTGTTCACACCAGGGATGATAAATCCCACACCTTTTAAATCACTGTGTGTGTGTGTGTGTGTGTGTGTGTGTGTGTGTGTGTGTGTGTGTTCACACCAGGGATGATAAATCCCACACCTTTTAAATCACTGTGTGTGTGTGTGTGTGTGTGTGTGTGTGTGTGTGTGTGTGTGTGTTCACACCAGGGATGATAAATCCCACACCTTTTAAATCACTGTGCTTCACACGCATGCTGATGCTCATTTACATGCCAATACACCCCAAATTAAGCGTATATGGCATAAATAACCTCTCTGGCACGGGTGCATTTCAAACAGATGGACACAATCATCATACTCACTGAAATTGTGCTCCCTCTTACATACAATGCCTCTAAATATTCACCATGAGTTATACATTTTAAATTGACTTTCCTATGTGTGTCAACAAAATGTTCACCCAGAGTATTCCATGTGTTTGTCTTGAATTATACGGATTTGTTTGTTTGGCAGTTGTCAGCAAACTGAAACACGAGACAGATATACAGTGAAACATTTGTTATAGGCAGTGAAATTGCGGTCGTTACTTGCAATTTTGCAACTCTAGCACTGGGTTTTGTGCTTATGCCGTGGTCAGAGATGTGCGTATATTTAAGCTCATTTCTAAGATCAAGTACAAGTTCCTAAATACCACACTTTGAGCAGGAATGATCGTACGCACCCTTTACGCACAGATCTGTGCTTAAGTACGGTTGATAAATGAGCCCCTAGGAGCCTGTGAGTGTATTCAATTTAAATACCAGGTGTGTGTGTGTGTGTGTGTGTGTGTGTGTGTGTGTGTGTGTGTGTGTGTGTATGTGTGTGATTGTGTTAAAACTAAATTACTACAAATCCCCCCCCAAACACGTACACACACACACACACACACACACACACACACACACAGGTGTATCTATTTCCATTGATGTTATAGTCAGGACTGTTTGGAAGGAGGCATTGGCTGATTTTGCATAAAGAACATATACTTCCTGTTAGTTTGTTTAGATAAAGCAAACTAATATAGACAGCTGCTCCAGTCCCAGCAGCATCACTCTCTCAGAGACAACCAGCACAACCACAAGAGGAGTAACTCCAGAGCTGCCTGACAGGTAAGGGACCCACTTTATATCATTAAAGAAAACAAACTTAACTAATATTCATGCCAATATCACCAAAGAGAAAATACTAAACTATTGTCAATGTCAAATTTATTGATAAAGCCCTGTATACACAACTGCATTCAACCAAAGGGCTGTAAAAAAAAAAAAAAAAAAAAAAAGGAAAAAGAAAACTAAAAAGAAAAATACAATATTGCACAAAAATAGGCAAAAACAAAACTTGATGCATCTTAATCTAACTTCATATATTTTTTAAGAGAAAACTGAAAAGAAAAATAAAGCAATTAAACTTCATCATGTGAAGCATGTTGAGAAGAGAATAAGGATAAAAAGAATAAAAATTGTATCATAGTGGGGGCACTGCTCAGTGGGCTAGTGTGTCATACCATAAATCCGGGGACCCAGGTTCGATTCCGACCCGAAGTCATTTCCCCATCCCCACCCCTCTCTGTCTCCCACTCATTTCCTGTCACACTCTCTACTGTCCTATCCAAGTAAAGCCCTAAAGCCCTAAAAATATATTTAAAAAAATAATTATGTATCATAGTGGAGCACAACTGACTAATTTGAAGATTGTCAGTAAAATCAAAGCAAAATCTTCAGTATATATACATGTAGCTTTATTTACATTTTGTTATGTACATGAAAGAAAGCACATTTTCTGTGGAATCACCCTTATATTGAACATTCACAACAAATTGCCACTATAATGTACATTGACAGACAAACTGCCTCATATACTGTACAGCAGGGGTAGGGAACCTATGGCTCGGGAGCCAGATGTGGCTCTTTTGATGGTCGCATCTGGCTCACATACAAATCTTTTATAAAAGAATGATAACGTTAAAAATGTAAAACATTCTCATGTAGGCCTATTTCAATCCATTCATCTATCTATTTCAGTCCAATGTGACTTGAATAGCAATTGTGAGAAATGGAAAGCCATTCACAGATGAGGAGTATGCCAAAACACTCTTTTTCTATACTTTTTGATTACTTTTCGAATAAAGATAAGACAAATTAATGAATAAAAGACATGCCTGTATATTGTATGGCTCTCATGGAAATAAATTTCAAAATATGTCCCATTAATGGCTCTCTCAGCCAAAAAGGTTCCCGACCCCTGCTGTACAGTGACAGAAAAATGGTCAGCATTGAAGGGAAAAAAACTACCCATAAGAACTGTAGGGGTCACACAGTGCGATTGCTCCCTCTTGTGTTAGGCTTATGTAACAGCAACACAAAATGGTACTGAACAACTCACACACACATGTACACAAATTATCACACATGGCATGGCAGATATACACAAATGTTTATTCCCTCTAGTTCATTAAACAAGGTAATTTTTCTATAAACTCTAAATTGAATTTACACATTTTTGAACACATGAACACATGAGGTATTTGTGAGTAGCACTTTGTTTTATGTTATCCATTGTGGTTGTTGCTGCTATTGTTTTTGCCATAAATGACCATATGCATAGAAGAAGATATGTGTAGTTTATATATATATATATATATATATATATATATATATATATATATATATATATATATATATATATATATATATATATATGGGCAATTCCACGAAAAAGTAAACCTCACCTTAAAACTTTAAGTCTCACCTACATGGACATACAAATTCTTTCAGAAAACTTCCAATACAAAAAAGTATTGTCTCGATGTAAATATTCAACTGAGCAAGTTTCGAAAGGATATCTGTTTGTTAAAATTTTTACCCTATTCAGCTATAATGTAAGTCTGTGGAGGGGCTTATAATGGGCATAAGTGGGTGATAACACACACAAAGCTGCAATGCTATCAGTTATTTTTCATTGTTATATTACTATTTCTCTTGTTACAGGTTAAAATCCACCGTTCACAATTGTTTTGTATCGTTTTGGAGGGTTTTTCCAGACGTCACGTCCATAACGTCACATCCATAACGCCATGTCTCCCAATGAAAACCAACTTTTTTTACATTTACATTTGAAATTAAGTCTTTCTCTGTCTTTACTGAGGTGTCCTGTTTGGTATGAATGTAGTAATATTTACATTTCTCTAGAAATTTCACACACTTCACAGCAAAAACTACGCTCTCTCAAAAGTTTGTCCGTTTTTCGTCACGTCCATAACGCAAATTGAAAGGCTCATATTCTTGTGATGCAAATCATGATATTAATTTTTTCTGTTTGCCTGTATTCAGCCATGGAGTTTGCAGAGGAATATGAAAAAAAATTGTGAAATACTGCTAGGTTTGTGGAGGTTATCTGGCCTTTTGTTCATCAATAATGCACGAAAATGTCACGTCCATAACGCTGGAATTGCCCATATATATATATTATGTGTCTTACTGCTACGATTCTTTAGCAATATTTTTTCTTGGTCAGCACTATGGTTCAAAACCTGTTGTTTTTAAATGTGCTGTAGACATACAGTAGATGACTTGACTTAATTCTCGTGTGTGTGTGTGTGTGTGTGTGTGTGTGTGTGTGTGTGTGTGTGTGTGTGTGTGTGTGTGTGTGTGCATCTCAGCACCAGTGACTCCAGCTTTAATTGATTTTCTCTCTTCAGCCCTTCAGTCATGATTCTACTGCTCATTACCACACTGCTGGCATCAAGTAAGTGTGTGTGTGTGTGTGTGTGTGTGTGTGTGTGTGTGTGTGTGTGTGTGTTTGCATGTGTGTGTGAGTGAGTGAGTGAGTGAGTGTGTGTGTGTGTGTGTGTGTGTGTGTGTGTGTGTGTGTTTGCATGTGTGTGTGAGTGAGTGAGTGAGTGAGTGAGTGAGTGTGTGTGTGTATGTGTGTGTGTGTGTGTGTGTGTGTGAGTGTGTGTGTGTGTGTGTGTGTGTGTGTGTGTATGTAATCATCTGTGTCCTCTCTCCTCTCAGGTGTGTGCAGTCTCTCCTCCTCTGTGCCACGTCAGTTCCATGTGGTGGAGGAAAAGATTAACTGGACAGAAGCTCAGCAGTACTGCAGAGAGAAGTTCACTGACCTCGCCACCATAGACAACATGACAGAGATGGAGAAGGTGAAGAGTCTGATCCAGGAAGCAGGTGTTGAGAATGTTTGGATTGGGCTGAAGCAGGGAAAGTGGCAGTGGTCTCTGGATGGCAATCAAAACAAAGTAAACTTCTGGGCTTTATTGGAATCGCAACCTGATGGACAAGGTTCAGGTCAGACAAATGAAGGTGCCTATTGTGTGGTGCAGAAGACAGAACGGTTCAGAGGAGCCTGGTTTGACCAGAGTTGCAGTGAGACCTGGCCCTTCATCTGTTATGATGGTGAGAATCCTTCGTCTTTTAATCACAACAAGATCTGCAGAAGCCAATAGTATCAGATCTCATCATGGGTTTACTGTAGTAAAGTAATGTAATATCTTACCAGAAGTGAAATTAATACTTAATAATGTTGGGTTTAATGTAGTAAAGCCAATAATATAACATCTTACCAAAAGTTAAATTAATATTTAATAACTAGAAGAGCGATCAGAGAGCGCAGACCTCCGCCAAGACAATGTGGTCACAGATGGTGTTCTGGATCACCGATCGCCACCAAAATCGAATCAGTTCTTACTTGTCCCAATACACACGTTGTCTAAAAATTGTATCCAAATCTATGCAGTATTTTCGAGTTATGTTATGTTATGTACACAAACACAGACAGACAGACACACGCCAGTGAAAACATAACCTCCTTAGCGGAGGTAATAATGTTGGGTTTAATGTAGTAAAGCTAATAATGTAATAGCCTGCTAATAGTGCTGTTCATATTTTATATGTTGGGTTTAATGTAGTAAAGCTAATAATGTAATAGCCTGCTAATAGTGTAATTAATATTTCATAATAATGTTGGGTTAAATGTAATAGCCTGCTAATAGTGTAATTTATATGTGTAGCCTGGTCAGAACCAAACCCTCAAAATGCGCATCGTTTCGTATTAGAGACTGAGATCTCTGCTATTGAGTAATGATTGCTTGCTGGAGATGTTTAAATTCAAAACGATTAGATGGATCAGCCCTTGACAAATCATAATATAAATAGGAATATTATTCTCACGCTGCATTCTCAAAGTTCACTGATTACCCAGGATGAGATGTTTACTGTGTAATGGAGCCCAATTGCAGACAGAGTACTTACACAGAATTACATTGAAAGGCAATGACAAGGCTAATGACTCTGCCCTTCAGTAACTGTATTGCAGTATTGGCAAGTTATTACATCATTGGTTTTATTACAGTAAAACAACTGAATTATTGAAAGTAATCTTATTGGTTATTAACTGCTGCAATCTAAGGTCATTAATTCTCTCAGCTAATGACTCTGCCCTTCAGTAACTGTATTGCAGTATTGGCAAGTTATTACAATGTAATTAATTACATTATTGGTTGTATTAGAGTAAAACAACTGAAATGATCAGTTATTGAAAGTAATCTTATTGGTTGTTATCAACTGCTGCAATCTAAGTCATAAGGTCAATAATTCTCTCAGTAATTCATGCATCCAATTTGTTATGACCTCATGTATACTTATTGGTTCAAACTGACTCATGAATAAATTGGGAAGCAGAAAGTCAACTGTGCTGCTAATTCCTAGTTAATAACCATGACACACCTGTATTACCACAGGGGGAAACTCCACTCATCCCTATGTGCTGGTTAAAGAGGGGAGGAACTGGGCAGATGCTCAGAGATACTGCAGAGAGAAACACACAGACCTGGGGTGCGTTTCCCGTACAACGATGAACGTTAGCATTCTACCATCAAAGTACGATGTTCGTGGGAACTAGGTAGGTGCTCAGCTATGGGTGTTTCCCAAAAAACGCCTACCAACATGGTAGGCTACTATGTAAGTTTCTACCATGTTGGTATGTACCACCATAGTTCCTACGGCTACGACCATGTTTGCAGATGTTTTCGGAAGTGTTCGGAGACAATTCGGGCGCATTCGCGGTAGGAAGCGTGCCAGTCCCGTTTATACATTTATGTTGATATAGTCAGTTAATAACGGCGGTTACATGAACCTGTGATCAATATAAGATTCAATCAAGTCATATGCCAAAAGTGGTCTAGTTTATCTTCACCTTCGAGTGAAAATACAAGAAATAATAACGACAGGAAATTATATTGGCAAGCAGTCTAATTAGATGTGAGGAGCCTTCCTGTACGTGCAGCAGGTGGTCTAGTGGGTTAAGCGCACAGCGTTGACTCACATTCATTAGAGCAGTTGAAGGTTCAATGCCCGGTGATTGTTACAGAATATCTTCTTACTCTGTGTCTAAATTATTATATTTAAAACAATACAAGATAAATAAACTGAAATTATTATCCATTCGCTTGGGCATATTTTACGCATTAGTGCCTATAACAATTCGCCTGTCCCCGCTTGTTCCATGCAATATTATCTTTGAATTTGAACGTCTACTGATTGATAACACTCACATTAACAACGAAACCATCTAATTTCCTAATTGAATAGGCCTGCCATTACACCTGTTATCACCAATAATCACCACCTGGAAACTTTCTCCAAATCAAAAGTCTTCCTAAATAATAAAGGAGAGGACAACAGAAACAGATCCCACACACGTTCACTGAGGTGGTTTTGAACTCGCAGGAATCACCATTGCACGCCTTATAAGCGTACTGGCTTATCCATTTACGCCACCAGTCATCTCAATTCACTCTTTATCTCTTGCCTAATTTAAATCATGACAATACTCAAGGAGACTAACGTGGCCTATAATATTAATAATTAACAGGAAATCACATTGTCAGTTTATAACCAAGTCTTACTCATCATTGAAGTGTTTTTAATCAACAATTTCGTCGTCTCCAAATTTACCCAACTATGGGATGTTCAACGCCCTCTGTTGACTACAGTGTTGTAGTAAGATACTAACTTGTTACGGGAGGAGAAGAGCTCTCGTAGGTACGGATCAAGTTACGATGTTGTTTACGATATAGCGCAGGAACCATGATTTCGAGAAACAAGGACATAGTAGCTACGTACATCGTAACATGGAGGTTTCACCTCCATAGTATGGATGAGCATTTTGGGGAACACCTCTCTCGTAGTTTCATGGTTCCCACGATGTTGGTAAGCCCCAGTTAGCCCGTAAATAGCTCGTAAATGTTTGGGAGACGCACCCCTGGCCAGTGTGAGGGATGGCACAGAGTTCATTCAGATAGAGAAAGTTAGAGGAGATAAGGATGTCTGGATTGGCCTCTATAGAGCCTGGGAGTGGTCAGATGGCAGCAGCTCCTCGTTCCGCCACCTGTACAGAACTCAAGGTCCCTATAAGGATGTGGCATGCACTGAGATTAAAGGAGAGGATCATGAGTGGAATGATGCAGACTGTACCTCTCGTAAGAGCTTCATCTGCTATGGAGGTGAGTTACTTCCCCTCTTCTCTGCTTGATGGGAATTCAGTCTCAAACAGCATTATGTGCAGATAGGAGATGGGAGATCTTTCTTCCCTGGTTTTAAATAAAACTAATTCAAAACATTGGAAATATTCTCAGGGCACAACTTTGCAAGAATGGAAGGGTTTGCTTAAAGGGGCCCTATTACACCAATTTTTACTTTCAGTAATTTAATTTATTATTTTCATAATTTTTTATTTAGTTTATTTATGTTAGTGAAGAATTCAGAGAGAATACGTCATATCCAAACGGAAACCTATTTCAATTACATTGGGCCAGACTGTATGACATAGTCAACTGTGACGTCCGCCACATGACAGAGGGAATAAACAAAAAGTAAGCGTCCATCTTGCTCTCTTGGGAGTGGGACGCTCTAACCAACTGAGCTATAAAAGCCCGAGCTTTTTTTTTTCAGCTGTTAGAAGCGCCCATGGAATTGGGTGATGAGGATTTACACGTGCTGCCACGCTAGCTGAGCTAGCCGGCTTCCGTTACACATACAAGCCGATCCCCATTGAAGCAGAGTGCCTGACGACCAGGCAAACTGGGGTTCATGGACTATGAGCCCAACACAACCGGATCATGAGAAGTGGTGAGCCAGAAGTGTATGGTCGGAGGTGGAGGAGGACAGTCGGAGGTGTTTATCCTGTGTTGTGTGTGTATGTGTAAAGGAAATAGTGACACTCGGAGGTGTTTATCCTGTGTTGCGTGTGTGGATGTGTGTGTGTGTGTAAAGGAAATAGTGACACTCGGAGGTGTTTATCCTGTGTGGTGTGTGTGTGTTGTCCCCAGATGTCCCCAAACAGGCAAAGAAGAGGCAGATGGTGAGAGTGAAGTTTCCAGTAGACTCTCACGTGAACGTGTGTGTGTGTGTGTGTGTGGGTAGGGGTGTGTGTGTGTGTGTTGTCCCCAGATGTCCCCAAACAGGCAAAGAAGAGGCAGATGGTGAGAGTGAAGTTTCCAGTGGACTCTCACGTGAACATGTGTGTGTGTGTGTGTGGGTATGGGTGTGTGTGTGTGTGTGTGTGTGTGTGTGTGTGTGTGTGTGTGTGTGTGTGTTGTCCCCAGATGTCCCCAAACAGGCAAAGAAGAGGCAGATGGTGAGAGTGAAGTTTCCAGTCGACTCTCACGTGAACATGTGTGTGTGTGTGTGTGTGTGTGTGTTGTGTGTGTGTTGTGTGTGTGTTGTCCCCAGATGTCCCCAAACAGGCAAAGAAGAGGCAGATGGTGAGAGTGAAGTTTCCAGTAGACTCTCACGTGAACATCAGTGACCCAGCTGTGCAGAAGGCAGTGTGTGTGTGTGTGTGTGTGTGTGTGTGTTGTGTGTGTGTGTGTGTGTGTGTGTGTGTATGTGTGTGCATCAGTGATCCAGCTGTGCAGGAGGCTATCCTACAGCAGGTCAGTGTGTGTGTGTGTGTGTGTGTGTGTGTGTGTGTGTCGCGCGCGTGTGTGTGTTTGTGTGTGTGTATGTGTTTGTGTGCGTGTGTGTGTTTGTGTGTGTGTATCAGTGATCCAGCAGGAGGCTATCCTACAGCGTGTGTGTGTGTGTGTGTGTGTGTGTGTGTGTGTGTGTGTGCGTGTGTGTGTGCACATCAGTGATCCAGCAGGAGGCTATCCTACAGCGTGTGTGTGTGTGTGTGTGTGTGTGTGTGTGTGCACATCAGTGATCCAGCAGGAGGCTATCCTACAGTGGGTGTGCGTGAGTGTTTGTGTGTGTATGTGTTCGTGATCGTTTGTGTGTGTGTGTGTGTGTGTGTGTGCACATCAGTGATCCAGCAGGAGGCTATCCTACAGTGGGTGTGCGTGAGTGTTTGTGTGTGTGTGTGTGTGTACATCAGTGATCCAGCAGGAGGCATCCTACAGATCATATTTGTTTTAATTACTTAATAATAATCATATTTGTTTTTATCACTTAATAATAAGCATATTTAACGGAGGCCAGCTAGCGCGGCTAGCTCGTTGGTAGTGTGTAAATCCTCATCACCCAATTCCATGGGCGCTTCTAACACGCCGAGTTAGAAGCTCGGGCTTTTAGCTCAGTTGGTTAGAGCGTTCCACTCCCACGCTGGGAGTTTGTAACTTGCGGGGTGGCGGGTTCGAGACCTGTGTGCGGTGCGGACCGCCACCGGCTACATTGGTGCCGTGACCTGGATGGGAGTGAGGATTTGGAGGGTGAATGTAACGGAGGCCGGCTAGCTCGGTGGTAGTGTGTAAATCCTCATCACCCAATTCCATGGGCGCTTCTAACACGCTGAGTTAGAAGCTTGGGCTTTTAGCTCAGTTGGTTAGAGCGTTCCACTCCCACGCCGGGAGTTTGTAGCTTGCAGAGTGGCGGGTTCGAGACCTGTGTGGGGTGTGGACCGCCACCGGCTACACATACAGTATGTATTTTAATAACTTCATAACAATCCTTTTTGTTTTAATAATTTCATAATAATCCAATTTGTTTTAATAGCTTAATAACAATCTTATTTATATAGTCTACTAATTTACACACACACACACACACACACACACACACTACACTAGTGACAAGAATCTTGTTCCAGATACCTCCTGGGCAGTGATGAAGGTTTGCTTGTAAACGGTGGATTAAGCTGTGGAGTCCAAGAAGTCAACCTGTGGGATCCATGTTATTAATTTTCTTAGTTTAGTTTGGCTGTATTTGTAGTCTATCTATGAACTGTTCTTTTATTACATAAACTACATAAACTTTTATATAACATAAACTTTATTTATCAAACGTTGTACAAAGGGTGCAGCAGTCTAATCATATGTGATAGGATAACCTGAACCCAGGATCTATATGCAGAAATGTTACATTGTGTTTGATTAAATGTATTGCTCCTGTTCAATAAACTGCAATGACTGAAGTTAAAAACAAGGTTACATCCACAGTGTTATTATATCAAGTAACCAGCAGAGGGAGTATGTGAGTAGTGAGTTCACTCTCATGGCAGGAGTAGCTGCATATTGTGTCATGTATAGCAGTCAAGGTGTAATTTTACACAAAAGTCAGTAGTACCTTATTCAGCAGTAGTAGTAGCAGTAGTACCTTATTCAGCAGTAGTAGTAGCAGTGGTACCTTATTCAGCAGTAGTAGTAGCAGTAGTACCTTATTCAGCAGTAGTAGTAGCAGTAGTACCTTATTCAGCAGTAGTAGTAGCAGTAGTACATTATTCAGCAGTAGTAGTAGCAGTGGTACCTTATTCAGCAGTAGTAGTAGCAGTAGTACATTATTCAGCAGTAGTAGTAGCAGTAGTACATTATTCAGCAGTAGTAGTAGTAGCAGTAGTACATTATTCAGCAGTAATAGTAGCAGTAGTACATTATTCAGCAGTAGTAGTAGCAGTGGTACCTTACTCAGCAGTAGTAGTAGCAGTAGTAGTACCTTATTCAGCAGTAGTAGTAGCAGTAGTACCTTATTCAGCAGTAGTAGTAGCAGTGGTACCTTATTCAGCAGTAATAGTAGCAGTAGTACATTATTCAGCAGTAGAAGTAGCAGTAGTACATTATTCAGCAGTAGTAGTAGCAGTGGTACATTATTCAGCAGTAGTAGTAGCGGTGGTACCTTATTCAGAAGTAGTAGTAGCGGTAGTACATTATTCAGCAGTAGTAGTAGCAGTAGCAGTACCTTATTCAGCAGTAGTAGTAGCAGTAGTACATTATTCAGCAGTAGTAGTAGCAGTAGTACATTATTCAGCAGTAGTAGTAGCAGTAGTACATTATTCAGCAGTAGTAGTAGCAGTAGTACCTTATTCAGCAGTAGTAGTAGCAGTGGTACCTTATTCAGCAGTAGTAGTAGCAGTAGTAGTACCTTATTCAGCAGTAGTAGTAGCAGTGGTACCTTATTCAGCAGTAGTAGTAGTAGCAGTAGTACATTATTCAGCAGTAGTAGTAGCAGTAGTACCTTATTCAGCAGTAGTAGTAGCAGTGGTACCTTATTCAGCAGTAGTAGTAGCAGTGGTACATTATTCAGCAGTAGTAGTAGCAGTAGTACATTATTCAGCAGTAGTAGTAGCAGTAGTACATTATTCAGCAGTAGTAGTAGCAGTAGTACATTATTCAGCAGTAGTAGTAGTAGCAGTAGTACATTATTCAGCAGTAGTAGTAGCAGTAGTACATTATTCAGCAGTAGTAGTAGCAGTAGTACATTATTCAGCAGTAGTAGTAGCAGTAGTACATTATTCAGCAGTAGTAGTAGCAGTAGTACATTATTTAGCAGTCATTGGTATGGTGATTGTGTTGTCACAGTGTGCTGTTGACAAAAATGTCATGGGCCCTCTAGTAGAGTGGTGATGCCATTGCCCTTTTGCTGTCAGGATCACCGGTTCAAGATCGTTTCTGCCATGCAATTTGTCAGTGGGCTAATCAGTGAAGAAAATACTTTAGAGATGTGAATGCGTGTGGTGGAACAGAGTTAAGGAACATGGCTACTGTGTTATACTTTATGTGTATGTATCAGACAGAATGGGTTAGTGGTGGCGTAGCAGGTAAGGAACACGGCCAATATTATGCTACAGCTCTCTAAATTGACTGTTCAAATCTCTAACCCATGTGTCCTTGAGCAAGGCACTTAACCTTAAAGGAATAGTTCACCTCTTTATGAAAGTTGGTTATTCACCTCCTTACCTGGAGTAACATAATATGTGGGTAAGAGCAGTTTTGGTCTCAGTGCATGTTTTGTCCTAGTCTTGGCCCCCGAAGAAATCCAGCAAAGATGCAGAGGAATAACATTTTTAGGTGGTCAAACTTCAACTTCTTGCTTTCCAAAACTGCCATTAAAGAGAACAATTCCTGTTCTTACACTATTTAACAGGAATCTTTCTCCCTATACCCAATTACTAACCTCTTTATCCAAGTTTCCTCCATCACCTACTCAATCTCACACTCTCAGTCTCTCTCGGGTTTTGAACCCACATCCTTTAAGGCAGTATATATACTATATATACATTTAAGGAAGTATATATACTCACACTGCACACCAGCATTCTTCCACTGAACCATCTGTTGGTTGATGAGGATAGTGATATCAAGTCTAGTTGAGGATAATGTCTATATCAAGTCTAGTTGAGGATAATGTCTATATTAAGTCTAGTTGGGTAGGCTGGCTGTGTAGTTGGGTAGGCTGGCTGTATCAAGTCTAGTTGGGGAGAATGTCTATATCAAGTCTAGTTAGGGAGAATGTCTATATCAAGTCTAGTTGGGGATAATGTCTATATTAAGTCTAGTTGGGGATAATGTCTATATTAAGTCTAGTTGGGGAGAATGTCTATATCAAGTCTAGTTGGGGAGGCTGGCTGTATCAAGTCTAGTTGGGGAGAATGTCTATATCAAGTCTAGTTGGGGAGAATGTCTATATCAAGTCTAGTTGGGGAGAATGTCTATATCAAGTCTAGTTGGGGAGAATGTCTATAT
>JAODXP020000028.1:14792734-14800234 GCA_027497455.2 Sardinella longiceps | reverse complement strand
CACAAAAAACACAAGGTAGTAGTTGTTAAAAATCCTCTGGTGCTGATAATCTGGATCCATTTTTCTCAACACCTCATGGTGTAAATGATGTTGCCTCATCACTCAATGCATGCAAATGTAACCCGCAAGACAAGGAAAGGCCTGTGGTTGTGCGGGGACAGTCTAAATCTAAATGTTAGGCTCTAAAGACTGGTTAGGTTATGACTAGACCACAACAAATTACTCACCCCAAGCAACACACAACACTCAAAGGTTTAAGGATGGAAAATACAATAAATATTTATTTAGGAAAAAAATAAGTTAAGAAGAATAGAATAATTTAATTTGAGCAAATCACAATAATGTAAACAGTATTAAGGTGCAATTGGTAAAGTTATCAATAAGAGGAATAAAGAGAATGTCAATAAGAAGATCTAAATTGGATTTGTAAGGGTGTAGATATGAAAAAGTAGAATGTATTAGGTTTTAAGAATGATTAGTAAAGGTAAAGATAAGAAGAATAAATCTATTGTCTAATAATACTATTTAACCACTTTTAAATTGTATTGAAAAATCTAGCTTATTTACCTATTTAGGCCTAAGTTTTATGGGTAATAAGATGTAGACCTATTACTCAGGTTTGCATTAACCAGAACCAGGAACACTCAAAATATAGGCCTAGTGTTATACTTAACTAGTGCCGAAACTGTAACTCTAAAGAGGCCTAACCAATTAAATAAATAAATAAAATAATAAATAAAACCCCTTTGAGATCTCAGAAAATAAAAAAATATATAACTAAATAAAAATAAACCCAAATGAAAAATGAGTGCACTCAAAACAGGAAATTAAAAGAAAAGAAAAGAAAGGTGGGGGAATTAAGGTGTGTGACTCAGGTTGGTTTCAATCCAAGGGTGTGTGCTCAAGTCCAGTTCAGTCCTACCAGAGTCACGGGGGGCAAGGGATTGTGGCAGGTAGCAGACAGTTCAGCCACGAAGATGCAAAGGCATGCAAGGGGGATGACGATGGTGGTACAGGAAAGATGGGGGTTACAGGGGAGTCTCCAGGATGTCCACAAGTGGATGACGACGAAGGCAGGGTGGTTTCCAGGTAATCAAAAAACCAGTCTGCACAAAATTGTACAGATTACTATTCCATTCAATAACCAATTATAATTCTGTTACCATATGACAATCTAATGTACTAATTGGAAAAATCCAACAATACCCTTAACTGCTTAGAACAGCAGTAGCCTACACAAAGCAGTGTGTTAAATAAAAAAAGAGAAAACTCCGTCAAATCTCCGTTACTTCACTTACGCTTGGAGATTGACACTGTGAGTTGCTTGGTTGCTAGGAGACCAAGCTAACTGAAAGCTAGGTGGCTACAGTAGTAACGTAACTTTACCTACTCAGTAATAGTAAACATTTAATCATATCTAAAACACCAAAATGCTCTTAAACATATTAAATCATAAAATCCAAGTCTTCTCATCTTATCCTGACTGGTTTTAAAAGTATGTCTAATCAATATGCAGATATCAGGATCTATTAAAAAACGTTAGGACTTGCTTAACATGACTTAGCTTAGCTTAGGATACTCATACATAACGGCATTTGCAGGACGTTAAAATGTTAGCTCACCAGAATATCCTTTCACAAAATCAAGATCTCCGTAGCTTTGGGGGTCTTGATTGTAGTTAATTATCTGAATTAAAATAATAACATTGTAATCTATTTGAACTATTAGTTATTATAAAGAAAAATATCAGGAGGTACTGTTTAGAGCTAGCGACTCACCTAGAAGAAAGTTTTCAAGGGGAACGAGTTGATTGATAGAAGAAGAGAAAGGATTATCTAATTGATTGGAAGAATAATTCAGAAAGTAATTCAGGTATTCACAGATTAGATATCACTTTGTCTATTGAAGTTCATTCACTCGATGATCTGATTTCTTTTGCTGTTTCCGAAGTGGCAGTTGCCTGAATCTTATTTGAAAACAAGTTCTTGCGCACGCTCTAGGGACTATATGAGAACTCTCAGCGCTGCAGCAAGAGTTAGGGAGCGTCTGAAAAGGGAGTGGGTTACATTCTCCCCCTCTAAACCGCATGAGTCTCTGCATGCGCATTAAAACTACCTAGTGTGTGCACTAGTGATTTCAGACATGTCTGCCCAGACTTTCGAAGAAAGAGGCAAGAGCTAGCACCAATGGTCTTCCAAGTTCTCCGTAACACAGTCTTTCAGGTGGACGTCTTTCTCGGGAGGATCTTCGGACTTCGGTGGATTCTCTGTCAGGTAAGCCGTCAGGTTCAGGCATGTCAGCGGGTTCAGGTAAGTCGACAGGTTCAGGTAAGTCTACATGTTCTTCCTCAGGTGAGTTTCTTTGAAGAAGTACTCTACTCTGTGGCTCTTCTACAGGTGAACATGCCTCAGAGGGCTCAACTTGAGGTACTTGACATGGAAGTCTTGCTCTTTCATATTCAATCAGTTCCCTCTCAGGTGAGGATGCTTCGGCAGGCTTGGTACGAGTTACAAGTGGAGTTCTGGACTTTGAGACCTCAGGTAGACTCAGGTTCAACCCATTTGAAGCAGAGGGATCTGAAGGATGCTGTTCTGTGTTCATCTGTGTTGTGGTTCTAATAAAGGTCCTTCTGGAGGTTTGGGGAATCTCCAGTGGGTAACAATCTTCATCATCACTGCTGCACACAGTGTCATCAACACAATCGCCACTGCTGCTCTGTTGATCTGCCTTTTTCCTGTGTCTTAATTTTCTTGTGTGAGGTGAGTTCACAACAGGTTCTGGTTCGGAATCAAGAGGCAAGAACCCACAGGGCAGGAGGAGGTCTCTGTGAAGAGTTCGGGGTGGAGTGTCCCTCTGCTCATGTTTTATGACGTAGACTGGACCGTCACCTATTCTCTTCACTACAACATGGACTTCCCTCTCCCATCTGTCAGCCAGTTTATGCTTCCCTCTCAGATTCATGTTCCTCACTAGGACTCTGTCGCCAGGAACAAGTTCTGCTGCTCTGACTTTACTGTCAAATCTAGCCTTGTTTTTCTCTCCCATCCTCCGTGAGCTTTCAGAAGCAAGGGCATAACTGTCTTGCAGCCGTTGACGAAGGCCCTTCACATAATCTGAGTGGGACTTGAAACCATCTGGATTAGGTTGGAGGCCAAGGACAAGATCGATGGGGAGTCTGGGCTGCCTGCCGAACATCAGCTCATATGGTGAATAACCAGTGGTGTCATTCCTGGTGCAATTATATGCATGAACTAAAGGCTTGACAAAGTCCCTCCAGTGGTATTTGTCCTTTTCATCTAGGGTTCCAAGCATACTAAGGAGTGTCCTGTTGAACCTCTCAACGGGGTTGCCACGTGGATGGTACGGGGTGGTTCTCACTTTTTCTGTGCCAATAAGTGAACAAAGCTCTTTGATGGTACGTGACTCGAAGTCTCTTCCTTGATCACTGAGAAGACGGCTTGGGAACCCGTAGTGGACGATGAAGCTCTCCCAGAGTGTCTTGGCAACTGTGTTTGCTTTCTGATCTTTTGTTGGAACTGCGATGGCAAACTTAGTGAAGTGGTCTGTGATGACGAGGACGTTTCTTGTGTCTCTGCTATCAGGTTCAATACAAAGGAAGTCCATACACACAAGTTCAAGTGGGTAACTAGCCTGGATGGTTTCCATGGGAGCAGCATTCTGAGCATGGGCTTTCCGCCTCACACATCTCTCGCACGTCTGGCACTTCTGTTCAACAGATTGGAACATCTTCGGCCAGTAAAATCTAGCACGGGCAAGATGGAGGAGACGCTCAGTACCAAGATGGCCAAGTTCATCATGCAGACCATGTAATGCTCTGGCACGGTACTTGCTGGGTAAAACCAGCTGATGGATCTCAGTGCCCCTATCCAGACATCTCCGGAATAGTACTCCCTCCCGAAGCTCAAGCCTTTTCCATTCCCTCAGGAGCAGTTTAACTTCAAGTGACTCAGATGATATCTCCTGTAGAGTGGGCTTACGATCTCTTTGAATGAAACTGATGACGCGCCTGATGGATGGGTCTTCTCTCTGGGATTGGTGCCAGTCATTGTGAGTCATTCCAGGAAGGGTACCTTGCCCTGAGGATTCAAAGTCTTCTGGGATGCTAGAGACATCTACAGCCAAGGATTCAGCAAGAATGGTGAGATCTGACAGTGCACTCGTGTCTGCTGAGGTGATTACAGAGTGCCGTTGACACAGAGCAGAGAGCATGTCGCCAGAAACCATCTTGCTTTCTCCATTCAGGATCCGTTGTTTCAGTTCCTCAATCCGTTCTCTTTCCCGCTTGAACTCATCATCCTCCTTAGATGGACTCTGCGGCCTTCTGGACAACCCATCGGCATCTTGGTTGCTGATTCCAGCTCTGTACTTGATGCTGAAGCGGTATGTGGACAAAGCAGCTAACCAGCGATGACCTGCTGCGTCAAGCTTTGCTGTGGTCAACACATAAGTCAGGGGGTTGTTGTCTGTTAAAACCTGGAACTCAGTGCCATAAAGGTAATCATGGAACTTCTCACAAATGGCCCATTTTAATGCGAGATACTCTTGTTTGTGGACGGGGTAATTCTGCTCACTTCTGGACAACCCTCTGCTGGCATAAGCAACAACTCTTAGCTTTCCGTCTTGTTCTTGGTAAAGGGCAGCACCAAGTCCATCACGGCTGGCATCAGTGTGTAAGACGTATGGCAAGTTGGGATTGGCAAAAGCCAGGACAGGGGCTGAGGTCAATTTATCTATGAGGGTTGTAAATGCAACCTCACACTCTACTGTCCAATCATCCCCAAATGGCAAAGTGGGATTAATTGGAGTTTTTAACTTTTCTCTTTTATAGATCTTCCCTCTCTTTCGTGGTGGTACATATCCTGCTGTCAGGGTATTCAGAGGTTTTGCTATCTTGGAGTAGCCTTCTACAAAACGCCTGTAGTATCCTGCAAATCCCAGGAAGCATTTAAGCTCTTTCCTATTGGCAGGACGGGGCCATTCTTTCAGGGCAGAAACTTTATCAGGATCTGTGTGGACTCCCTCAGCATCGACAACGTGACCAAGATATTTGACAGAGGATTGGAAGAAGTGGCACTTATCTGGAGACAGTTTCAGGCCATAGTCTTTGAGACGATTCAGCACTTTCATCAGCCGGGTTTCGTGCTCTTCTAACGTCTTTGAGAAGACAATAAGATCGTCCAGAAAGACCAAAACTTCATTTAGGTGCAGATCTCCAACACATTTCTCCATGAGCCTTTGGAAGGTACTTGGTGCATTGGTCACACCTTGAGGCATCCGGTTGAACTCCCAGAACCCTAGAGGACATACGAAAGCTGTCTTGTGTTTGTCTTCTTCGGCAACCTCTACCTGGTAGTAGCCTGACTTCAGGTCCATTACAGAAAACCATTTTGCACCAGTAAGAGCAGAAAAAGTCTCTTCGATGTTGGGAAGGGCATAGGCATCTTTCACTGTTCGTAGGTTCAACTTCCTGTAATCAACACAAAGGCGGATCTTTCCATTTTTCTTCTTGACAACGACGATGGGGGATGCAAACGGACTCTCAGACTCTCTGATAATGCCAGCATCTAGGAGCTCTCGAAGGTGTTGTTTGACAGCTTCCCTGTCTGATGGATGAATGGGCCTGGGTCTCTCTCTAAAGGGAGTGTCGTCCTGAAGACGGATGTGGTGCTTGACGGCAGCTGTATGGCCATAGGACAGGTCGTCAACTGCAAAGACCTCTGACATGTTGTTCAGTTTGTCTATGACACGGCTCTTCCATTCCTCTGGGATGGGGGAATCATCCAGGTTGAAACTCAGTCTGTTGTTCTGAGGCTGGGGGGTGTCAGACACTGTTACATGTTGTTCAGGTGGCATCACATACTGTGCAACCATCATCTGAGCTATCACCTGTTTGGGATGCAGCATGACATTTCGGTCAGTCACATTTCTCAGTACAATGGGGACCTTGCTTGATCTGTGTGGGATTTCCAGAAGGGCACTCTCGACAAACACTCCGCCTGGTAAGTGTAATGATTCAGAGGACTCAATCACAAACAAGGAGTGTGGACAGTTCTTTTTCATCCTGATGTCACCAAAGACAGACACATTTCCTCCTGCAGGGATGGCAACAGAATGGCGCCCATGAAGCTTGACCTGGCAGGCTGAGTTCTCTTCCTGATGGCTTTGGGCAACATGCTGAAACAGCAGGACGCAGTCACTGTTGAGTTCGGGTCTTTGTAAAAACTCCTCTCCATGCTTTTCTATGCCATCTTGATATAATCGGTCTAGGACGTTTGTGCCAACCAGTAGGGGAATCTGAGTGTTGAAGTGACAATTGGGCACAATGAGGACTAAAGAGCTGATCTGTTCAACAATGCCAGTGATGCTGCTGGGGAAGGAGATGAGGGCTTGTATATAACCCTTATATGGGACATGTTGACCACCTGCACCTTCTATCTGAAACAAAGCTTGGATAGGCTGGATGGGGAGGAAGGACAAGTTGTTCAGGTAGAACGTCTCTGAAATGGTTGTGACTTGAGATCCAGTGTCGAGGATGGATTCACACTCTATCCCTTCAATGGAAACAGAAGCAGTGCAGCGTGGGCCTACAAGTCCATTGGGAAGGAATTGATTGCTTTGACATTGCTGTTGTTTCCGATTGTCATGCGTGTTGGAGGCTCTTACAATGGTGTTTAGGGGTCTGGGACTCATACTATGGCTTTTAGCTCCTGAACGTCCCGAAACAGAAGCTGTGACTAGTTTAAAGGCATGGAGGAAGCAGTGTGCCGTGACCTCTGAACTTCACGTTTTCTTTTCAGCTCTGTGTTCTTCTGATGGACGAGAACAGGGTTTGGAGCATTCTGGCAGTGAGCAGCAATATGGCCGTCCTCACCACATTTAAAACAGAACCAAGGCTTTGGGAAGCGAGGAATATGATTGGAAGGCATGGAGGCATTAGTTATCATGCAGCTGGCTTCAGTTGGATTTCTTGGCTGTGCATTCATAGACAGAGTGGCAACCTGTTTGCGTAGCTCAGATATTTCATTGAGCAGCTTCTGTGTGTCATTCTGCTTTTCTTCAGTAGGCACTTCAACGCCATTGTAGCAGGTGGGAAAACCATATACTGTGTGAGCATGTGCTATAGCTTTTGAGCTCCCCATGTGTTTTTTCATTCTGTCCATCTTCGCTGAACGCCGATCTTCCTCTGTCCTAAGCAGAAGCAGCAGCTCACGGAAAGAGGGTGGATTGCTCTTCTTCTGTTCGAGCTGGAGTCCAATGAGCAAGGAGTGGTCCCAGCACCCTCTGCAAAATTGCCTAAGCAAGTGTTTATCTGACTCCTCAAGAACAACTCCTCTTGAAGTGACTTTTGTGAGAAGCGTCTGAAGTCTGAACAGGTAGTCTGAGGCCTTCTCTCCAGCATTTTGGTTTGTACCCAGGAACTTTGCAAACAACTCTTCTCCATCTTCTACAACACCAAAAGCTGATTCAAGCTGATTTACA
>JAODXP020000028.1:14726667-14792634 GCA_027497455.2 Sardinella longiceps | reverse complement strand
AGAAGTTGTTAATACCAGTGGGAACAATTCAGACTTTCCTTTACAGTCCAGTTTCATCATATTTACCTAGGAAAATAGCCGCAGCTATTACCTGGTAATAATGTAGAAAATACGTGACAATGTTTTCAGTGGCTCTGTAATAGAAAAAGATTGATATTTGTGTAATTACTTGATAAGAAGTTGTGAATATCATTGGGAACAATTCAGACTTTCTTTTACAGTCCAGTTCCATCATAATTATCTGGAAAATAGCCCAGCTTTGCATGGTAATAATGTAGAAAATATGTGACAATGTTTGCAGTGGTTTGTAATGGAGAAAAGGATTGATATTTGTGTAATTACTTGGTAAGAAGTTGTTAATACAATGGGAACAATTCAGACTTTCTTTTACAGTCCAGTTTCATCGTACTTACCAGGAAAAAAGACTAGTATTACCTGGTAATATTGCAGGAAATAGGTGACAATGATTTCAGAGATTTTTTATGGCAAAAGAGGTCAGTGTTTGTGTAGTTACTTGGTAAGAGGTTGTTAATACCATGGAAACAATGTAGACTTTCCTTTACAGTCCAGTTCCATCATATTTACCTGGAAAATAGTCCAGTTTTACTTGGTAAAATGGCAGAAAAATGCATAGTGACAATTTCAATTGTTTGATGAACAATGTTTTTACCATCTATTTGCCAAGTAAATTTCAATCAACATATGCAATTACCCACTAATAAAGAAGAGAGACCCTGATGGAGTTACTTCTGCAGTTGTTGTTACCGGGTAAGTACTGAATAAACCCATGCCTGATAAATGGGTATAGTGCTTACAGGACATAGTTTCTTAGGAACAACTGTGTTCTTTCCTGGAAAACACTATTTTCAGAACAGTTATTACCAGCCAAAACAGCATAATTACATGGTAAATAGGATGAAACTACTAGGTAATAGGGTCATAATTTCTCTGTTTTTACATGGTTATTGGGTTATATTTTTTGTAATTACTACCATAATTGCAGTAGTAATTTCCCATTAATGCAAAATAGTTTCATGGTAATAATTAGGGTATTTCCATGTAATTACCATATAATTTCTCTGTATTTACCATCCTTTTACCTGTGTTAGTTACCATGTAATACTTTGCAATTACCACATTGTTACCAGGTAAATACCTGGTAATTAGGGTTTTTGTTACTACCATAATGGCAGTAATAATTACCAATTAATACCAAATAGTTTCATGGTAATAATTAAGGTATTTCCATGTAATTAATACATAATTTCTATGTAGTTACCATCCTTTTACCTATGATAGTTACCATGTAATTATTTGAAATTACCATATTGTTACCAGGTAAATACCTGGTAATTGGGGGACTGTAAAAGAAAGGGTTACCCATTTTACTGTACATAAAAGTAATTAATGCCTTTATTTTGGTGTCAGCAATGCTTCCTTTCTTCATTCAAGAATAAACATTAAGAAAGAGCAGAGTTGTTGGTTTCCTTTCTAATAAACCTTGTCAGCCCTCTACCATCAGGCAAAAGGTTAGAGTTCTGTCTAGAACCAACTGATTCTCAAACAGCACATATGCTCAAGCAGTGAGAACCCTCAACTCTCAACATTCCTCCTATATCTCTGCATTTATTTCTTATGTATGTACTCCTCTGATAGATTAGTAGGGATTGTTGTTTTTGTGTGTGCTCTTCTTAAGTTTTTTTTTACCTGTCTGTATCTAGTTTTTTATAGACTATGTCTTATGTTGTCTTACAGTATGTTGGGGTGACACACTCTTAGACATACTTTATAAAGTAATATCAATCACCTTGAGACAGAATCTCTCCACTCACACTTACTTGATATTTCTCAATACACACTGTGGGTTCTCCTTCAGGTCTAAAAGCACTTTGACTCCTGATGTTCCTGGATTATTTCCTCTGAGATCCAGCTCTCTGAGGTGACTGGGATTTAACTTCAGGGCTGAAGCCAGAGTAGCATAGCCCTTCTCTGTGACACCACAGTCTGACAACCTGTAGTAACAACACAATTTTATCAAGGCAAACAAACTATTATTGTTATTGTTAGTGGCTATTTTTTCTCAAAGTTTTAATTCTTAAATTAATCGAGGCAAACAAAAACACGAAACATACTTCTGCTTTTAGATATTTTCTCCCAAAATGTTCTCAAACAATTACAGTTGTTGTACAATTAAGGAAGGACTAGCAATTTAACTAGCACTTTAAAATCTAAATCTTTAGCAGTCCTGGATATGAGCCATAAGGGGAGCTAGCCGATTTTTGCAGCATCTTGTCAGGTGAGAACTTCATTACAAGGAGTTTTTTTTTAAAAATCTCACACAGAGGAGGGAGAGGGGCAAAGCTACATGGTTGTCTCCCTACTTAGGTGCGTGAGGTGTAATCCTCTGGACTGACCATCACATTGTTGTATTCTTGTGGTTTTATGAATTTTAAATTCTATTCTGTTTTATGTGAATTCTTAGTCAAAGAGTTTCTTTAGACTGTCATCTGTGTTTTTTACTGCATGACCTTTTTCTACAGGCCAGAGTCCTGAAGTGGAATGAAGTGTTTGAAAAAAAGACAAGAAAGCAGAAGTTAACCCATAGGAATGGTTAAAAAATAACCAAAATGTCTTACTTGAGTGTCTCCAATGAACAATTTGGATTCTTCAGTCCACTACAGAGTTCTTGCACTCCAACATCTCCAATACTGTTGCCGCTGAGGTCCAGATCTTTCAGCTTTGAAGATGCTTTGCTGAGGACAGATCCCAGACCTCTACAGCTCCTCTCAGTGAGACTACAGTTACTGAGCCTTAGGAGGAAAACAGACATCAATGACTGTATGGAAAGGATCTAATTCAATAGGTTGCATATAGATAGCTTACTCTATTTGAGAGTTATTAGGGTCAGTGACAAATAAGGGTTGGCAAGATAAGCATTTCAAAAATATGCTTTAACCTTAAAAGGAAAATATGCCTGAGGTTTATTAAAATGTATATGTTGTGTTTTTGTTGGTTGAAATTGCTAACGACTATGCAGTCTCTATGTAAACACAGGGATGCAAACAGAGGTATGGTCAAAAAGGAGTGAGATTGACCGGGGGCGTCGCCCTGGTGATGATCAACGGCAGAACGGGTAGATGACCAGGGGGAGGGGGCCCAAGATCGCACCAGGGTGGGTAGATGACCAGGGGGAGGGGGCGCTGCCCAATGGGGGGGCCAAAATCTGCCACAGCCCTATTTTATTTACTGAACAAATAAATGAAATAGGCTAGTTAATGCCATCATCTTTTTGGAATCGAGTAGCCTATTCTGTCGATTATTTCAACAATTAATCAGGTAGTGGGATAAAACTTAATTTTGAGGTTTTAAACAGCAATATCAATAATATATATAAAAAAGAAACCTTTGCCCCAAGGCTATTGGCTTCTAAAGTCAGTAGCCTAATTTGTCATCTGACATTGTACCAATTAGGCTACTTGCAGTACAGCCATGCTTATGGCACAATCATAACTTGTCACTGAATTAAATGTCACTTGTTTCTAATAAATTTAACTTTCAAATCTCAAAATTTCGACTTTATTTCCCAAAATGTAGACTTTTAATCTCAAAATTGTGACTTTTTATCTCATAATTTGGATTTTTGTCTGACCACTTTTTTTTTACTGGCGGAAATGGGCTTCCATATGTTAGGCCAATGCGTAAAAAATATCAAGCAAGGCGTTGACAAGGTAGCCGCCTAAATTCACTGCGGGAAACCCGGTGCGCGCGTGCATGAACAAGAACAAGTGGCACTATATGATGTGGAGATATATGTGAGAGATGTCTGAGTGAGGGAATGCCTGAATGCCCGAACTATCGGATCAGCTGATTGCTTAGCTTCATCGATGTTTGACTGTTGTGAACTCCTCACGTGGGAAAGGTTTAAAGCCAGTCGGGTGCATTACGTATGTAGCCTATAATTTGGCTGTGTTTAACAGCGGATGAGACGGCCCAACTTTTCTTATAGATAAAAACAAGGTCTGCAAACATTGGCATTGCGATGCACTACAGAAATATGCATCTGAAAGACGTTGAATTGCAGCAAGATTATTGCATGCGTGTCAGAACAGTTTTAGTAGCTCGGTTTTCACCGACTCTGTTGCAGTTGTGGCTGTCAAGCCGAACTTGACAGGGCTTCAGCCTCGAATCGAATGGCCAGGTCAAATGACGCATCTGCAATACTACACAATCACCTCAGACCCCCCCCCTAAAAAAAAATCCTCGGATCTGCACGATTCACAAAAGTCCCCCAGACAGCCGTGAAAAAGGCGGCATCCGCCAAAAGGCGCGCTGTTTGCATCCCTGTAAACATTTCTTTGTGAGAATACTAATGCTTTGTGTTAGGAGGTAGTTGCCATGCCTTTCCAAATTCATTGACAGCAACTAACTATGTGTGTGTGTGTGTGTGTGTGTGTGTGTATGTTTAAAAGAGCATGACAATACACTGTTACAGTCAATTCACTGACAGAAACTCAGTGGCTGGTCTTGTGATATTCACCTTAGGTTCTCTACTTTACAGTTGGGATCCAGTAGAAGAGAACAAATATGCTTCATTTCTAAGTCTCATACTTTATTCCCATACAGATTCAGCTCTCTCAGATGTGACTGGTTTGATCTCAGTGCTACTGATAAAGACCTGACCCCCTCAGCACACAACCTTTAATAGACGTTAATAGTTGGGCTAAATCCCGTCGGCCAGTCGTGGCCATCATTTGAACCAAAAACAGACGTCTTTTTCAGCCCATATTTCAACCAACCTCATAAAGATGGCTACTGGACATCCATTTCAGACCACATTTCAACCAACCCATTAAAGAGGTGTACTAGATGTGAAATTGAGACCACATTTCAACCAACGAAATCAAGACGTTTACTGGATGTCCTTTTCAGACCGCATTTCAACCAACCTAATAAAGACGTCTACTACATGTCCATTTTACACAACCTATCAACCAACCAAATAAAAGTGTCTACTGGAGGTCAATTTCAGACCACCTTTCAACCAACCACATAAAGATATCTACTGGACATCCCTATCAGACCACATTTCAACCAACCACATAAAGATGTCTACTGGATGTCCATTTCAGACCACCTATCAACCAACCAAATAAAGACGTTTGCTGGACATCCATTTCCGACCACATTTCAACCAACCAAATAAAGACGTCTACTACACGTCCATTTCAGACCACCTATCAACCAACCAAATTCATTTCATTTTCATTTCAACCAACCAAATAAAAATGTCTACTGGACATCCATTTCAGGCCACTTATTATGTAGCCAATTGTTTCAGGATCCTTTTACCCCCCTTCATAGTCTAAGTCCCTGTATACACTCCTGTATAGTAGGTGGCGGTATATGCACCAAAGATATGTGATCTGCCAATAAATCAGAGAAGAAGAATTGGCTTTAAAAGACACAATTCCAGTTTTGGCTTTGACAAAGGTAAGTTGTTAGATTGAAAGGCTACATTAGGCTAAATTGAAATGCTACATTGTACTTAGCATTGACTTAACTTAGCAATGAACAATGAGGTGGCTAACATTAACGGTTTGTTTGTATTGTTTGATCAACTATGACTTACTAGTCAGGATGATACTGTACTGTATGTGACAAAATATAGGTGAAATGTTCACTTTTTGATGAAAGCATGAAATTTGGCACACTTGTGCAGTTTGGTGCCCTGAACAATTTTAGAAATGGAGCCATTGCAAAAATGGCTTGTGGCGGCCATTTTTATTTCCACCATTACCAAAAAAAGTATTTTCTAAGCATATCTCTTGAACGGAACAAGGAAATGCAGAAAAGGTGATGGTTATACCTATCCGGCATGATAACTTGACCATTTTAGTTTTGAAAAGAACCTGTGTTTTTTTGGGGGCAACATTGCAGTGTTATAAATGGCACCCCTAATCAAATGAAAATGGTTTCCTTGTCATTCCAGATGCTGTGAAGAAGTAGAGCGACACAACCACGGACCGAAATTGGAAACATGCCCCAATTTCGGTCCGTGGAAACATGCCCCAGACCGGTGGTGGAGACTAAAACAAGCAATAAAATAAATGAATAAAAACATATGGATGTATTCATTTACAAAAATGTGTTCATGATGAAAAATAAAATGATTTATGTAATTTTTTGTTTGAATTATTCATTTATAAGAGCCTTTCTATTTTTGTCTAATAGATTATCATCTTATAGATGAGTTTGTAAAATAAAAATTTAAAATACAAAATGCACATTTTTAAAAGCCTATAAAAGGATAATATAGGCTTATAAACTATAAACTAAAAATAGCAACATGACAGTGTGACAGTGTTTTTAACAACCAGAAAAAGACGCTTAACAGATGTGGTTTCAACCAAATATACATGTAGATGCTGAAAGGACTGCTTTTAAAGCACGCCTTTTCAACGTCCAGAAAAAGACGCTGTATAAACGTGAATTCAACCAAATATAGACACTGAAAAGACCTCTTTAAATCACGTCTTTTCAAAGACCAGAAAAAGGCGTTGAACAGGCTTCTCAACCAAATGTTGAGAAGACGGCTTTTATAGGACGTCTTTTCAATGACCAGAAAATGACGTTGAACAGACGTGGTTTCAACGAAACATAGATTCTGAAAAGACCACTTTAATAAGATGTCTTTTCAACGACCTGCAAAGGCTGTCTTTTCAATGACCAGCAAATGACATTGGACAAGCGTGACTTCAACCAAATGTAGATGCTGAAAAGACGGCTTTCAAAGGGACATCTTTTCAATGACCAGCAAAAGATGTTGGACAAATGTGGCTTCAACCAACCGAAAAAGCCACTGGACAGATGTGGCTTCAACCAAATGTAGATGCAGAAAAGTCGGCTTTTGAGGGACATCTTTTAAACAAGTAGAAAAAGTCATTGTATAACCTTTCACTTTTCAACCAAAATGGAATGTTGTATAGATGACATGAGAAGACGTCTTTTCAGTGACCAGAAAAAGATGTCATATAAACTTTCACTTTTCAACCAAAATGGAACGTTGGTTAGAAGACAAGAAAATGTGTCTTTTCAACTACCAGAAAAGCCGGTCAAAAGTCTTTCACTTTTCAATCAAAATGGAATGTTATTTAGATGTAATGAAAAGACGCCTTTTCAATGTCTTTTCAACCACATTTTGCTGGGGGGGGAAGCCTTCCTCTGTAATACTGCAGGATAACAAGCTGAAAAAAGAAAAGGGAATTATAGGCTTTATTTATTTCTAGTCAAAATGTGATTTCCAACATCACATTCTGTTCCAATCCAGACATATGGCATAGCAGTGAGGGAGGAAGAGGTTACGTGGCTACCACAGCCCACACATCAAGGATGAAAAACAGTTTATTCCTAAGAACTGTCACTGAACTGAACTCCCCTCCCCTCAACCTGCATCACTTCACACCCCTTTACCCTGACATCACATACTGGGCTGAAATAAACATAAAGCTCCCATGACTCTCAATTGGTCTTATTCACTTATTTACATTAGGATCCTTTCTAGGAGCTGTTTCTGGACAAGCCTACACCTGGACTACATCATGTTCACTGCTTCAGATGCACTGCATCTGAGAAAGGGCTGGAACTGAGCTGTAGCACAAGCTCCACTTGGTAGAGCTGCAGAGCTGATGGTGCATGACGCCCACAGACCTGCTGTACAAACATGCAGGAATCCAGACATAGTTTACGGTGTGGATGTCATGTCCATACCACTTACCTGAAACATTCAAATTGTCCTTAGCATGTTTTCCAAAAACATCACAAATATAATTTCAAAGTTCAGAAAAATGTGGGTGGTGTGTGCAACAGGAACGACTGGTGTGTATTGTGTGACACTCATCCACTGGAGCCCAGAGCCACTGATAGCCTCACAGTGTGGACACACAAAAGACACAAAGATCAATGTTTGAACATGTTCTGGTCCAAGGGATACCACAGACAGCAAATACCCATTAACCACATCAGTACAGTCATATTAACCAAGTAGGGATAATCCAGGAAGCGACAATCAATGAAAAGAATCCAATCTAAACTCTGGGAAGTTTCTGATAAGCAAGCTGTTTCCAACTGAATTTGCACAGCATAAAATCAGAAAGTTTGGGATCTACATCAGAGGTGAAAGTAAGCCGGTACGCACCTATACTACGTACCGGTATAAGATTGACAGCCGGTACGCCGTAGTGGTAAGACATGAGGGTTCCTGCCCCTTTGCTCTTTGATGTCAAAAGTGCCCTTCTAACAGTGCCTGCCTGTCTTTGGCATTTGTGACAGTAACCCTTGTTCAGACTTGGAAATTCGCTAATGTATCTCACCAATTATTTGTGCCATTTGCAAATAGCCTACAATTTCTGGCATCTGGCACTCCGAAGTTTTTTCTTTGTTGTTTGTTTTTGCGCACGCGAGCGCCGAAAAATACAATAGCGGGTAAAGCGGTTTTGCTTCATTGTCTTTTGGAAGCTTTGATATGGACATACCTGCATCTACAATGGAGGTATAAGGTATCAAATTAAAGTAGACAACCAGAGGCATGCATTGGTACCACTTGTAATGTACTTGCTTGAGAATAATGTGGTTCAATTTCAGTGTAAAGAACATTTGGCTAGGGAAATATCTTTATTTGATAGCCTTGGCTTAGTTAGCTGCTGGACTTCCATCTAATAACCAAGAGCTCAAAAAATAAAACTAAACAAAAAACACTACACATTATGATATAGACCTATAATTTGAATAGAAGACTTTTCTATCTCCCATTTGCAGAGTGAACACCCCAAATTATAAGGTTTGCCTGCTTTCAGACTTCAGTGCTGAAGTCTCACAAGAAAGGGGAGGGGTTTGAGTTTCAGATCTTTTTCTTTGCTGTAGCAGCTAGACTTGCATAGTGACTAGTGTTTTACCAAAAATGATAATAATTATAGAAAAATAACAAAAAAATAAAAAAGAGGAGCTTCATAGAAATGGCTATATACATTTTTGGTTTGTTGTTTTTATCCTCTTGATCTAGGCCATGATATGAGCTGTGCTGCATCATTTTTATTATATTACTGTATAAAAGGGATAACCAAGTAGCCTAGATGTTACACTCAAACACAGGCTCAAAGTCATGACTACAATTGAGTCAATGGTAAAAATTAATAAAGAAAAAAACATTTTTGCTCACACACACACCGTAGGTTTTGAGTCCCACAGGTGACATGTGGGCCTGCCATTTTCAGTACTATTGTAATGTGGCATTAGTACTTTGCAAACTACTTTTTGGTGTGAAATCAAATCAAATTAGGTAAGCCATTGAATTAATTGCTATAGCAACCTGGTAAAATTGACTTGACTTGACTTTTTCTGACTTGAAAAAATGGGTAATAACATTTAAAACATGTCTAAATTCACTTTCTTTCAAATAATGCATATTTGAAGCCCACAATTTGGGAAGTCCTGAATAGATAAAAGTGGTTTTCCATTTTTGTGCATGAACATTCTAAAATCTTCTATTATATCTAAAAAACAACAACAAAACAACTAGTGAATTTCATCATATGCTTTGAATGTTATCACTCATTTTTTCAAGTCAGAAAAAGGGATAATTAGTATGACAGAATGTTCAGTTTGCTACCATGGAATGTCGGAATGCTAAGGTGTGAAATAAGCCCAATGCCGTAGGCCTGCTTACCTTTTTGTTTGAGCCATACATAACACAAAGGCGCACTAGAATAGGCTATTGAATTTTTTTTTTTTTTGTAGTACAGGTAAGAAATTCAAACTACTTTCACCCCTGATCTACATAGTCATGAAAACTCACCACAGTGATATATAAAATGCATGATGCCAAACATGAGTAGTGCTGGTAGCAGTTCCAGGCCAGTTCCTGGTACAATAACACTTTATATCACATACAGCAGTCACACTGTATGTATTCCAGGCATCATGAAACAAACAGGATTTAACATTGACTGGGACTTTAAAATTGACTGGGAGTTGAGTGTCTGAATGGTTGTTCTTCACCAATTGACTTTTTCTTAACTATTGTATTCACACACTCTTGGAATCACCAGTATATTCGTCCGTGTGTATAATCTACTGGCCATCTTAATTTCCTTCTGGATAAATAAGGGATGTAGTGAACAAAAACATGAGAAAGCATCAATTATTCTATAGGATTGATTAAAGAATCGGAATGTCTTACTTGAGTGTCTCCAAAGCACAGTTTGGATTCTTCAGTCCAGTACAGAGTTCTTGCACCCCAGCATCTCCAATACTGTTGCCACTGAGATCCAGATCTTTCAGCTTTGAGGATGCTTTGCTGAGGACAGATCCCAGACATCTACAGCTCCTCTCTGTGAGACTACAGCTACTAAGCCTTAAGAGGAAAACAGACATCAATAACTATATGGAAAGGACTGTAATACCCATGTTGCCCATATAGTCTGCATAACTTTTGAGAGAGACTTGATCCAACCAAGCTTTCAATCACAAAATTATTTGCCCTCATTACTTACAAAGCCTTTTGTGATTCTTCCACTACAGGCAGCAGTCTTAGTAGTCCTTCATCAGACCTGATGAACTTCTTCAAGTCAAACACATCCAACTTCTCCTCTGATGTCAGCAGCACAAACACTACAGCAGACCACTGGGCAGGTGAGAGTTTGGCTTCAGAAAGTGTCCCTGTGCTCAAGAACCTCTGAACCTCCTCCACTAAAGAGTGATCATTGAGTTCATTCAGGCAGTGAAAGAGGTTGATGATTCTTTCTGATGTAGGAATTTCCCTGATCTTTTCTTTAATGTACACGATGGTATTGTTTTTGACCATATCATTTTGTCCACTCTGCAGTAGACCATATAGGAGATTCTGGTTGGACTCCAGAGAGAGGCCCAGAAGGAAACGCAGAAAAAGATCAAAGCGTCCGTCTTCATACCCCAAAGCTTTACTCACAGCACTCTTCTGTAAAATGATCATAGAGTCCCCCACTGTTGGAGGACTACTTAGCATCATTTTCAAACGATGAATTCTAATGCTTAGGGCTTTAGGTTTGGATAGGACATCTTTATTTTCAGCTGTCAGCATCAACAGTACATATAAAGCTGCCAGGTACTCCTGTATGCTCAGATGCACAAAACAGTACACTTTTCTCTGGTGAGGTCCTGTTTCTTCTTTAAAGATCTGAGTGCAAATACCACTCTGTACTGCTGCTTTTCTCACATCAATTCCAGAGTCTGTAAGGTCCTTTTCATAAAAGATCAAATTGCCCTTCTCTAGCTGCTCATAGGCCAACTTCCCAAGAGCTAGAAGATCTTCCTGCTTCCACTGTGGATCATAGTCATGAATTCCTTCAAACTTCAGGCTCCTCTGCTTGGTTTGGAAAATTAGGAAATACGTGTACATCTCAGTCAGAGTCTTTGGGACTTTTTTAACACCTGAAGAGCCAAGAATGATTTCAAGAACACTAACTGCAATCCAGCAAAACACTGGTATGTGGCACATGATGTGTAGACTTCTTGAAGATTTAATGTGAGAGATGATGTTGTTTGCAAGATTCTGGTCATTGATCCTCTTCCTGAAGTACTCCTCTTTCTGTGGGTCACTGAAGCCTTGGGCCTCTGTGACCCAGTCTACACACTCAGGTGGAATTTGATTGGCTGCTGCTGGTCGAGAGGTGATCCAAAGTAGAGCAGAAGGAAGTAGATTGCCCTTGATTAGATTTGTCAGGAGTACATCCAATGAAGTCACCTCTGTGACATCAGCCACACTTTCTTTTTTTTGAAAGTCTAGCTTGAGTCGACATTCATCCAGACCATCAAAGATAAACAACACCTTGTGCTTCCCTTGTCTTAGAAAGGTTAACTGTTTCATTTCTGTGAAAAAGTGCTGAAGGAGATCCATCAAAGAAAGCTGCCTTTCTGTCATGAGGTTGAGCTCCCGAAAGGGCAGTGGAAACATAAAGTGCATGTCCTGGTTTTCTTTTCCCTCAGCCCAGTCCAGGATGAATTTCTGAATTGAGACCGTCTTGCCAATTCCAGCTACTCCCTTAGTGACAACACTTCTGATTCTTTTGTCTTGGTCAGGTAAGGGTTTGAAGATGTCTCTGCATTTTATTGGTGTCACCTGTCCAGCTGTTCTCTTGGATAGTGACTCAATCTGTCTGACTTCATGCTCCTCATTCACTTTCCCACTCCCTCCTTCTGTGATATAGATCTCTGTGTAAATCTTTTCCAACAGAGCAGAGCCTCCTTGCTTTGGTGTTCCTTCAAATATACTCTCATACTTTTTCTTGAGATGTCTTTTCAGCTTCCCCCGATACAGTACATGCGATTCATCTGTAAAAAGGATAGACTGTATTATTATATTGACACAAATACTAACATAGGAACAGGATAATTCACGCATTGCCTTTTCTGCAGTAGTTTACCACTGTAAAAAAATAAGCATTAAGATGTCTTACTTGCTTGCAGTTTTTCAGCAATCTCATGCTGTTTCATGTTCCTGAGAAAGTTCAGTGCCATCTTTAGAGCCCCATCTCTGGCATCACTCTCATCCTCAGGTTTACTCTCAGGTTTTTCTTTGGAATGTAAACTCAAAATCCCCTTAAATCTCTTCAGCTCATTCCTTACAAAACTGACAATCTTCTGTTCAAGCTCCTGGAGTACATGGATCATTTCTGTTAACACTTTCCTCTACCACAACTGTTTAGAATAAAATCATAGTTCCAGACTGAACTAGATCTTAAGTGAATGTAATTTATCTCCCTTCAGAATGCCATTCTCTTCTCTGATTGGCTGCTAGGTGACCATTATTTCCAGATAACTGGCTACTTTGGAAGTAGTTCCAAAAAATAACTCATCTAATAACTGATTACCGTTCCATATGAATGCCTTTCAGAATGGTAACTATAACAACAATAAGCAACCTTGTAGATCTACTTTCAACTGAAAGTAGTACCCAAACCGAACAGGTTAGCTTCTTTTAAATTTGAGTTGCATGTTTCTTTTACATTTTATACGCTTCTTCAAATATACGAGAGATAGATAGATACGGGAGATAAGCGGGATAACGACCTCCGAGGTGACCAGTTATTCATTGATAATTGGCTTGGCGTCACCGGAGTTCTAGATTCCACCTCGCCAATTGTCAATGAATAACTGGTCACCTCGTCGGCCGTTATCCCTTACGTGTAATTATGGCAAAGATATCAGAAATATTTAAATTTAAATCAAAAATTGCATATATTTACATCACAGCGATAAGATCCTGAATCCATACCTGGAATATGTGCCTGAGGTCTCCCTGTTGACTTTGGGCAATCTCATCACTGGCAGCACCAGATTTGCATCCCACCATTTGGGCTCTGAGTATGTACGGCAGGATGCCACAAAATTATAGATTTGTTTTCATCATAACATAGAGAGTAAAAGGACACAATCCAGTCATGCACATTTATGTTGTTTGAGCTCCCCAAATAATAATGGCAGAATAACTTATATAAGATAGCTGGTGCATACCCAGATGACTACAGCGCAAACGTCTTGGGGCAAGCTTTATAACTTTGATCATCTTGACTTAGCTCAAAGAACATATATTTACGAAGACAATGTGAAAATAGCTTTGAATGAACTGGCGCTAAACTGCATTGTTCCTGCTGGTGTACTTTAAGACATCAAAGACTACATATGCACAGCTTGCCTTGATTCTCAGTATATATTCAGTTTATAATTCAGTTTATAATTAGGGCCTGAGCACCGAGGTGCACGAGCCCGGAACGGGCTTGTGCACCGACCGGTGCGAAGCCCTATTGCTTTTGGAAAGATTTTTTTTTTTTTTTTTTTTTTTGTTATTCTTTTCCTCCCAAAGGAACTGGCCATTTTTGACCACCTTCCCGTGCGCGAAAAGTTTACAGAGGTATAGACCCGGGTGTGGCCCAGGGACTCTGTAGCCACGCCCAACAGGAAGTGAGGTATTAAGGAGTGTAAAAATTTGGACACACAGTGAACTTTAACATACTCGTCGGACATGGTATGTCAGATTGAAGCGAAATTTATTGTACATGACCTCTAGATGTTGCTGATGCTAAATTGCGAACGGATTTTTGATATTACGAAATATGTTGGAATAACAATATTATGAAATTGTATGATTTTAATAGCTCATCACAAAACAGGAAGTGTGTCATAAAATCACACTGCATTAACCGATTGGTCTGAAACTTCACAGGTTCATAGATGGTATGAGTGTGATGATATCTTGACAGCCCGTGGGCGTGCCTGTTATAGTGCCACCACCTGGTCAAGCAAGAAATGTGCCAGAAATTGACAATGCTTTACCCGATTGATCTGAAACTTGACTGGTTCATAGATGATATGACTGTGATGATATTTAAACACCCCGTGGGCGTGACTGTTATACTGCCACCATCTGGTCAAGCAGGAAATGTGCCAGAAATTGACAATGCTTTACCCGATTGATCTGAAACTTCACTGGCTCATAGATGGTTTGACTGGGATGATATCTAGACACTCCATGGGCGTGCCTTCGGACTGTGTTCTGACCGCGCATTACCATTAACTGAAACTCTCTAGTGCCCCCTAGTGGGCAAATATTATAACTTGGAAACGGTTTGACGTAGCTTATCCAAACTTGGTATATGGACTCCTGACCATGCTTTGACCACGCCTAACCATGAATCGAAACTCTCTAGTGCCCCCTAGTGGTCAGATATTATAACTTGGAAACGGCTTGACATAGCTTATCCAAACTTAGTATATGGACTCCTGACTGTGTTCTGACCACGCATAACCATGAATCGAATCTCTCTAGCGCCCCTAGTGGTCAAATATTATAACTTGGAAACGGTTTGACGTAGCTTATCCAAACTTGGTATATGGACTCCTGACTGTGTTCTGACCACGCATAACCATGAATCAAAACTCTTTAATTCCCCCTTGTGGTCGAACATTATAACTTGGAAACGGTTTGACCTATCATAGCCAAAGTTGGTACACAGACTGTGGACCATCTTCTGATCATGCAGTATGACTTATGTGAATCTCTGTAGCGCCCCAACCAGTGCTTAATTTGTGCCGGAATATACCGGAACAGGATCCCCCACCTCGTCATTTTGACCCCCTGCGTTCCGGGACCTATTTTGACTGATCCGCCACCTCTCGTGAATAATAATAATATTTTTTATTTAAAAAAAAATTTAAATAAAAAAATCATTACAACGTTTTAAAATGTATAAAATCAATTCATGAATTGTACAAAATAAAGTACAAAAATACAGTGTGTCAGTGAGAGGGGCAAACGAATGGTGTGTACTGGTGATTCGCATTCAGGGTTCGAGTTAGGTGGGAGCCAGTGAGAGCTGAGCTCCCATAGAGAGAGGTCTGGCTCCCATGAAAGCAGCAAACTCAAACATCTGTGGGGGCTCTGACAATACAATAGTATATAATATTTTACTGACAAATAAAGTTATCATAAGCGGGGATCAAACCGAGCTATGGGAGGTGGAACCTTTTTATGGAGCGCGCTCCCGCTGGGAAGCGCTTGTTACAGGGGTGTTTTTGATCATCTTTTCTTTTTGTGTTATTGCCTTATTGGCATGCTGTTATTATGTTCTCTGGTGATAAAGGGGCACGGTATGCTTGCGCAGTTGCAATGTATAGGTTGTAAACATAAATCAATGTCTTAATTGATTGTAAACCATGATTTGGTTGTGACCGATAGTTACCGTGCGTAACAGTCAGGGTTTGCCTCTGACGCGAGAGGATCTAATGATGGTATGTTATATTGCCTAGTTTGTGGGCCTTGCCCCTGATTATTTTCAGTTGATCAGTGTTTTTGTTTGTTTAGTTTGTTTGTTAATTTGTTATGTTATGCACCCCGCCGGTGGCCTAATATAAAATAAAAGAAAGACGTCTGCATTATTCCGTTTCCATGCCTTGAGTCTACCACCCGCCGGACACACTCCGTTACAATGCCACTGAAAATGTGGCCGCTTGCTCGTTTCGGTTTTAGCCTACTTCAATAAAGCCAAACATAGGCCTAGGCTACTGTAGCTCCAGATAGTAAGATAATGCGCGGCTCTCCCTAGGTCAACCTCTCTCCTAGATATTGCTTTAACCAGGCTATTCCGATCATGCTGCGCATGATGTAAACTTTATTGAGGATTTCGTGCAAGTACCATATTCACCGAAATTAATAAGTGCCAGTTCACCGTTGTGCATAACATTCAGCCAGAGGTCCGGGAGAGAGAGAGAGAGAGAGAGATACAGAGAGACATTGTCAACTACTCACATTGTAAGGTCAGTGCTTGCTTCCCATTACATTCAAAAGTCCGCAAAGCCTTTACCGAACTTTTTTTTTGTAATGCAATCTTATGGCATTTTTAAAAGGGATGTTGTCTGAAATTGAGCCTTTTATGTGCCACAGCTGTAGAAGTGGCAATTCACTTGATGTTTTTTTGTGCGTTCCGGGACCTGAGTCATATCGTCATCGACTTGTCGTTATAATGTACTTTGCGTTCCGTTACCTACTGATTTACAAATTAAGCACTGGCCCCAACTAAGGAAAAGAGTGTTAAAGGCAGACTGATTGAGTGTGTGAGAGTGAGTGTGACTGTGTGCGAGTCTAAAAAATGAGGGTGACACAAACAGAGCACAGCTGTTCCGAGTGAATGTGCATTCACTGTGTACCATTCTAGCGGTATGCACTCTTTGCGGTGCACCTGGTGCGAGGGTCCGTCATTGCCGCTAGCGGCTTAAATTAATATTTATTATTTATGATGACCCATGGACCAGCAAGGTACTCATTTCAATTTTTGGGTAAAAGTTACCTAACATGTAACTTCTAAAAAATCAATTACTTAACACTGAACAATGAATGTTCTGAAAATGTAGGTTATTTTTCTGCCATACATACATTTATTATTATGACATCCCACCTAATTACTAAACATCTGTTGTTTTATAGACTTACATTGACTCTTTAGAAACATCTCCATGTGGGAAGTGGATGCCACGATCATTTGACTTGTCACTCTTCATGGACACACATGTGAGAGCAGTGGATGGATGTCTCACTTGAACAGGGCTGTGATAAAGTTAAATCAGTATATATATGTTTTTTTGCAATATCTGCATATGTGACTCTGCACAGCGAAATCAGTCGCTTCGCGCAAGGTTCGTTTCTGAGAAAATTCTAAAAATGGAATGCTTGCACCAAAAAAGTCGAATTTCACATTTCAGCATAATTTGACAGAATAAAGTCTACCCTTTCAGGTTGTTGTAAACTTATGCCGAAATTCATACCTTAACACTTTGAATGCCAGAAACGTAATATGCCGTTATTACTTGTCATGCGTTGAGTGCCAAAAACGTAATGTTACGTTTTTGCCTTTTTTTTAATTTACGAAAATAGAAACCCTCACACAGGTTATATATGATTTTTGGAACTCTGTGATAAATAGAACTGAAATAAATTACGATCGGAAACTCATAAAAACTCACGATCTGCACATTTTGTCTTGACATTTTCACATCACAAGGCAGCATTTGATTACTATTGCAGCATTCGTGTCAAATAATGCACGTCATGTCATGTTGTCCTTTCGCGGGTTCGTCACTAGGTGGCAGTCTCACCACAGGCATGATTCGGCTTGTGTCACTCCTCGAAACTTGACAGAGAACACGCCATCATAATCATAAAAGAAGCGATATCTCCTTTTCTAGAAAAAAACAAGGATTTTGATGAAAACTACCCACTGTTTAGCTTGGGATTTCTCAGGAACGGAGGCATGTAGAAATAAACGGTTTTCACCCACTGAGAGCTCAGAGTCTTACCTTTCAAATGACCCATAGTATGTGTCCATAGCTATAACACAGAATACGCTGTGGCTCTATAAAAATAGGCAACAGTGGCCTGGATTGCTGGCACTCTGGGCCAAAGCTTGTTAAAAACACCTGGCATTCAAACTGTTAAATGGGTTAAAAATGTGTTTGTTAAGAAGGTGTATCCATTTAGCATTGTACTAACTTAGCTGTCATAGATTTCTAGTGCTAATTGGTTTGTACAGCAGGGCATGTGAACAGTCGTCATAGATTATAAGAAGAAATAATTATCTGAATGTAAAGGGCATTTTCATTTTCATAAACTAGGCTATAAGTAACTTGCAGATTGTGTCGGGGTCCATAAAATTCCTCTAGATGGAGCCAACGTCGGGTGGAGAATCTGACGGAGTTGGAAGCTGGCTAGTCAGATGGGTTCTAAAGTTAGCGTAGCTAGTTGGCATAACTGGAAGTTTAATAAGTTGTTAAGCGTTAGGTAGTGCTATAAATGGCACAAGCCAAGTATTAACTGTCTGCTAATTTTTCTGCTTCAAGGATATCACTCAGATGAGGGACATGACAACCATAAATCCCATACTAACAGCTGCATCCACACATTGCATCGTTGCATAGCCTAGCCTACTTCATAGCAATATACCAAACCATCCACTGGCTCTTACCTTTATGGTGAACTTCAAGTTATATCCATGTTATATCCATATTTCATGTAAAGTCCACAAATAGGAGTATTCCTGTCTTGGTTGCATGTTAGATAAGTAGGCTTGATATCATTGATATCCATGGTTGGACTAGTAGCAGAATTCATTCAGCTGAGTTCACTGATAGCATAATGTTCAAAATAGCTAGCCTAATAACTCCCTTGCCACAAGCTTTTCTCCGATTTTCAATTTTTCTGACTTGCAACATTGTAACACTTTGAACGCTCTTATCTATGTCATTTGTTGTCCAATAGTATCGATAGTGGTATCATTTGAAAGGTTATTTTCTCGCCGTTCACGTGGATGCAATAACTTAATTTCGAAAAAAAATGCCAATGCGACTGATTTCGCTGTGCAGAGTCACATATTATTTACAACCCAACTCTGTTGTATAAACATACAGTACATGGTTATTTTAATACAATGCATTGATATTGCTGTGGTTATAATGGCTGTGCCAGTATACAGAAAATGTACTGATGTACTGTAGCTTCTTTCAGTAATATCACAGTGAAGTGTACAGTTATCCTACCTCTGCCCCTCTGGAGTGTCCCCCTGGTTAACGGTAACTCGTTTGTCCATTGTCACTTTTCATGGACATCCAGAGGCAGACAAAGTACTCAATTTCTGTATACAAGTGAAAGGATACATACATCAGTTCAAAATTACTCCACAACTCCATTTACAAGTGAAAGTTGCCAAGTCAATTTTTTACTGAAAGTGAAAGTAAGTGAAAGTACAGAAGTAGGCCTACTTGATTTTAAAAATACTACAAAGTATTTCTATATTAAAGGGCACAATTTTAACAAGAGCTCTATTGCTCAAGCTACTTGAGACTAGTCAATACTGAAGACGCAAGACATTTTCATCCAATAATATTGGTTTTCATGAACAGAGAATTATAACTAACAACTAGGCCATGGGGGCAGAATTTTGAACTGCGTTCTTAGCATATTAACATGCTCCAAATATCGCCACAAAAACATATGACACTTCAACAGACACCTTACAACATGTATGACAACAAAATTTCTGAAAAAGTGGTTAAAACTGTTTTTCTGCAAGCAGCCACATATTGTTTGTTTACAACTGATTTTGCATTGCATAAAAACACTGTTTTAAACATTTTCTTGATTATTTGTAGTCATACACACTACAGTGGTGTGTTGTAATGTGTCTGATGATGGTACATAGGTTTTGGATTGACATTTGGGGCATGTTAAGATACAGTTTAAAAATCTGCCCCCATGGGTTAATTGTGCCCCCTGTGTTCACCCACTTTCCCTCACAGTGCACACTCAAGGAACACTTCTTCTAAAGGAGAAATCCAATGTGAATCAGTCAATAGCCCTGTTGTTCCAGGTAGGCCTACCTGAATGCAGTCTTTAAGAAAAAGAACGAGAAAATGTTGTGCTACATAGACCGAATAACAAACTGATAAAGGAGAATTTGGTGTGATATGGACCCAAAGTATATTGCAACATCATTAAAAGTTGCAACGTATGCCAGGGAGCAGAATTTTGGAGGTGGGCCTATGTGTCTCGCATATGCAGAGGTGGAAAGTAACTAATTACATTTACTCAAATTACTGTAATTAAGTAGCTTTTTGGGGTAATTCGTAATTTTTAAGTAGTTTTCCAAAGAGGTAATTTTACTTTTACTTAAGTACATTTTGAGGCAAGTATTGTACTTTGTACTTCACTACTTTTTTAAAAACTCCCTGATTACTGAGTAAAAAAAACAGTTGGCTTGAACTGAAAGTAAATTCAAACTATTTACTGTTGCCTAGATGCTGTTGCTTCTGGTAGGCATACTGTAAATGTTGAGAATAGCCAAGAAACCTGTGGAAGAGTTTAACCCAAAAGCAAAGGAAATCCTTGGCCATATTTCACCCAGTGAACGTTGTCAGCCAGGGTAGCCTAACTATTGCTTCAGTCCAGGTCAATTTGGGTCTAGCTAGGTTAAAGATAACCCCGAATACCATCAATACATAAAATCTCAAAGTAAATCGGCTATCTTACTCTACCACTCTGGTGAAGTCAAAATTAACAAATCACCCCATAAGAAGAACAAAGTGAGCCGGCTGGGCTGATCCCTGTCACTAATATCTTGGTCAGTTGCTGGGTCACAATGACATTAAAGTTTGATACCTAGCCTACAACTCTAAGGCATGAAGAATGCATTTCTTAACTAACAAACAGAAAATCTTATGAGTTTTTCCAATGGAAGTGCTCTCTCAGTCATGCCATCTGGCTGTGCATGACATGTAGTCTAAATAACACTAGTGTATGATATGGTAGACAGGTAGGTAAGTACATATGTAAAACAGTTAGTTTTACTTTAGCTTTTCCTTCTTGTAAATATTCTTTTTTGTCCTTTAAGAATGTGAGAAGGGGGGGCAATAAACATTCATTCATTTACATGATAACAAGTTTGATTGTGGTGCTGACCAGGTGGTTTCTGAATTATTGGGGTTGCTGAATAAACCAAGCAACTCTAAAGCACTGATTTTGATTGTGATTTCTTTTTTACATCCAGTACTTGAAAGTAACTAGAAACTTGTAATTTCAGTAAATTTAAAATTAGGTAATTTTTACTTTTACTTGAGTAGATATTTTGATGGCTACTTTTACTTTTACTTAAGTAGAATTTAAGCAAAGTAAAGATACTTTTACTTAGTTACAATTTTTCTGTACTTCTTCCACCTCTGCGCATATGCATGTGTGGGCCTCAAACATGCCACAAGGTGTGCATCAATTAGGTGAGCTGTATAGCCTATAGCATACCAGAGCCATAACTATATGTTTCATTATACTAAATTAACAAATATTTTCTTATCAAGGCAACTAGTACTCAGTAGTTCTCCAGTCCTCATCTATCAGGTCATTATCAACTAAACTGATATGTAGAGTTAGTAGAGAGTAGCCTAGCAGAGAGCTCAGAAAAAAAATCATATCCCCAATTTTTAACATTTAACTATCTGGACGTAATGCCCCAGGGCAAAACTCCTAATTCTATCACATGATTAAATGTAGGCTATTTCATGTTCCTGTAAAAAAATGGCTTCTCCTCTGTACATAGTTAGCAACATGAACAAGTTTTGTGAAACGTCATTCCCCACCTCATAGCCTTCTGCTGCGCAATGGCAGCCCCTTACGCCATACCTTATTCCTTTTTTGGCCACTGGTGAGATTTGGGCGCTAAAGCGCTGTTGCGCAGCCTTTTTCAGAGCCGACTCTTGCCCAAATGCATCTCCTATTTTTTGTTCAGTGCTTGATATAGCTTGAGGCTTAACTCAAAACAGAAAGTATTAGCCTAAAGCAAAATAAGTTTCTCAGAAAAAAATTGCATGCCGTTCCCAAAAGTGACAAATTCTTCTAGTTCACTTTTGGCTCGATAGCCTAAAGCGCAACTCCGTGTGCGCTCTCTGTGTTTCAGAACAAATTTTGATCCAGAACTCTTTCCTCCATCGCATAAATCTCAAAATCTAACGGCATTCATGCATAAGAAAACACCCAGCACAAAGCCATGTGTTTCTTCATGTCTGTTATGTTTGATAGACTACGCCTCGATAAAACAATAGCCTCCATGGGAAATAGTTGGAGGACATTTTACGAGTGTATGTAGCCTACAACTTAACTTTAAATGAGCACGAATAACGCACATTTAGCTTGGGCTACACCAACTCCTATAAGATTATTTGGCTTATTCTGCGCACCTCGTGGCAATAATACATTTATTATTCAACAATTTAGTTAGCTATATGCCTAGTCTACTGTTAAGCTGAAGTGAAATATCTCACCTGTCGTTGTTTCGTCGTTTTGTCATTTCGAAGATCCACCGGATCCAGTTTTCTTCAGGAAAGTAGTCTGCTCATTTGACAAGCCCCTTTCGTTGCTAAAGAATTAATCTACAGCCGACATTGATTTGCCCAGTATGTTTAGGACAACTCGAGATTTCCCCTTGCAGATTCCTCAAAATGGCACCACCAATTTACTTTCATTTTCTTTGAACCCTCCCCTTTTCAGCCAACTGTAACAGGTGGGGCGGCATATCCCTTCACAAGGCTTAAAAGGCACTGTTAGAATGTGCAGTCATGTGGTTTGCTAGGGTTAGGCCTATATAACACATTTTTTGCAACTGTAGGTTTTTTTTTTTTAATTGAAATTTATGCATCTCTCTCTTGACAATTCATGCCAACCCAATTGTATTGTTGAGAGTAACTTAAAAGTAATGCAACAGTAGTGTAACGCCTAATATTTTAAAAAACATTAATATTATAATGTAAGTGATTACTTTAAAATGTCAGTAACAAGTAATACATAACACATTACATTTTTGTAGTCACTTGCCCAACACTGCAGACTATTCATTATAGTTTCACTTGTCAAGCTAAACTACAGCCATAATCTGCACATTTTCCACCACAGATATTTCTTGCTTGCTGTAAATGTTAGAGTAGGCCTAGTGCATTTCTTTGGTCTCTCTCTGTGTCCATATTAAACCCACTATGTGTTGTGTTTCAGAGATCCCCATGGTGCTGCTCCTGTTTGCTCTGGTCTCTCTGGTGTGGCTCTGGGCAGGGCTGCATATGGCCTACAGATTCCTCTGGATGCAGATCCTTTATATCATCTTCAACATCTTGCTGGTAAGAGCTTCTCAATTGAGTACATTCCATGTATTCTAGTATGTACAGTGCTAAAAGAAGGGGCAAATAATTTTGAGTGAGATAGGCCTACAGATTTGAATAAAAATCTTTTGAATTGAATTCAATTGAATTGAATTAATAATATGATTTCTGTTCTGTAGTATGCACAAACTTTTTTGTTATTTACATTTATCTCATGCGGCTGCTCCGTAACATTTTTTCTCAATAATAATATTTATATGGTTTGTTAAAAAAGTAAAATAAATGATAACATTACTTCAGACTGATCTTTTTTGTATGTCTCTGTAGTTTACTAGAGTGCCCTTTGAACACTGGTCATTCATGAAGGCCTACAGTAGGCAGAAGGGCTTCATCTCACCTCTAGTAAACATGTCAACGACGGAATACTCTTTTCCAAAAAAGCAATTCAAGTCATTTTAATGCAATGTATTGAAAATGGAGATATTGTGTTTTGGAAAACGAGATTAGTTTTAAACACAACAGCCGAGTTCCCAACCTGCAACCCTGCTACAACCTATCAGATAACATGCAGTCTAAAGGTCAGGAGTGTTTTCCATAACAACTCACACTAATTAATCCTTTGATTTCAGCTCACTTCATACATCCATTTTGTTGTTGCTCCACTATCGTAGATTATTAATGAATATTAATATTATATATACACTGTATTTTATTGTTAAGAATTATGACAAAATTCAATAATATAACACAATTGGCTACACATTTGGCTACAATGCTAATGATTGTGCTAAATCATCTCAACTCTGAAAAAATACAGTAGCTTATATAGAAGTTAAACGTCTTGATGAAATCTTCACTTCAACTGAAATATATACTCAGTAAAGTGATTTTGGTTATGGACGTTATCTTCAGGTCTTCAACTATTGAATTCGAAGAGGAAACACTGGCGCTGCTGCTTTTTAAAACTACACAGAATTTTCATAGAGTGGTGTGTGTGTGTGTGTGTGTGTGTGTGTGTGTGTGTGTGCGTGCGTGCGTGCGTGTGTGAGTGACACTGCCTTTTGTATTTCATATCCTTGTTACTGCACATCATGAGAAGAGTGAAGTCAGTTGGGCAAGTGGTTTTAGATGTAACAAATAGATGGACATATACAGATCTTTCTTGCATTTATACATACATACCAACACATGATATCATACATCATTATTTACAAAGATTTTACGTAACATTGTTATATTATTTGCACATAAAATTACTAAAAGGGGACCCATATCACAACTCAAAATAGTGTACTAAATAAATGAGAATAACAATAATTCTTCAAAACATCCAGTACAAGTTTCAACAGCAAGCTGCTGTACGAGAAACATAATTTTGATTATTGTCAAATATAGACTCTGAATAGCCTGACACGGCAGACTATATCATAAGAATGTATAGTCTGAAGACCACTGATAGACTGTGCCTCAATGGAGGGGCGGGTGATTGCGTTGTCTTTCAAACTGCCTCTCCACGTAATAGGCTAGTGTTCCGGCAAGTGGTACCAGCTGGTATATCAAACTTTACCCGTAGCCCGTCGGTAACACAGCAAAGACATCTTTTTTCAGAACGAAAGACTTTGCACTTTCTTGTTTCACTTTCAAAGAAAATGACAAGTGCAATTCATCCAAAACTAAAGCCAAAGACGATTCTCTACATACGGCTCTGGTTTGAGCAGGACTGTCTTACGATTTCCTGTACACATACCGCGCTGTGATTGGTTATCCGCCGCCAGAGTCAGGATTACAACGGGTTTCTATCAGGGGTCTCTAGACGTATCCGCTGTGCAAATTCAAATTAGGGGTACGTCTAGAGTTCTAGGCTAGACGGTGAATGTAATTCATTATTTGTTAGTACCAAATGTGTATATATCTATTTCCTGTCCATGTAGAATAAAATTAGACAAAATAAATGGAGAGGGCTCTGGCATGCCAATATTATTAAAGTATCTGCCCACAAGGAAGTAAACATACACCAATTGAGGCATTTCAGACACTTTGCATGAAGTGAAAGGAATAAAATGTGAATGGAATCATTTAAAGTATAGCTTCGGAGTATAGACAAATCCGAGGAGCGTTTTGTGTAGGCTGCCATCTTGTGGTGGCGCCATTGTTGGACTGTCAACAAACCTTTTTGGCAATGCGCAGTCAATGACAGCTAACAGCAAAGACCATGGAACACTCTGACATTATCAAGTAGTAGTGAATCTCGTAAATCACGGTATTTTATGGTGTGCTATCACGTTATGCCTATGGACAGATTGGTGATCTGGGTAGCTCAATAATGGCGCCTGCTTACTTCCGGTAGTTTCGTCGGATTCGTCTATAGTCCTGTTGCACGACCTTCCAACAGCAATATATTTCACATGGAACAAAATAATTTGGAACAGCTGCACCCTGTAGGAAGCGGCAGACCACTCGCAACACTCTGATTGGAACACATTCGCACGATTGTCAAACACCATTATTTCGTCATCCGGAACTTCTGGCTAGCCGGAACTTTTGGGCCATGACAGCACCTCAGATCTTACTTTCGGTTTTTAATAATGAGGTTCTATTGATTCAGTGTAAAGTGCTTGTTTGCTTCTGCGTTTGCATTCGGTCTATGCTGTATTATTTTGTTCCACTCGCTAACTGGTGTATCTAGCATGCTCCTTCAAAAGGGCTAAGCTTGAATTCACTCCGGAGCTGTCCTTTAAAGTCCATATATTTGGACATGTTTACAGTTTGGATGTTTCTGAAGTTCAGAGAAGAGCTGCAGTGTTGAGGGTCCAGGTTGATTACACCCCAGCCAAAGTTTACTGAGACTTGATGGTCTTGATTTCAGTGCTGCTGCTAAAGACCTGAAGCCTTCCTCTGTAATACTGCAGTTCCACAGGCTGTAGAGAAAGAAAGGAATCACTTTATTAGATCACCATGGAGACACACATGAGGACTAGGAGGGGAGCAGATTCTACATGATGTTCCATCTGTGCATGTTGGACATACCCAAAAATACACCACATTTCTGAAATGAGAGAGAGTATAAATAATAGTGCCATAGGGCTTGTGCTTTTTGGGTTGTAAGACTGAAATGTATTATGTGTGTCATTTCATTTCATGTTGCTGTGGAAAGAGGGAAATAAAGTCTTAAGCTATTTTCTGCAGTGGAGTGATATCTGCAGAATCCAGTGACACCTGGGTGGGAAAATATAATGGAAATGTTCTCTATTACAAGTGTGTGCTTTTGAAGCCATCTAATGAATGTGAGGATGAATGGAATTTACTAAACTATGGGGCAATATTAAATATTTAAATATTTGTGAGAATAATGCATAGTTTTATAGGTTAATGCAATGTCACTGACAAATGACTGTAATATGTCTTAAATGCTGCAAATAACAGTGTGTGTGTGTGTGTGTGTGTGTGTGTGTGTGTGTGTGTGTGTGTGTGTGTGTCTGAGTGCATGCATACGTGTGCGTTTAAAAGAGCATGACATTAAGCTCTCAAATTCACTGATGGCAACTCAGTAGTTGGTCTTGTGCTACTCACTTTAGGTTCTGTAGTTTACAGTTGGGATCCACTAGAAGAGAACAAATATGCTTCATCTCTGAGTCTCCTACTTTATTCCCCTGCAGACTCAGCTCTTTCAGGTGTGACAGGTTTGATATCAGTGCTGCTGATAAAGACCTGAAGCCTTCTTCTGAAATACTGCAGTATGCCAAGCTGTGAGAAGAAAAGGGAAATACAGTCTTTATTTATTTTCAGTGAAAATGTGATTTCCAACATCACATTCTGTTCCAATCCAGACATATGCCATATCAGTGTGTTATAAAACACCACACACACTCTGCAGAGGAGTGAGATCTTCAGAATCCAGTTACAGCCAGGTGGGATTATATAATGGAAATATAGGCTACTGTGTGTTTTGGTTGTTTGGGGCAACATTACACCAGAACATACATCATCATGTTAATCATATGTAATCAACTGTCACTGTCAAAACTGAGTGGTTGGTCTTGTGATACTCACCTTAGGGTCTTGAGTTTACAGTTGGGATCCACTAGAAGAGAACATAAATGCTTCATCTCTGAGTCTCCTACTTTATTCCAATCAAGAACCAGCTTTCTCAGGTGTGACGGGTTTGATCTCAGTGCTGCTGATAAAGACCTGAAGCCTTCCTCTGTAATACTGCAGTTTACCAAGCTGTGAGAAGAAAAGGGAAATATAGTCTTTATTTATTTTCAGTCAAAATGTGATTTCCAACACATTCCGTTCCAAACCAGACATATGTCATATCAGTGTGTAATAATCACCACACACACTCTGCAGAGGAGTGAGATCTGCAGAATCCAGTTACAGTCAGGTGGGAATATATAATGGAAATATAGGCTACTGTGTGTTTTGGTTGTTTGGAGCAACATTACACCAGAACATACATAACCATGTTCATCATATGTATGCGAAATACGGCATAATGGTAGGTTTGTGAAGTAAAGTTTGTGGATATTAAGGTGGTTGTACAGACAGGGTGTGAAGCAGCAGGACTACAGTGAGTTACATTTTGTACTTTTGCTGCCTTCTAGTGAATGTGAGGATGAATGGAACTTACTAGCAACTATGAGGCTATGAGCAAGTTAATGCAGTTTGTAATTGAAAAGTACTGTGAAATATGCTACAAACAGATAATGTACAGTATGTGTGTGTGTGTGTGTGTGTGTGTGTGTGTGTGTGTTTAAAAGAGCATGATAAACTGTCACTGTTGAATTCAATAACAGGAACTCAGTGGTTGGTCTTGTGATACTCACCTTACTGTAGGCAATCTGTGTGTGTGTGTGTGTGTGTGTGTGTGTGTGTGTTTGTGTGTGTGTGAGAGAGAGAGAGTGAGTAAGTGAGAGAGAGAGAGAGAGAGAGAGAGAGAGAGAGTGTGTGTGTGTTTACGTAAAAGAGCACAATAATTTACTGTCACTGTGAAATTCACTGACAGCAACTCAGAGAGAGAGAGAGAGAGAGAGAGAGAGAGAGAGAGTGTGTGTGTGTGTGTGTGTGTGTGTGTGTGTGTGTGTGTGTGTGTGTGTGTGTGTGTGTGTGCATGCGTGCGTTTAAAATAACACTACAATAAATTTAAATTCACTGACAGCAAGTCCGTGGCTTGTCTTGTGATACTCACTTTAGGTTCTCCATTTTACAGTTGGGATCCACTAGAAGAGAAGAAATATGCTTCATCTCTGAGTCTACTTTATTCCCCTGCAGATACAGCCATCTCAGGTGTGATGGGTTTGATCTCAGTGCTGCTGATAAAGACCTGAAGCCTTCCTCTGTAATACTGCAGCTTGCCAAGCTGTGAAAAGAAAAGGGAAATATAGTCTTTATTTATTTTCAGTCAAAATGTGATTTCCAACATCACATTCTGTTCCAAACCAGACATATGTCATATCAGTGTGTAATAAAACACCACACACACTCTGCAGAGGAGTGAGATCTGCAGAATCCAGTTACAGTCAGGTGGGAATATGTAATGGAAATATAGGCTACTGTGTGCTTTGGTTGTGTTGGGCAACATTACACCAGAACATACATAACCATGTTCTTTATATACATAAAATACTGCATATGGAGGTTTTGTGCACTGATGTTTGTGGATATGAGGGTGGTTGTACAGACAGGGTGTGAAGCAGCAGGACTACCAGTGAGTTACATTTTGTGCTTTTGCTGCCATCTGGTGAATATGAGAATGAATGGAACTTACTAACAAGTATGAGGACATTATTTGAATATTACTTTGTGAGAGTAATAATGCATAGTGTTAGAAGGTAATGCATTTTATCATTAAAAAATACTGTGTAATATGTCTTACATGCTACAAATAACAGATAAACATGTGTGTGTGTGTGTGTATGTGTGCGTGTGTTAATGTGAAGTAAAGTTTTTATTGTGAATATGAGGGTGGTTCTACAAACATTATGTGAAGCAGCAGGACTACCAATGAGTTACATTTTGTGCCTTTGCTGCCCTCTACTGAATGTGAGGATGAATGGAACTGACTAACAACGATGAGGACGGTATTTAAATATTTACTAGTGAGAGTATAATGCACAGGGTTAAATTATTATTTACTGTGAAATATCCAAATGCTACAAGTCAACTGGTCAAGTCAAGTGACACATGGAAATTTCATGAACTACATTTTGTGGATATGGTGGTTGTCCAGACAGGCTGCACTTTTATATTTTGTGATTTTGCATATGTTTAGTGAATGTGAAGATGTGGACGAGGAGGATCATAAGATACATAGTGGAGCTGAGGGGTGGGCTTTTCTCTGAACATCTCTAGAGGGTTCATCAAAACATCCCAGAAAATAATCTGACTGGTCCTATGGAAGATGTTTTCAGGACACACTGTCTACAAAAACCAGCAGAAAATGTCACCCACCCGTCTCTACTGTTGCCATCAGGAAGACGTTACATGGCTACCAGAGCCCCATACATCAAGGATGAGAAACAGTTTGTTCCTAAGGACCATCACTGAACTGAACTCACGTCCCCTCCACCTACATCACGTCACACCCTTTACCCTGACATCACATATTGGCTGCTAAGAGTCAGGAAGTTTTACCTCCATTCTCCTGCATCAATTGCTCCAATACCACCTCTGCTTATTATAGACCCCGAAGCCGCCGCCACGCACCGCTATTTGCACCATTAAGAGTTTAAGCCAATGCCAACCAAAAACTTTTTAAGCCATTAAGCCGCCAGCTAACAAAGTTTTGGCTGAGCCAGCCAGGTAGAAGAATTTGCAACAACTATCCTGCTTCTATCTATCACACTCTGAAACATGAGCCTATGATACACACGAAAATAAACAATAGATAAATCAGCCTTGCACACCGGTGTTCCGAAATTACGCATCAGAGGCATTAGTCGTGGCATAGACCATACGTTTTTTCCCCACAGTGAAAAGCTGCGCTGTGGTAGCCTACTACAAGTTTCAAGCATGGGCAAAACTGCTAGTTAAAATAAAGCTTTCAATAGCCTAATGTTGAGGATTACATTTTAAATTACAATATAGCCTACCTTTACACCATAGCCTCATATTCCTGAACTATGAGACGTTTCATAGCCACATCATTTCGATCGCGGACTTGCCCTGACTAAAGTAAAAACATCACTTAAGCTAAACCCGAACAGTCTGTGTATTTTAACATGTCTAAAAACTTAAACTCAATTTAATTAAGAAGCATAGGCCTACTGTCAATTTCAAGAGGGCTTGTTTGCGTTTGGCCTAGGTGATGCGCGCCTGCAGTAAATATGGCAAGCCATTTTTTTTAGCCTATGGCAAGCCATTCAGTATGATTGCTTGAACTTCAGATACTGAAGTTAATGAAACAATTTAGAGATATTGGTGACAAACATAGCTCAATACAATTATTATTTTAATGTAATAATAATAGACTAATGCTTTGGGCTTTTTTGTTCAGGTATCAATTTATGTATCATTGAGGAACTGGTACAGTTTTAAAAGTAGGCTATTAAATTAGCTCTGGTATGAAGAAATATAGGCTAATAAATACCCAACCCTAAACTATGATAGTGATACACATGTTAGTCATACATTGCTACTGAGATCAGTATGATATAGACATCTATAGGCAAAAAAATGGCCACTTCAGCCATTTGTAGCCATGAACATTTTGGCGGCTGCAGCAGCCATTTAGGTTTTGGCTGAGCCGGCTAGCCAGCCAATAACATCTTCAGCCAGCCATTATCCTAAAAACGAACGGCTTCGGGGTCTAGCTTATTTTAGTGTCACCTCAGTGCAACCTCACTCCCAGCTCTGTTGATTAAAATGACTGACATCATTCACTGACCTCAGTGTCTGCAGTGTGCAGTGGGAATCCTCCAGTAAAGCACACAGCTGAGTCACTTCCAAGTGTTCTGGGTCCCCTCAAATTCAGCACAGTCATGATTAAGGGGTTTGAACCCACAGCTGAGGTTACAGCAGCACAGGCTTCCTCAGCAGCAGCACTTTTAAGGAACCTGCAGAGGAGAAAGGATCAAAATATTGGTGTCTTCATGTGCTATCAGAAATATTGACCGTGATATGACTTTAAAATATTGACAGAATTATGACTTCAGAGCACATAAATACTGAAACAAACTTACTTTAGTTACATGACACTTTGACATTGTCGAGATTGTTTGGCACCCTTAGAATAACTCATGTGCCATTTTTTACATTGTCCAACACAAAGATCCACCCACTGTCACACAATGTAAAGGGAAGGCACATGTGTATTTGTACTGTGCTGTATGTCTGCTTGCACAGTGGATGAGTATTTTGGCTATACATGTATGTCTGCTGGGCCTGGTGCAGATGCTATCTACCTTACATGCAAATGACAAATAACAGTGCATGCATGATAAAAACTGTACTGTGGTTTTGGAGTGACAGTATGTGGTTTTGTATGCAGCAACACATCATTAAGTCTCTGAGGATACTAAAGTTTACATTTTAAGTTCACTACTTTCCTATCTTCTTTTCATGATGCCTATCTAAACACACTGGCTCAACTACAGCTGCAGTATTAATGCAACAAAAAGTTTTAGGACTCATTATTTGCCTTTATGTTGCAAATTCATCTGAAACGCATCTGAAATGTGAATGTAGAGGAGAATTGTGTATAAACTTGAGATTTGCAATGGCCTTACTCTGACCACGTAGCTACCATGCTATTTCCATAAGCAGTGTCTTAGCCCAACTCCACAAACTCAACTTGAAACCTCTTGTTTGAAAATAAAAAGATCTCCGGTTTATTTTCCTTGTTTCAGAAGTTACAAAAAATGATGACTAATACACTTGTTCTAAGTTACTTAGCTTAGCATAAGTAGCCAGGCAGGCAGTCAGTCAATCAGGTAAGAAAACCGTATGCTTCCACAGCTCTTAAACTCAACATACAGTTGCTGGCGTAAACCTGCTCTTAAAGTGGCAGTACCTAATTTTACCCAAGGTTGCATAAATTACATTAGCCAACACATGAATTCTAGTATGCTTTTATATTTTAAACTATCAAATGAACCTGTAAATAAATTATTTATCTTTTTAACTAACCATTTTAATCACTTAAATTATCAAACACTATGAATTGTACTTTGGCCTCTACAGTGAATATATTTGGGTTGAATTATATGTGTCTTAGATAAATGTAGGCAATGACTCAATACCATGACATTTTATTTAAAGGTAGAATGAAGGATAGCTTGTGGGGTTTAACTATGTAATTATCAATAATGGATATTGAATGTAATATTATTTTCAAATCAGTCCTACACTGAATAACATTTTACCAGGTCACATTGACTGTTCATAAAGTGTTGTTAACGCCTTTATACAGTAATGCTTCCTTACTCCATTCCAGAATAAACATTTTGAAAGAGCACAGTTGTTGGTTTACTTTTTAATACTCTAAAAACATTAACCTTATCAACCCTCTGCCATTAGGCAAAAGGGTAGAGAGTTCTGTCTAGAACCACCCTATTCTCAAACAGCACAAATGCTCAAGCAGTGAGAACGTTCGACTCTCAACATGATAGTTCCGGTCCTTGATTGTGATTGGTTGAAACGCATTCTATGCCATTGTAAATTCAGCATTTAGCACAGCTCCAACCACATTTCGTTCTAAACTGCTGCGCCATAGGAAAGTGAACAGAGCTGTGCTTATGCATTACTTGGCAGCCATTCAGTGAGAGGAAATATATTTTTTGGCAGAGGAATTGGTTTCAATGAATAACTCGCTACATTTCTAGTGGTTGTGTCTTCTTTTAATGAAACCATTCCTGGTTAACAGCTCTAGAAACGCAATAAATCCCTTGAGTCTGATGGTAATGCTGGTTTTACCAACAACACTCAAGGGGTTGCTTGCATAGATGCATCAGCACTTTATCATCTTATTTACTTATTTATTTTCCTGTTTTTTATCCCTATATCTATGCATTTATTGTTTTTTATGTTTGCTTTTTTTATAATGTTTTGTACATGCCCTGTCGGTGTTTAGTTTTTATAGTGTATTGTCTTATGTTGTCTTGCAGTATGTTGAGGTGGCACACTCTGATCATATTGGCAAAAAAGCATCTTTACTCTTATACATCCTTTACCTTGAGACAGAATCTCTTCACTCATACTTACTTGATATTTCTCAATATACACTGTGGTTTCTCCTTCAGGTCTAAAAGCACTTTGACTCCGGATGTTCCTGGATTATTTCCTCTGAGATCCAGCTCTCTGAGGTGACTGGGATTTAACTTCAGGGCTGAAGCCAGACTAGCATAGCCCTTCTCTGTGACACCACAGTCTGACAACCTGTAGTAACAACATCATTTCATCAAGGCAAACAAAAATTCAAAGCTTATTGTTAGTGGCTATTTTTTTCTCAAATTTTCAATTCTTAAATTAATCAAGGCAAACAAAAACACTAAACATGCTTCTGTTTTTAGATATTTTCTCCCAAAATGTTCTCAAATAATTACAGTTGTTGTACAATTGAGGAAGAACTAGCAATTTAACTAGCAATTTAAAATCTAAATCTGTAGCAGTCCCAGATATGAGCCATATGGGCAGCTAGCTACAAAAACCAGCAGAAAATGTCACCCACCCTTCTCTTCTGTTGCCATCAGGAAGACGTTACATGGCTACCACAGCCCCATACATCAAGGATGAGAAACAGTTTGTTCCTAAGGACCATCACTGAACTGAACTCACTTCCCCTCCACCTACATCACGTCACACCCCTTTACCCTGACATCACGTATTGGCTAGTAAGAGTCAGGAAGTTTGACTTCCATTCTCCTGCATCATTTGCTCCAATACCATGTCTGCTTATTTTAGTGTCATCTCAGTGCAACCTCACTCCCAGCTCTGTTGATTAAAATGACTAACATCATTCACTGACCTCAGTGTCTGCAGTGTGCAGTGGGAATCCTCCAGTAAAGCACACAGCTGAGTCACTTCCAAGTGTCCTGGTATTAATCTACTCAGATCCAGCTCAGTCATGAGTAAGGGGTTTGAACCCACAGCTGAGATCACAGCAGCACAGGCTTCCTCAGCAGCAGCACTTTTAAGGAACCTGCAGAGGAGAAAGGATCGAAATATTTGTGTCTTCATGTGTTATCAGAAATATTGACTGAAATATGACTTAAAAATATTGACAGAAATATGACTTGTCTGACAACCTGTAGTAACAACATAATTGAGGCTGTTTTGTATATATTTGTTTGTGAAAGTAATGCATACTGATAGAAGGTAATGCATTTCGCCATTGGAGAATTGCTGTGAAATATGTATGTATGTGTGTGTGTGTGTGTGTGTGTGTGTGTGTGTGTGTGTGTGTGTGTGTGACGTTTATCTGCACCTCATGTTTTTACTACCTATCAGAGTCATGGTTTATTCAGATTAGGACTATTTATTTATTGCATCATGTTTTGTAGTATCTGATGGTGTTTTTTATGTCTGTGTTTATGATAGCCATATGCTATCATAATCGTAATTTAATTTCAACAAATACACTGTGATGTGTCTTTTTGAAATGACAAAATAAATATAGCCTAACCTTGAATCTTGATAGCAATTTGACATTGTTGACATTGTTGACATTTTTATGTAATTTTGCACTACTCAAATGTGCCATTTTTACATTGTCCAACACAAAGATCCACCCACTGTCACACAATGTAAAGGGAATGCATGTGTGTGTTTTTACTGTACTGTATGTCTGCTTGCACAGTGGATGAGTATTTTGGCTATATGTCTGCTGGGCCTGGTGCAGATGCTCTAAAAACCTAAACTTTATCAGCCCTCTGCCATCAGGCAAAAGGTTAGAGTTCTGTCTAGAACCACCCGATTCTCAAACAACACATATGCTCAAGCAGTGAGAACCCTCAACTCTCAACATTCCTCCTATATCTCTGCATTTATTTCTCATGTATGTACTCCTCTGATAGACTAGTAGGGATCGTTGTTTTTGTGTGTGCTTGTCTTATGTGCTGTCTGTGTCTAGTTTTTTTTATGGTGCATCGTCTTATGCTGTCTTACAATATGTTGGGATGACACACTCTTATACATCCTTTATAAAGTAATATCAAGTACCTTGAGACAGAATCTCTCCACTCACACTTACTTGATACACTGTGGTTTCTCCTTCAGGTCTAAGAGCACTTTCACTCCGGATGTTCCTGGATTATTTCCTCTGAGATCCAGCTCTCTGAGGTGACTGGGATTTAACTTCAGGGCTGAAGCCAGACTAGCATAGCCCTTCTCTGTGACACCACAGTCTGACAACCTGTAGTAACAACATAATTGAGGCTGTTATGTATATATTTGTTTGTGGTAGTAATGCAATGTGATGTAATGTAATTTTGTCATTGGAGAATTGCTGTGAAATATGTATGTGTGTGTGTGTGTGTGTGTGTGTGTGTGTGTGTGTGTGTGTGTGTGTGTGTGTGTGTGTGTGTGTGTGTGTGTGACAGGGTGTGAAGCAGCAGGACTACCATTGAGTTACATTTTGTGCTTTTGCTGCCATCTAGTGAATGTGTGAAGATGAATGGAACTTCCTAATAACTTTGAGGCTGTTATGTATATTCTTTGTGATAGTAATGCATACTTTTAGAAGGTAATGCATTTTGTCATTAGAAAATTGCTGTGAAATATGTCTGTGTGTGTGTGTGTTTGTGTGTGTGTGTGTGTGTGTGTGTGTGAGAGAGAGAGAGAGAGAGAGAGAGAGAGAGAGAGAGAGAGAGAGAGAGAGAGAGAGAGAGAGAGAGAGAGATGTGTGTGTGTGTGTGAGAGAGACAGAGAGAGAGAGAGAGAGAGAGAGAGAGAGAGAGAGAGAGAGAGAGAGAGAGAGAGAGAGAGAGTGTTTAAAATAACATTACAGTAAATTGTCAAATTCACTGACAGCAAGTCCGTGGCTTGTCTTGTGATACTCACTTTAGGTTCTCCATTTTACAGTTGGGATCCACTAGAAGAGAACAAATATGCTTCATCTCTGAGTCTCCTACTTTATTCCCCTCCAGATTCAGCTCTCTCAGGTGTGACGGGTTTGATCTCAGTGCTGCTGATAAAGACCTGAAGCCTTCCTCTGTAATACTGCAGTTTCCCAAGCTGTGAAAAGAAATTGCAAATATAGTCTTTATTTATTTTCAGTCAAAATGTGATTTCCAACATCACATTCTGTTCCAAACCAGACATATGTCATATCAGTGTGTAATAAAACACCACACACACTGTGAGATCTGCAGAGTCCAGTTACAGTCAGGTGGGAATATATAATGGAAATATGGGCTAAAGTGTGAGTTGGCTGTTTGGGGCAACATTATACCAGAACAGACATCATCATGGTCATCATATGTATATGAAACACGGCATATGGAAGTTTTGTGAAATAACGTTCGTGGATATGAGGGGGGTTATCTTACATACTGCAAAAACATGTTCCAAACCAGACATATGTCATATCAGTGTGTAATAAAACACCACACACACTCTGCAGAGGAGTGAGATCTGTGGGAATATATAATGGAAATATAGGCTACTGTGTGTTTTGGTTGTTTGGGGCAACACTACACCAGAACATACAGACAGGGTGTGAAGCAGCAGGACTACCAGTGAGTAACATTTTGTGCTTTTGCAGCCATTTAGTGAATTTGAGGATGAATGGCACGATGAGGACGTTATTTAAATATTTCTTTATGAGAGTAAAATGTACAGGGTTCAATGCATATTGTCCTTGAAAATTTACTGTGAAATGTCCTACATGCTACAAGTCAAGTGGTCAGAGTCAAGTGACACATGGAAATTTCATGAACTACAGTTTGTGGATATGTTGGTTGTCCAGGAAGGGTGTGAAGCAGTATGCCTCCCAGTATTACATTTTATATTTTGTGATTTTGCAGACGTCTAGTGAACGTGAAGATGTGGACGAGGAGGATCATAAGATAATAGTGGAGGCGACGGGTGGGGCTTTTCTCTGATTAAAAAAACACTGAACAACTCTAGAGGGTTCATCAAAACATCCTAGAAAATCATCCAACTGCTCCTATAGCTACTCTGGAAGATGCATTCATGACACACTGTCTACGAAAACCAGCAGAAAATGTCACCCACCCTTCTCTTCTGTTGCCATCAGGAAGACGTTACATGGCTACCACAGCCCCATAAATAAAGGATGAGAATCAGTTTGTTCCTAAGGACCATCACTGAACTGAACTCACTTCCCCTCCACCTACATCACGTCACACCCCTTTACCCTGACATCACGTATTGGCTAGTAAGAGTCAGGAAGTTTGACTTCCATTCTCCTGCATCATTTGCTCCAATACCATGTCTTCTTATTTTAGTGTCACCTCAGTGCAACCTCACTCCCAGCTCTGTTGATTAAAATGACTGTGACATTATTCACTGACCTCAGTGTCTGCAGTCTGCAGTGGGAATCCTCCAGTAAAGCACACAGCTGAGTCACTCCCAAGTGTTCTGGTATTAATCTACTCAGATCCAGCTCAGTCATGAGTAAGGGGTTTGAACCCACAGCTGAGGTCACAGCAGCACAGGCTTCCTCAGCAGCAGCATTTTTAAGGAACCTGCAGAGGAGAAAGGATCGAAATATTGGTGTCATCATGTGCTATCAGAAATATTGACTGAAATATGACTTAAAAATATTGACAGATATATGACTTCAGAGCACATAAATACTGAAATAAACTTACTTTAGTTACAGTACATTACTTATTTATGTGCTTTTTCCCTACTGCAATTAGATTGTTGGTATGTGTGTGTGACATATATCTGCACCTCATGTTTTTACTACCTATCAGAGTCATGTTTTATTCAGATTAGGATTATTTATTTATTGCATCATTTTTTGTAGTATCTGTTGGTTTTTTTATGTCTGTGTTTATGATAGCCATATGCAAAGTAATTTAATTTCAACAAATACACTCTCATGTGTCTTTTTGAAATGACAAATAATCTTGAATCTTGATAGCAATTTGACATTGTTGACATTGTTGACAATTTGATGTCATTTTGCACTACTCAAATGTGCCATTTTTACCTTGTCCAACACAAAGATACACCCACTGTCACACAATGTAAAGGGAATGCATGTGTGTGTTTTTACTGTACTGTATGTCTACTTGCACTGTGGATGAGTATTTTGGCTATATGTCTGCTTGGCCTGGTGCTCTCTACCTTACATGTAAATGACAAATAACAGTGCATGCATTATAAAAAAAAAAACATACTGTGGTTTTGGAGTGACAGCATGTGGTATTGTATGCAGCAGCAAATCATTACATCTCTGTGGATATTAAAGTTTACTTTTAAGTTTCCTACTTTCCCACCTTTCTTTCAAGATGTTTATCCAAACAAACTGACTCAACTAGCGTTGCAGTATTGATGCAAATCTCTCAGGATTTAAATAAAGTTTTAGTACACATTATTTTCGTTTATGTTGCAAATTAATCTGAAAGGCATCTGAAATGTAAATATATTTGGGTTGAATTCTATGTGTCTTAGATTAAGGCAATGACTAAATAACATGACATTTTATTTCAAGATAACTTCTGGAGTATAACCATGTCATGGAAAATGGATATTGAATGTAATCAGTCCTACACTGAATAACATTTTACATTTTAATGCCTTTATTTTGGTGTCAGCAATGCTTCCTTACTCCATTCAAGAATAAACATTAAGAAAGAGCACAGTTGTTAGTTTCTTTTTTAATACTCTAAAAACCTTAACTTTATCAGCCCTCTGCCATCAGGCAAAAGGTTAGAGTTCTGTCTAGAACCACCCGATTCTCAAACAACACATATGCTCAAGCAGTGAGAACCCTCAACTCTCAACATTCCTCCTATATCTCTGCATTTATTTATTACGAATGTACTCCTCTGATAGATTAGTAGGGATTGTTGTTTTTTGTGTGTGCTTTTCTTATGTGCTGTCTGTGTCTATTTTTTTTTTATAGTGCATCGTCTTATGCTGTCTTACAGTATGTTGGGGTGACACACTCTTATACATCCTTTATAAAGTAATATCAACTACCTTGAGACAGAATCTCACTTACTTGATATTTCTCAATATACATTGTGGGTTCTCCTTAAGGTCTAAAAGCACTTTGACTCCGGATGTTCCTGGATTATTTCCTCTGAGATCCAGCTCTCTGAGATGACTGGGATTTAACTTCAGGGCTGAAGCCAGACTAGCATAGCCCTTCTCTGTGACACAGCAGTCTGACAACCTGTAGTAACAACATAATTGAGGCTGTTTTGTATATATTTGTTTGTGATAGTAATGCATACTGTTAGAAGGTAATGCATTTTGTCATTGGAGAATTGCTGTGAAATATGTATGTGTGTGTGTGTGTGTGTGTGTGTGTGTGTGTGTGTGTGTGTGTGTGTGTGTGTGTGTGTGTGTGTGTGTGTGTGTGTGCAGGACTACCATTGAGTTACATTTTGTGCTTTTGCTGCCATTTAGTGAATGTGTGAAGATGAATGGAACTTACTAATAACTTTGAGGCTGTTATTTATATTCTTTGTGATAGTAATGCATACTTTTAGAAGGTAATGCATTTTGCCATTGGAAAATTGCTGTGAAATATGTGTGTGTGTGTGTGTGTGTGTGTGTGTGTGTGTGTGTGTGTGTGTGTGTGTGTGTGTGTGTGTGTGAAAGAGAGTGAGAGAGAGAGAGAGAGAGAGAGAGAGAGAGAGAGAGTGTGTGTGTGTGTGTGTGTGTGTGTGTATGCGTTTAAAATAACATTACAATAAATTGTGAAATTCACTGACAGCAAGTCTGTGGCTTGTCTTGTGATACTCACTTTAGATTCTCCATTTTACAGTTGGGATCCACTAGAAGAGAACAAATATGCTTCATCTCGGAGTCTCCTACTTTATTCCCCTCCAGATTCAGCTCTCTCAGGTGTGACAGGTTTGATCTCAGTGCTGCTGATAAAGACCTGAAGCCTTCTTCTGTAATACTGCAGTATGCCAAGCTGTGAAAAGGAAAAGGGAAATATAGTCTTTATTTATTTTCAGTCAAAATGTGATTTCCAACATCACATTCTGTTCCAAACCAGACATATGTCATATCAGTGTGTAATAAAACACCACACACACTCTGCAGAGGAGTGAGATCTGAGAACGGTCGGGTGGGAATATATGATGGAAATATAGGCTACTTTGTGTGTTTTTTTTTTTTTTGGGGGGGGGGGGGGGGACACTATAGCCTGACATAGCCCGACCATAATACTGCTGTTCATCCGTATTCATGGTCCAGATGTTCTTTAACCTGACGCGATTATACTGCAGGGGGGAGGGCATTCATTTCTGGTTTGAAACGATTGGACAGCTCGTCTTATCAGCTTCGCTTATTGGCCGGCAGTCTGTCTACCGATGTAAACCCGCCCATGAAGACCGTTCCCAGACCATGGATACGGATGAACATTCGTATTAGGGGCGGGCTATGTCAGGCTAGCAACACTACACCATCAGGTTTACGTGAAATACTAAATATGGACATTTTGTAAACTAAAGTTTGTGGATATGAGGGTGGTTGTACAGACGGTATGAAGCAGCAGGACTACCAGTGAGTTACATGTTGTGCTTTTGCTGCTATCTAGTGAATATGAGGATGAATGGAACTTATTAACAATTATGAGGACATTATTTAAATATTTCTTTGTGAGAATAATAATTCATATTGCTAGAAGTTAATGCATTTTGTCATTGAAAGAATACTGTGTAAAATGTCTTACATGCTACAAATAATAGATAAACACACAATGTGTCTGTGTGTGTGTGTGTGTGTGTGTGTGTGTGTGTGTGTGTGTGTATGCGTGCGTGCGCGTGTGTAAAAGATCATGACAATAAACTGTCACTGTCAAATTCACTGACAGAAACGGATGTTGGTCTTGTGATACTCACATTAGAGTCTCTAGTTTACAGTTGGGATCCACTAGAAGAGAACAAATATGCTTCATCTCTGAGTCTCCTACTTTATTCACCGCCAGACTCAGCACTCTCAGGTGTGATGGGTTTGATCTCAGTGCTGCTGATAAAGACCTGAAGCCTTACTTCTCACATTCTGTTCCAAACCAGACATATGTCATATCAGTGTGTAATAAAACACCACACACACTCTGCAGAGGAGTGAGATCTGCAGAATCCAGTTACAGTCAGGTGGGAATATATAATGGAAATATAAGCTACTGTGTGTTTTGGTTGTTTTGGGCAACATTACACCATAACACACATCCTCATGTTCATATGTATATGAAATACTGCATATGGAAGCTGTGTGAACTAAAGTTTGTGGATATGAGGGTGGTTTTACAGACAGGATGTGAAGCAGCAGGAGTACCAGTGAGTTACATATTGTGCTTTTGCAGCCATCTAGTGAATGTGAGGATGAATGGAACTGACTAACAATGATTAGGACAGTATTTAAATATTTACTAGTGAACGTAATAATGCATAGGGTTCAATGCATATTGTCCTTGAAAATTTACTGTGAAATGTCCTACATGGTACAAGTCAAGTGGTCAAGTCAAGTGGACAATTTGTGGATATGGTGGTTGTCCAGACAGGGTGTGAAGCAGTATGCCTCCTAGTGTTACATTTTACATTTTGTGATTTTGCAGATGTCTTGTGAATGTGAAGATGTGGACGAGGAGGATCATAAGATACATAGTGGAGGTGAGGGGTGGGGCTTTTCTCTGATTAAAACAACACTGAGCAACTCTAAAGGATTCATCAAAACATCCCAGAAAATAATCAGACTGCTGCTATAGCTACTCTGGAAGATGCATTCAGGACACAGTGTCTACAAAAAACAGCAGAAAATGTCACCTACCCGTCTCTACTGAGAAGTTACATGGCTACCACAGCCCCATGCATCAAGGATGAGAAAGAGTTTGTTCCTAATCACTGAACTGAACTCACTTCCCCTCCACCCACATCACGTCACACCCTTTACCCTGACATCACATGTTGACTGCTAACTAAGAGTCAGAAAGTTTTACCTCCATTCTCCTGCACCAATTGCTCCAATAACAATGTCTTCTTATTACAGTGTCACCTCAGTACAACCTCACCCCCAGCTCTGTTGATTAAAATGACTAACATCATTCACTGACCTCAGTGTCTGCAGTGTGCAGTGGGGATCCTCCAGTAAAGCACACAGCTGAGTCACTCCCAAGTGTCCTCTGAGTTTACTCAGATCCAGCTCAGTCATGAGTAAGGGGTTTGAACCCACGGCTGAGGTCACAGCAGCACAGGCTTCCTCAGCAGCAGCACTTTTAAGGAACCTGCAGAGGAGAAAGGATCAAAATATTGGTGTCTTCATGTGCTATCAGAAATATTGACTGAAATATGACTTAAAAATATTGACAGAACTATGATTTCAGAGCATATAAATACTGAAATAAACTTACTTTAGTTACAGTACAATACTTATTTATGTGCTTTTTCCCTACTGCAATTAGATTGTTGGTATGTGTGTGTGACGTATATCTGCACCTCATGTTTTTACTACCTATCAGTCATGTTTTATTCAGATTGGGACTATTTATGTATTGCATATTTTTTTGTAGTATCTGATGGTGTTTTTATGTCTGTTTTTATGATAGCCATATGCAAAGTAATTTAATTTCAACAAATACACTCTGATGTGTCTTTTTGAAATGACAAAACAAGTATAATCTTGAATCTTGATGACAATTTGACATTATTGACATTGTTATTTTGCACTACTCAAATGTGCCATTTTTACACTGTCCAACACAAAGATACACCCACTGTCACACAATTTAAAGGGAATGCATGTGTATTTTTACTGTAGTATATGTCTGCTTGCATAGTGGATGAGTATTTTGGCTATATGTCTCCTTGGCCTGGTGCAGATGCTCTCTACCTTACATGGGAATGACAAATAACAGTGCATGTATGATAAAAAAACGTACTGTTGTTTTGGAGTGACAGTATGGTATTGTATACAGCAGCAAATCATTAAATCTCTATGGATACTAAAGTTTACATTTTAAGTTTACTACTTTCCCACCTTTCTTTCAAGATGCTTATCCAAACAAACTGGCTCAACTAGAGCTGCAGTATTGATGCAAATCTCTCAGTGTTAAAAAAAAGTTTTAGTACACATTATTTGCCTTTATGTTGCAAATTCATCTGAAAGGCATCAGAAATATAAATATATTTGGGTTGAATTCTATGTGTCTTAGATTAAGGCAATGAATAATTAACATGACATTGTATTTCACGATAACTTCCAGAGTATAACCATGTCATGGAAAATGGACATTGAATGTAATGTTATTTTCAAATCAGTCCTACACTGAATAACATTTTACTGTACATAAAAGTAATTAATGCCTTTATTTTGGTGTCAGCAATGCTTCCTTACTCCATTCAAGAATAAACATTAAGAAAGAGCCCAGTTGTTAGTTTCTTTTTTAATAAAAACATTAACTTTATCAGCCCTCTAACATTAGGCAAAAGGTTAGTGTGTAGAACCACCCGATTCTCAAACAACACATATTATGCTCAAGCAGTGAGAACTCTCAACATTCCTCCTATATCTCTGCATTTACTTCTTATGTACAGTATGTACTCCTCTGATAGATTAGTAGGGATTATTGTTTTTGTGTGTGTTTTACTTATGTTTTTTTACATGACCTGTCTGTGTCTAGTTTTTTTTATAGTGTATAGTCTTATGTTGTCTTACAGTATGTTGGGGTGACACACTCTTATACATCCTTTATAAAGTAATATCAAGTACCTTGAGACAGAATCTCTTCACTCACACTTACTTGATATTTCTCAATATACACTGTGGTTTCTTCTTCAGGTCTAAAAGCACTTTGACTCCTGATGTTCCTGGATTATTTCCTCTGAGATCCAGCTCTCTGAGGTGACTGGGATTTAACTTCAGGGCTGAAGCCAGACTAGCATAGCCCTTCTCTGTGACACCACAGTCTGACAACCTGTAGTAACAACATAACTTTATCAAGGCAAACAAAGACACAATGCTTATAGTTAGTGGTTATTTTTTCACACATTTTTCATTCTTAAATTAATCGGACATTGTCACACATTATGGACATTTCATGAACTACAGTTTGTGGATATGGTGGTTGTCCAGGAAGGGTGTAAAGCAGTATGCCTCCCAGTATTACAGTACGTTTTGTGATTTTGCAGATGTCTAGTGAATGTGAAGATGTCGCCGAGAAGGATCATAAGATACACAGTGGAGGTGAGGGGTGGGGCTTTTCTCCGATTAAAAAAAAAAAACACTGAACAACTCTAGACGACGATTAATCAAAACATCCCAGAAAATCATCTGACTGCTCCTATAGCTACTCTGGAAGATGTCTTTAGGACACATTGTCTACAAAAACCCACCCATCCCTCTCGATTCAAGATTCAAGATTCAAGAAAGTCTTTATTACATCTCATTATAGTTGTAGACTACATGAGAGTAAAATTCTTGTGTTTTTGCTCCTCAAGAAAATAAATAAATAAAAAAAAAATAATAAAAAATAAAAAAAAATGTGATGAGTGTAAAAGAAAGAGTTTGTAATGAATATACTTGTATGTGTATGTGTTTGAGTCAGTGTATATGTTCAGAGTCTGAAAGTGCAATGACTGACAGGCACAGATTTAGGCTGTCAATACTGACTCTGTGTTCATCAGTCTAACTGCTTGATGGAAAAAGCTGTTGTGTAGTCTGGTGGTTCTAGCCCTGAGACTGCAGAATCTCTTGCCAGATGGTAGTAGCTGCAACAGTCCATGATTAGGATGGCTGGGGTCCTTAGTGATTCTTTTGGTTTTTTAGTGCAGCAGATTAAGTCAATATATTGGTAAAATCGTTCACTTTGCGATACAAGCGCCAAATTTGGCACGGGTAATGACTAGGACCTACTTTATCAGAAAAGCCCGTTAGCCACCTGAAAATCCAAGATGGCGGCCATTTTTCAATATGGCCGCCATATGAAACGTGAAAAAGGGGTCTTCGATGTAGAAATGTAATGGATACCGTTATTGTAATGATCTAGGCAACAAATTATGTGTAATGTGGCATGGAAAAATCATTGGTGCCCATACAGTTCCAATATTATGGCTATTTTTTAACTCAAATTCTCTCTTATTTCTGATGCAACGCTTGTGATATAAGTCTTGAATGGGTGGTAAAGCGCATCTGCAGATACTTTGTGCTGTACGCACAACTCTTTGTAGAGCATTCCTTTTGGTGGCAGTTGCCATCAGAGAGAAGTTGCATGGCTCACTTCCCCTCCACCTACAATCACGTCACACCCTTTACCCTGACATCACATATTGGCTGATAAGTCAGGAAGTTTTACCTCCATTCTCCTGCACCAATTGCTGCAATACCATCTCTGCTTATCATAGTGTCACTTAGTACAACCTCACCCCCAGCTATGTTGATTAAAATGACTGTGACATCATTCACTCACCCCAGCGTCTGCAGTGTGCAGTGGGAATCCTCCAGTAAAGCACACAGCTGAGTCACTCCCAAGTGTTCTGGTATTAATCTACTCAGATCCAGCTCAGTCATGAGTAAGGGGTTTGAACCGACAGCTGAAGTCACAGCAGCACAGGCCTCCTCAGCAGCACCACTTTTAAGGAACCTGCAGAGGAGAAAGGATCAAAATATTGGTGTCTTCATGAGCTATCAGAAATATTGACTGAAATATGACCAGTGTTGGGTAAGTTACTTTAGAAATGTAATGCGTTACAGTTACAAGTTACCCCTTCGAAAATGTAATTGTAGTGTAACTATTTTGATTACTTTACTAAAGTAATGTAACTGATTACATTTGATTACTTTTTGATTACATTTTTGAACATTTCTTTTCAATTTTCAAGCAATTTTGAGTTTTTGAATCCTACAATGTTAACTGTCACATAGGTCTATTATTCAACACTGACAATGCCAAAATCCTTTTTAACTCCCACAGCAGTGACAGGGTTAACTCCGAGCAAATAGTTAAAATACTTGGTGAACATCACTGCATAAGCATGTGTTTGTTTGTCTGAGATTGCTCATGCAGTATGTGTCACCTAATCAAAGCTCATTTTCATATCCAGCAATGGGCTACAGGCCTAGCCTGATAAACCAGCCTAAATGTGAGATTGGATGTCTATTTAGTCTGGCCCCGATGAATGGATACAACGGGAGATTGTTGATGAGCACAACCCGTTGTCTTTCAAACCATATCTGTGCGTATAGGCCAACGCTCTGTCGTTTCTCCCTCAAAACCCCGCCCGCTTTGATTCACAACACATCTCTGCGTTATGATTGCTTTTAAACCCCGCCCGCTTTGATTCAAAACACATCTCTGCGTTATGATTTTGGCGTCCAGCGGGTGGTGCTAGTTTACTAGGCTACTACAGGCCTATGTTCTAGTTTCTGTCTGACAGTCAGGCCTCCTTGCTACTGACCTGGTTCTCACGCAGATGGATGTTTCTCATCCAGATGGATGTTTCTCATCCATCTGGAATTTCGTCGGTTGCCTAGCTGTTTTCTGCTGTGACAGGGCGGGGGTTGTACTACTGCAATTAGATTGTTGGTATGTGTGTGTGACGTAGGAAGGTAGACAAAACTGCCCCTTGGTACACCACACATACACGTACATTAAAACAGGCTGCTCGCAGGCTAGAAAGGAAATGGCTCACCACTAAACTCGAAGTATTTCACATTGCCTGGAGAGAGAGCCTGAAAGAATACAAGACTGCACTGAACAATGCTAAAACAGCTTATTATTCCTCGCTTATACATGAACACAAAGACGATCCAAAATTCCTCTTCAACAACATATCAAATTTGACAAAAAGTAAGACTTAAGTAACTCAGTCCATTCCAAGTCACCTCAGCAGTGACGACTTCCTGAATTTTTTCAATGATAAAATTGAAACCATACGACTTAAAATTAACCTTGACTCCTTTATGCCCACTGATATATTAGAAATTTCCTCTTTTATTACTAAAGCGAAGGCGTCAACATGCCTACTTGATCCTATTCCTACTCACCTCCTCAAGGCAGCCTTTACACCGCTGGCTGAGACATTACTTGAAATTATCAATAGCTCACTCCTAGCGGGACATGTACCAACTACTTTCAAGACATCAGTCATTAAACCATTGATTAAAAAACCAAACCTTGACCCTGATGTTCTGGCTAATTACAGACCTATATCCAACCTTCCTTTTATATCCAAAATTCTAGAAAAAAGTGTGTTCAAACAAATTTGTCGCTTCCTAGACGAAAACAAAATCCAGAAAGTCTTCCAATCAGGATTTAGAGCTAATCACAGCACTGAAACAGCCTTAGTTAAAGTCTTCAACGACCTCCTTCTTTCCATGGACAATGGTACTATATCCATATTAATTTTACTTGATCTTAGTGCAGCTTTTGACACCATTGACCACGATATCCTACTACACAGACTCGAACATACAATAGGCATTAGAAATTCAGCATTAGCTTGGTTCAAATCCTACCTCACTGATCGATACCAATTTGTACATGCCCATAACGTCTCATCTTATCATGCTAAAGTTAAATATGGTGTTCCGCAAGGCTCAGTACTGGGCCCCCTACTTTTCTCTCTATATATGCTACCTCTGGGTGAAATCATTAGGAAACATGGCATTGCATTTCACTCATACGCAGATGATACACAGATTTATCTCTCTATGAAGCCTAGCGACTGCACTCCGACAACCAAACTCAATGCCTGTCTTGAAGACATTAAAGTTTGGATGTCAATTTTTTTTTTATGCTTGAACTCAGATAAAACTGAAGTTATGATGATTGCCTCTAAACAACTGAAGGACACCTCGCTTCACCATCATAGCTCACTTAGCAGTCCTACACTCTCCTTCAGCTCACAAGTGAAAAATCTGGAGGTAATTATTGATCAAGACCTCTCCCTGAATCGCCATGTAAAGCACATTTCTAAAACATCATTTTTTCACCTTAGAAACATTGCTAAGGTTAGGAAGTTCCTGTCCTTTGAGGATGCTGAAAAACTTATACATGCATTTGTTACCTCCAGACTCGACTACTGCAATGCTCTGTTCTCAGGGTGCAGTAACACATGCATTAAAAGTCTACAGCTAATCCAAAATGCAGCAGCTAGAACACTCACTAGAACTAAGAAATATGAACATATTTCTCCCATTCTAGCATCTCTACACTGGCTTCCTGTCAAAAGTCGAATTGACTTCAAAATCCTTCTCATGACATATAAGGCACTTAATGGCTTAGCTCCTGCATATATTACAGATTTACTTGTTCCATACCATCCAGCTAGACCTCTGAGATCTCAAAATGCTGGTCTCCTTGAAAAAGTGACCATATCTGAAAAAAAGGTGACCGAAAGACCCAAAGTGACCCAAAACTACAATTGGGGGAAGAGCTTTGCCTATCGAGCACCTATTCTATGGAATTCTATTCCTCCCTACATTCGCGAAGCGGACACTCTCAATACCTTTAAGTCTAGACTTAAAACCTTCCTTTTTGACATTTCCTATAATTAGGAGTGGGCCATGGCATATCACCACTCCTCTTGGGCTTTCCTGAGAGGGCTACCTCTGCTGTTTTTCCAAGGCGGCCACTGACCACCCCCTTCTGGGTTGGTGAGATGCCATGTACCATACCTTAGTTATGCTGCGATAGCCTAGTGCTGCCACCTTCTGCACACTTACCATCCTGTACAACCCCCTTTCTCCTTCTCTCTCTCTCCCTCTCCTCACTCTAGCTATATTATATGACACATATCATGAAGTGATATCCTCCTAGACTGGCCTAATCCTCTTGTTTCTGTTTCCTTTTGTTTCTCTTGCCTCCTCTGCCCCGACGCACTGGCTGAGTGATGAACCTCCCGTACCTCCCTGCCACCAACCCTACCCCACTACGGATGCTGACCCACCTCTCCGGAGCCACACACCATGACCATCCTCCCCTTTTCTCTGAGGCCTGTGATGGAACTGGCCTGATGGCCCCCTGATGACCACTACCTAGATGGCTACCAACACCCAATGAACTCTAATCCCACTCCAACTACTGACTGATCCCACACTCCAACTACTGACTCCATCCCTTGGCCCTGACTGTCACACAAACTATGTGTATATCATCTCTGACTACATTCAGTACTCATACTGTTTTGTGTTAACCATGGTCAATCTATGTATCAGACTTTACGGATACTTTATTAGGCCCCAGGCAGGTAGGCTGAGTTAGACTTGTAGTCAAGACCGCTTAGACCAAGACCAAGACAATACCAAGACCAGAGGCTAACGAGACCAAGACAAGACCAAGACCAGAGGCTAACGAGACCAAGACGAGACCAAGACAAATTGAGGCCAAGACCGAGGCTGAGACCGGAAAAAAAAGTAGACTATGCTATATTGGAAGTTATAACTTGATTTGAAAAACAACCTTGGTTAACATTCAACCCATATTAAAGAGTATTATTTCAACTGCTGGCAGCAATGGAATAGGGATAGCGGTGATGTGGGCATGAAATACAAACTGTTTTGATATCTTTTTTGATAGCTGTTGAACCAATTATTTAAAAAAATGATCCTGCTTTTACCAGCACAAAACGCTATACTGAACTAATGGTGACAAAATGAGTGTCAGGCCTACTCTATAGCAATATTAGGCTAATTAAATTAGCCGGGGGATATCACCTAGTCCCCCACTATGATGAGTTGAGGTCTACCAGTGAGATGTCCCTGCTCCAGACATTTCAACCAGTAGAAAATCATTTCTGGGTAGCTGGGAGGATGACAATGTCAACTCCATTACATTCAGCTCTACTCTATGTTGGCCTTGCTTCTACTGGTAAATCTTAAGAGCGGGTTTCTCAAGCCAGGTGGCACATTAGAATTGTTTGGATGTTTTTTTTTTGTGTGTGTGCATTTTAGATAGCTAGCTCCTTTAAAACTTTTAAAGCATTTAAACCTACTGCTATAATGAGATGAATGTGGCACAAGTTGGCCAACTTGATGGGCGCATTCTACTTTTTATTTGTACTTTTAAAGTAGGCTAGGTTGAGCACAAGCTTAAGCTCTATACTTTTCTGAGATGCATTTCATTCATATCTGCCCATAACTACTTATTTTGATTTCTGAAAGTTGGCAACCCAACCAACCATTAATTTAACATGGCCTGAGTTAATTTTGAGAACATAGAATACAAGGATACGGTTTTAGCAGAAGCTAGTCTACTTTGTGAGATGACTGGGCTGGTGTTCCAACGTTTTGGGCAGCCTGCACTTTTACTGCTTGACGATTCTCATCACTATATGCGGTGACTGAGTAATGCAAAAGTAATGCAAAACCCGGAGCGGATTGTCAGCGGTATAGATTCGTTATTACATCAAGTGGAATGGATTCTTTCGGAATGCAATAGAGATAACTTTGAAAATATATCAACGGCGTTCATTTATTTATCGCCCGATAAGAGTCAATCGCAGGAGATTCGACATCATTCACAAGCATCCATGAACCACTAAATACGGGAGTTTTTAGAATGTCTGTGTCTCGGTAGCCTATACTAAATTTACCAAAATGAAAGATGGAAGATTTCATTCCCATAAATAGGCTACATGAAATCACGTTAACTAGCATGACATCTCGCTCAGCCATCATAACGCATGCCTATGCATATACCAACATTCCATAATTAAATTGCCTGCATTTTGCGAGTGGAAAGTGAACTTTTAGGAGAAATTTAGAGCTGCATGTAACTGGATGTGCTCGGCTCTCCCTGTCACTGAGAGAGACCGACCCATAAATGTATTTGATAACCTTGCTCTGCTGCAGTAAGGGGCGTCTTTTACGTGCAATCACTTTCGTTTTGGTGCGTCTCATTGTTTAGGCTAAGTCATATAAATCGGCAACTCAATATCATTAAAACATATATTGCATTTATTTATCTTGTCTTGGTCTTGGTCTTGCAAGACACCAAGACAAGACCAAGGGATCCGAGACCAAGACAAGACCAAGACAATACACTGTCAAGACCAAGACGACACCGAGACCATGTAGGCTAAAATTGTTCTCGAGACCAAGACCGGTCTCGAGACATACAACTCTAGGCTGAGTCCATGAGGCGTGGATCTGCCCAAGGTTTCTTCCTACAAAACAAATTATTTACAAAGCGAAGGGAGTTTTTCCTTGCCCCTGATTCTCATGGATGCTTCCCGTACTGCCTGTAAAGCGCTGGGAGACAATGTACTGTATTTGAGCGTTCTACAAATAAAATTGAATTGAATTGAATTGAATGTTTTATTCAGATTAGGACTATTTATGCATTGCATAATTTTTTGTAGTATTTGATGTTTTTTATGTCTGTTTTTATGATAGCCATATGCAAAGTAATTTAATTTCAACAAATACACTCTGATGTGCCTTTTTGAAATGACAAAATAAATATAATCTTGAATCTTGATGACAACTTGACATTATTGACATTGTTGACAATTTGAGGTTATTTTGCACTACTCAAATGTGCCATTTTTACATTGTCCAACACAAAGATACACCCACTGTCACACAATTTAAAGGGAATGCATATGTGTATTTTTACTGTACTGTATGTCTGCTTGCACAGTGGATGAGTATTTTGGCTATATGTCTCCTTGGCCTAGTTCAGATGCTATCTACCTTACATGCAAATGACAAATAACAGTGCATGCATGATAAAAAAAAACGTACTGTTGTTTTGGAGTGACAGTATGTGGTATTGTATGCAGCAGCAAATCATTAAATCTCTATGGACACTAAAGTTTACATTTTAAGTTTACTACTTTCCCACCTTTCTTTCAAGATGCTTATCCAAACAAACTGGCTCAACTAGAACTAATCAGTATTGATACAAATCTCTCAGTATTTTAAAAAAAGTAGTACACATTATTTGCCTTTATGTTGCAAATTAATCTGAAAGGCATCTGAAATGTAAATATATTTGGGTTGAATTCTATGTGTCTTAGATTAAGGCAATGAATTATTAACATGACATGATAACTTCTAGAGTATAACCATGTCATGGAAAATGGATATTGAATGTAATGTTATTTTCAAATCAGTCGGTAACACTTTACATTACAGCTCGGTAATAAGAGGGTAGTTTTGTGGTAATACGTTGGTAATTTCATGGTAAATAGTCATAATTACTCATGTTACTGACTTATAACGGAATAATTACTGAATAATTTCCATGTTATTTCTAAACAATAAACACTATTTTTTTGATGGTAATAAGGCAATAACAAAATGCTAATAATGAGGAATTACTTTCTAGTTATGATGAAAACATTGTAATGAAATGGTAAAATCCTGTGTTATATTCCTATGTACTTTTATAGAAATTACATGGAATCAGGGCTATAAAATATATTATTGTCTACTTCAATTTAATTACAGTGCAATATCTACTCGAAAAATAAAAATATATCAAATAAAAGTGGATCCGTTCATTGTGATGGAAATACATACGATAGGCATTAGAAATTCAGCATTAGCTTGATTCAAATCCTACCTCACTGATCGATACCAATTTGTACATGCCCATAACGTCTCATCTTATCATGCTAAAGTTAAATATGGCGTTCCGCAAGGCTCAGTGCTGGGCCCCCTACTTTTCTCTCTCTATATGCTACCTCTGGGTGAAATCATTAGGAAACATGGCATTGCATTTCACTCATACGCAGATGATACACAGATTTATCTCTCTATGAAGCCTAGCGACTGCACTCCGACAACCAAACTCAATGCCTGTCTTGAAGACATTAAAGTTTGGATGTCAAAATTTTTTTTATGCTTGAACTCAGATAAAACTGAAGTTATGATGATTGCCTCTAAACAACTGAAGGACACCTCGCTTCACCATCATAGCTCACTTAGCAGTCCTACACTCTCATTCAGCTCACAAGTGAAAATTCTGGGGGTAATTATTGATCAAGACCTCTCCCTGAATAGCCATGTAAAGCACATTTCTAAAACATCATTTTTTCACCTTAGAAACATTGCTAAGGTTAGGAAGTTCTTGTCCTTTGAGGATGCTGAAAAACGGATCAATTACTGAATAATTTCCATGTTATTTCTAAACAATAAACACTATTTTTTTTGATGGAAATAAGGCAATAACAAAATGCTAATAATGAGGAATTACTTTCTAGTTATGATGAAAAATCCTGTGTTAATTTCCTATGTACTTTTATAGAAATTACATGGAATCAGGGCTGTAAAATGCATTATTGTCTAGTTCTATTTAATTACAGTGTAATATCTACTCAAAATAAAAATATATCAAATAAAAGTGGATCCATTTATTGTGATGGAAATATGACAAACCAAACACAAATCATGAGAATTCAACAGTAAATATGACTTTTGCAGATTCATTCAACAGAAATGAACTGTAGATCATAAAATGGCTTAGGGTGGAGAACTGCTATAGCCCATGTTTGATCATTTAAACACTCAAAACATCGAACTCCACTTCAACATAAAAATATCATGCAGAAGTACCTACAGTACAGTACACTAATTACTCAGCAAACACACATTGCTACACATTTTGCTGAGCACAATTTAACCAGACATGTGGTGTGAGGCATAGCATAAGATTAGCTTCTGGCTACTTCCTTAGTAAGTAAGCTACAAGGAAATAGCAGTGGGTATCAAAATAAAAGATCCTTTTAAATTATACTACTATTGATAATGTATGGTGATAGTTATTATGGCAGTGAAAAAGATTAAGGTTGTTTAGATTATCAAGACTGTAATGTGCTAACTAATCAACTTAATTGTGTTTTGTTTCAAAAAGTAAGAACTTAAGACCCACTACACCTATTTTGACGCCCATCCCTTTCCAGCTCCACTTCCTCTGTCCTGCCAGCACCAAACAGATAATGGCTAGGCTAGACTAAGATTGCTGTGTAGGCTGTGGACATGAAATAAGTCAGAGGATGACAATTGCTACCAACTGACCAAAATGGTGAATATATATACAAATTTTTCAGGATAGAGCTGCTTGTTTGTAGATATGGGGTTCCTGCTTGTGGATTTGGATAGGTTGGCTATGCTAATTAGCATTATCTTGGTATGATCCTGTAAACTATTTACTCAAGTCAAAATTGTATATGCATGTTTGGTTTATCATGGTTTTATCATGTTGTCTTATTATGTTTCTATCACAGTAAATGGAACCCAATCAAGCTCCAATGTAATTTGAACTGTTGTCATTTTTACAGTAGCGATAACACGGTAATGAAATGAAACAGGCATGTGATGCTAAAAAGAAGATCAAGTGATAATTTACAAGCCTAGTTAACATCTCATATTTAAGTTGTGTATTGAAATGTTTTTTTTTGCCTAAACAACGCCTTACTCTGGCCACATTAATTGAACTGCAATGGCTTTGTGCTATTTGACATCATTTGTAGGCTTTGTTCTAATTAATAAGTGGCTATTTCTAAATGAAGGATTTCCATATGAAAGAGGGCAGAACCTCATGTTCTTGATAGCTCTTTGACCATGCACAACCTCTCTTAATTCATCAAAGCCAATGTAAAAGTGGTTTTCCATTCTATGTCTCCTTTAACTTTATCAGCCCTCTAACATCAGGCAAAAGGTTACAACCTTTTGATTGATTTATAACTCTATAGAGTTCTGTCTAGAACCACCCGATTCTGAAACAACACACATGCTCAAGCAGTGAGAACCCTCAACTCTCAACATTTCTCCTATATCTCTGCATTTATTTCTTATGTATGTACTCCTCTGATAGATTAGTAGGGATTGTTGTTTTTGTCTGTGCTTTTCTTATGTTTTTTTTACGTGACCTGTCTGTGTCTATTTTTTTATAGTGTATAGTCTTATGTTGTCTTACAGTATGTTGGGATGACACACTCTTATACATCCTTTATAAAGTAATATCAATTACCTTGAGATAGAATCTCTTCACTCACACTTACTTGATATTTCTCAATATACACTGTGGGTCCTCCTTCAGGTCTAAGAGCACTTTGACTCCGGATGTTCCTGGATCATTTCCTCTGAGATCCAGCTCTCTGAGGTGACTGGGATTTAACTTCAGGGCTGCAGCCAGAGTAGCATAGCCCTCCTCTGTGACACCACAGTCTGACAACCTGTAGTAACAACATCATTTTATTAAGGCAAACAAAAATACAATGCTTATTGTTAGTTATTTTTTTCTCAATTTTTTCATTCTTAAATTAATCAGGGCAAACAAAAACACAAAACATGCTTCTGTTTTTAGATATTTTCTCCCAAAATGTTCTCAAATAACTACAGTTGTTGTTCAATTGAGGAAGAACTCGCAATTTAAAATCTAAACCTGTACCAGTCTCGAATATGAGCCATATGGGCAGCTAGCTGATTATGGCAGCATCTTGTCAGGTGCATATGAGAACTTCTTTACAAGGAAGTCTTTTGAAATCTCACACAGAGGAGGGAGGAGGGGCACAGATACATGGTTGTCTCCCTACTTGCATAAAGTAGGTGAGTGAGGTGTAATCCTCTGGTCTGACCTTCACATTGTTGTGTTCTTGTGGTTTTATGAATTTGAAAAGCTGTTCTGTTTTATCTCAGTGCTTAGTCAAAGTGTTTACTTAGACTGTCAACTTTTTACTGCATGGCCTATTTCTGTAGACCAGAGTCATGATGTGGAATTAAGCGTTTGACAAAAAGACAAAAAAAAGCAGAAGTTAACCCATAGGAATGATTACTAAATCACTAAATGAACAGTTTGTATCTTTCAGTCCACTACATAGTTCTTGCACTCCAACATCTCCAATACTGTTGCCACTGAGGTCCAGATCTTTCAGCTTTGAGGATGTTTTGCTGAGGACAGATCCCAGACCTCTACAGCTTCTCTCAGTGAGACTACAGTTACTGAGCCTTAGGAGGAAAACAGACATCAATGACTGTATGGAAAGAACTCTAATACAATATGTTCTCTATAGATAGCCTGCATAATTCTATTTGAGAGGTATTAATCAAATCTCATTCTAACTATATTTCACAGGAGTGTATTAGAACCTGATAAGGAGGTTTGTTAAAGTCTCACACAGATGAGGGAGGAGGGGCACAGATCCCTACTTCATCCTACTTGCATAGGTTAGTGAGGTGTAATCCTCTGGTCTGACCTTCACATTGTTGTGTTCTTGTGCTTTTATGAATTTGAAATGCTATTCTGTTTTATCTAAGTTCTTAGACAAAGAGTTTCTTTAGACTGTCAACTGTGTTTTTTACTGCATGACTTATTTCTGCAAACCTGAGTCATGAAGTGGAATTAAGCATTTGAAAAAAAAGACAAGAAAGCAGAAGTTTACCCATAAGAATGATTAGAAAAGAACCAAAATGTCTTACTTGAGTATCTCCAATGGACAATTTGGATTCTTCAGTCCACTACAGAGTTCTTCCACCCCAACATCTCCAATACTGTTGCCACTAAGATCCAGATCTTTCAGCTTTGAAGATGCTTTGCTGAGGACAGATCCCAGATCTCTACAGCTCCTCTCAGTGAGCCTACAGTTACTGAGCCTTAGGAGGAAAACAGACATCAATGACTACAATGGAAAGGATCTAATACAATAGGTTGCATGTATGAAAGGTATTAGGGTCAGTGACAAATTTGTTAAAATTGTTTGTTAAAATAAAATATATATTTTGTATTTTTGTTGGTCTCATATTATTTGATAAGACATTTACTGTACTGTATATATTTTGTTCACTAATATTTTACCATTATAGTCTTAACTATGCACACATGAGAGAGATTTTATTTTAACATCCCATGAAGATAGATTTTTACATTTATCAGTCCCCCCAGGATTTCGCGGGCCTTTTTTGTGATTGTTGCGATCAGAAATGCTTGATTTCGCGGCAGGTTTTCTGAAATGTTGCGGCAGAAGTTGCGCTGATTTTAGGCATTTTATTGCGAGAAAATTGCGCGGGCCAGAAAAAGTCGCGGAAAGTTGCGTGTTTTTTTGTTTCTTTTTTTAAATCAGCACATTTTGATGTGTTTGATGATAGTAGGTGGTTATACTGTAGCTATACAGTGAACAATGCTGTATTGCAGCTATAGGCTTTCTTTTATTTTGAGGTTGTTTACCATCTAGAACTGCAGAATGCACATTATGGATGGCTGATGGCTATTATGGTTTTAGTTATCAACCCTTTATATGACTAGCCTACATGCCATCCAAGTTCATCTGTAAACCAGAACAAAATATTACATTAAAAAATATCTGAAATAGTGATGAAAGTACTGCTGTAAAGCAAAGAATGAGGGAGTGGTTGTTGCATGTCATCATTTTCCGCTTCATCATATTCATCACCATAACCTTAATCATATTGGGCTTGATTGATTGCACTGAGTAAAACTGTGGTATACCTAATGTGAAGCCATTGCCAGGGAGCTAGCACTCTATATATTTAGAAGCTACAAGTGAAGTAGTTCCACAGCAAAAAGCAAGCCATGAGCAGTACTGTTTGTTAAACAATAAATAACTTTTGTGTGGCAATTACTTGGCTGAAAGAAAAATCTGCTTAATTTTAATGCAAAAATATAAAAGCCATCTAATAAGCTTTGTACTTCATACAAGCCAAAACAGGATTTGATATCTTAAAACATGGAAAAGATGCAGGCTACCTTACTCAAACTGAAAAAAATTGACTGTTCTGAATTCTGACATATCTTAAGAATGGGAACCAACTTAATGTGCGTTTAGTGTCCTTTGACAAAGGGGCTCGGTGAAAATCAATTTTGTCGAATTCTTCGTGGAGATAGTTCTAATGTAGCCTACATTAGCAATAACTTTCAACTCCGCTTGAATTCGTATTGTAAGATAACTTGTGATTTTGGAATCCACACGCGCGCGCACACATGGAGGGAGAGGGAGAGAGAGAGAGACGTGCGCAGCGCAACGGAAGAGAGCTCATTCAGTCCTATGCGTAATTTAAGGTAACACTTGCCTCATAACATTAACGTTACGTAAATGGCAATAGCCTAAATGATCAAGAATATTGTGATTAGCAGCTGTTTTACACAGTAGGCCTAATATTTGCACCGCGAATTGCGGAACAAGGAGCAGGAAAAGCTCTGCAACCGTTGATCTTTCACTCGCGAGTGATTGGTGATATGTCGAGAAACCTTCTTCCAGGAAGTTGCAGGAAAGGTGCGGTGATTCCTCAAAATTGCATGGCCGCGATGAAGTGGCGGGGATTGGTTGAAGTTGCATTGAAGTTGCAAATCGCAACATCGCGAAATCCTGGAGGGTCTGATTTATTTCTAAATTTAAATAATATGGGTTTTTCATGTATTAAAGGTGCAATATGGTTTTCCGCGTGATTTCACTTTTATCTCAAATCGCAGGCCTTGACTCGCTAGCGGTCTGCCTCCTGAATACACTGTGAGAAAGTCCGGTCTCGGGAGACAACACAGAGGTTATAAAACTCAAACAAACATATGGGGCCAGGTTCACCACCAAAATATAACAAAACAGGTTCTAGATAAAGACGGTTGTGGGAAGAATGGGAGTAAGTTTTTGACTCCCAACCAATCTTGTAAGTGATTTGCTAGAAAGTGGGTTGCTATTTTTTGTTTGTTTGTTGTTTGTTTGTTTGTTTGTGCTTTAAGACCACTGTGTTATTTGTAGGCGATTGTTATTTATTTAGCTTTGTCTGTTTGACGATTTCAGCTCCTGTGTTGTCTCCCAAGACCGGATTTTTTTCACAGTCTATTTAGGGGGCAGACAGCTAGCTAATCAATGGGAGATCCCTGCGATTTGAGAGAAAAGTGAAATCACTCTGAAAGACAAGCATGCTCCTAACAGGCGACAGAGGAAATCATATACTTTGACCAGAAATTACTACTTCTTCATCCTAAATCTGATAAAATTGGCCTGAAACAGAACAATGTCAAATGGGTCATCAGGGGTTACTAGTTTCACCATTTGACATTAAATCTGTATTAGGCAACTCTTTTAAAGTCAAATTTCGGTGAATTGTCATGTTATTTTGGAAGTAGTACAAGAAAAAGACTATTCAAGGAAAAAAGAATTCTCTAGCCCAGAGAGTTGTGTGATTTTGAAGTCTCGGAATTATATAGACTTGCCGAATACAGCTTTAAAATCATCATTTGCAGCCATTAACTATGTTAACTATGCAAACACTTGACTTTGGTGTGGACATTCAAACACATTATTTCACAGAAAATGAAATATATGATTATTATGATTTATCAGTATTATGCATAGGTCACATTCAGCATATAACCTAATGATAGAAGTCTGATAGCACTTGAACGTTTAGATTAATCCTGACTACAGTTCATTTCTGAATGTGGTTGCGCAAGCCAGGCTAGACATATGTAAGAGAATTTCCTTTTTTTCAGCAATGTAATGTTTATTTGACGGTAATTCTTTTATCGATATCAATTTAAGATTGGGGTTATAGGATGATGATGTTTGACAGAATTTCTTTGTCTAGTTATTTTCAGATTTTAAGTATTTAAGTATTTTCTAATCTATGTGCCAACATAAAAATGAGTGTCACATCATTAACCCACTAATTAATCAAATTTCATTTTCAACTATATTTCCCCTCCCTTATTGACTATCATTACTTACAAAGCACTTTGTGATTCTTCCACTACAGGTAGCAGCCCTAGGAGTCCTTCATCAGACCTGATGTACTTCTTCAAGTCAAACACATCCAGCCTCTCTTCTGATGTCAGCAGCACAAACACTAGAGCTGACCACTGAGCAAGTGAGAGTTTGGATTCAGAGAGTGTTCCAGCCTTCAGGAAGCTTTGAACCTCCTCCACTAAGGAGTGATCGTTGAGCTCATTGAGACAGTGGAAGAGATTGATCACTCTTTCTGATGAAGGAATGTTTTTGATTTTTTCTTTTACGTAACTGATTGTTTCATTATTTCCTATCTGGTTTTGTATACTCTGTAGTAGACCATGCAGAAGGGTCTGGTTAGACTCCAGAGAGAGGCCAAGAAGGAAACGGAGGAAAAGATCATAGCGTCCATCTTCATACTCTAAGGCTTTGTCCACACCACTCTTGTGCATAATGATCATAGAATCCCCCACTCCCCATTCCAATAGCTGATTTCCAATTCTTGGATCTTTAGGTGCAGATAGGATGTCTTTTTTTTCAACTGTCATCATCAGCATCACATATAACGCTGCCAGGTACTCCTGGATGCTCAGATGCACAAAACAGTAAACCTTTCTCTCATGAAGTCCTGATTCCTCTCTGAAGATCTGGGTGCAGATGCCACACTCTACTGCTGCTTCTCTTACATTAATGCCAGAATCTCTCAGGTCTTCTTCGTAAAATATCAGATGACCCTTATCTAGCTGTTCAAAGGCCAGTTTTCCAAGAGCAAAGATACTTGGCCGATCCCATTGTGGTTCAGAGTCATAAACTCCTTTAAACTTTACACTTCTTTGTTTGGTTTGAAAAATCAGGAAATATGTGTACATCTCAGTTAAAGTCTTTGGAACATGTTGACTTTCTGAAGAGGCAAGAATAGTTTCAAGAACATTTACAGCAATCCAGCAGAACACTGGGATATGGCACATAATGTGAAGACTTCTTGAAGATTTAATGTGAGCGACGATTTTGTTTGCAAGGTTGTTGTCGCTGATCCTCTTCCTGAAGTATTCTTCCTTCTGTGAATCACTGAACCCTTGTGCTTCTGTGACACGGTCAACACACTCAGGCGGGATTTGATTGGCTGCTGCTGGTCGAGAGGTGATCCAAAGAAGAGCAGAAGGGAGTAGATTACCTTTGATGAGATTTGTCAGGAGTACATCCAATGAATTGACTTCTGTTATATCAGTCAAACTTTCATTTCTGTTGAAGTCTAGTTGGAATCTACATTCATCCAAACCATCAAAGATAAACAAAACTTTGTACTTCATCTGGTTTGGAAAAGCTAGCTGCTTTATTTCTGTGAAAAAGCAGTGAAGGAGTGCTATCAAAGAAAATGATTTTTCTTTCATGAGATTGAGTTCCCGAAAAGACAGTGGGAATATGAAATTAATATCCTGATTTTCTTTCCCTTTAGCCCAGTCAAGAATGAACTTATGAACTGAAACAGTTTTTCCAATACCAGCTACTCCCTTTGTGACCACACTTCTAATTGGTTTGTCTTGGCCAGGTAAGGGCTTGAAGATGTTTTTGCATTTGATTGATGTCTCCTGTCCAGCTGGTCTCTTGGATCGTAACTCTATCTGTCTGACTTCATGCTCCTCATTTACTTTCCCACTTCCTCCCTCTGTGATATAGATCTCTGTAAAGATCTTTTCCAGCAGAGCAGAGCTTCCTTGTTTGGGCATTCCCTCGAAAACACTTTGGTACTTATTCTTCAGATTTCTCTTCAGTTGAGTCTGGCAAATCATTTCCATCTCATCTGTGTCAGAAAAATACAGTATTATGTTTTTCAATGTAAATTTTTTTTTTCCATAATTCTAATCATTACAAATGTGAATAAAAGGTGAATTCTCACTTTTTTGCAGTTGGTCAGCAAGGTTTATCAGCTTCATGGCCCTAAGGAAGTGCAGTGCCATCCTCAGAGCACCTTCTCTAGCATCATCATCCCTCTCCTCCTTTTTAACCTCAAATTCCTCCTGGCAATCTGGACTTAGAATATGCTTAAATCTCCTCAGCTCGTTCTTCATGAAGGAAATAATGTTTTTCTCAAGAACCTATAGTAACACATAATGGGTAGTGTGCATTTAGGGATCTGCTAAGTAAAGGATGATAACAGCTTCTGAGATGTGCTGTAATCTGGAATGAAGAAATCCAGAATGCAATTGCACCCTCAAAATGGGAGTCTAATTGTTCTTTGCTGCACCGAATATCTTTATTGTAGTCTGGATCTCAGGCTGCCTTAAAAGAAGCCTTTAATTAGGCAAGATAGCAAATGAGGCTTAAAGGGTAGTTCCGGAGTAAGTTTAAGCATAGCCCTTTTGCACGAGCCTTCTAACAGCACTAGATTTCACATGGAATGAAAGAATTTTGAACAGCATAGACCGAACGTGAAAGCGTTGAGTTTCCATTGATTCAGTGTATAGTGCTTGTTTGCTTCTGCGTTCGCATTCGGTCTATGCTAACTAGTGCATTTAGCAGGGTCGTTCAACAGGGCTATGCTTGAAATCACTCCGGAGCACCACTCTAAATCATTTTAAAATTGAGATGCTGCCATGTGTTGCTGTTTAAGAGACAACCAATCAACAATCTGCCTAAGAATCATGTTTCTGACAGTGTGTAAATACCCTGGCAAATTGTTAAAATAAGATGTAAAGTATAGACTACGCATCTAAGAACAGCTAATAGACACACAGAGCTCCATAGAAATCGCATAAGCCATAATCATTATTCATCCAAGAAGAAATTCATTTCAGATGCATAAGCGATTTCCCCAGTTTAAGGAATAGAATTTCAATACAAACCATGAAAATGAGATTTAAGTTCCGACTCCGACTCTGGGTGAAATGTTCGCTGACTGAATCTGGTTCATAGTCTTTCATTTCATCTCTGAATATTCACACCAGATACAAAAAAAAACAGTTACATTAGCAGTGATTAATTGATCTGATTGATCTGTTTACTGTTATATGCAGTTGTGAGGGTTTTAGTCAACTACCCTACTGAAACATAAGTGAAAGCAGCTTGTTCAACAGCAAACTGGGCACCACTAGGCTACAGTAAGACAGACTCTTTGCAAACTACAGATTGATTTTGAATAGGAAATAAGTCAAGGCCAACTAGTTGCGAGTTAGTCTGTCCTAATGTTTTATCTTTGTTTTCAGTGACATTTCCCAGGTTCCATATTATGTATGCAGTAAGTTGTACAGCTGTATTCTAAATTCAAAAGAGTAACAAGCATATGCAGATGGGAAACAAAATAGGGTCCATTGTATTCCAACAGTCTTACCTGGTGTTATCTTGAAAGTTAACGATACGACCCAATGAATCATCACTGTCCTGGGATGCACAAATGGACACAGCTGATGCAGGCTTAACATTGTGGATGGAACTGTAGGATTAGACATATAATGTTATATATAATGTCCAGCAAGGCACAACCATGCGTACAATAGCAAGGAGATTTATTGTGTCTTTAAACACAACCTCCATTATGGAGCCTTTCAGGAGACAGGCAGTAGCTCGAGGAGAGCCGGGGCTTTATTTATAGAACTATGCACAGGATTTAAGCCAGATGATGGCATACAAACGGCAGTACCGGTATCCCTCTTCTTTGAGGCTGCTGAGAGCTGTCGGTAGGACACCAAAGTGCTAAGTTTTTCACTTACCGCCAATATATGAAGTTTTCCAGGTTCCATATTATTATGGTGTACGTAGTAAGCTGTACAGCAGTATTCCAATTTGAAAAGAGTAACAAACACATGGAGACCTGAAACAAAAGCTGGAGCCCATTGTATTCCAACAGTCTTACCTGGCGTTATCTTGAAAGTTAACGATGCGACCTAATGAATCATCACTCTCCTGGGATGCACAAATGGACACAGCTGATGCAGGGTTAACATTGTGGATGGAACTGTAGGATTGGACATACAGTGTAATATGTTAGACAAATCATTTTGTATTTGGGCATTTTTCTGTCTTTTAGAAGTTTAAATCTGTCCAGACCACTAACAGAGAAATTACAATGTATACTGATGATTAAATGAAACAATTTTACCCTTTCTCTATAGAAACAAACAAGAATGTTTCTGCAAGAGCATAGGTTTATAGTGAAAGATGGTCGGAACATGAGTTTTTATTTTATTTTATTATCATTATCATTATTGGCAGGATGAGGTGATTCCGTAACCCTACAGAAGTTGCACAGGTCTTGCTCCTCCAGGATGGCACATCCACACCGCCATAGCAATGAGATTTCATGTGTCTCTAGTCTAAACAGAGCCTCCAGAACATGGAGGACATGTTAGGAGATAGGCAATACTCTGGAAAGCTGGACAGTGCTGTAGAAGGTCCTCGACCCATAAGCAGGACCGATATCTGCTCCATATTGAGAAGTATTGTAGAAATGAAATTTTGGCCACATATTATTACACATTGACATTGACATATTATTACACATACACATTATTTCACTTAGATTTTGGAAGTGTCTACACAAAAATCTCTCCATAGCCTTCTCATTGAGATTAGATGTGTATTCAAGATATTTTAATAATTTTGTTATTTTAAATATTTTGATTAGTTTATTATGTGTTGTGTTTGTTTATATGTTATAGCCTACCTTGCAGCCGAGTTATTTTCCTTCCCTGGAAGAGTATTCCCACCAGCTGTCTCTTCCATCATTATGCATATGATGAGCCAGGATCTCCCCAAGGCAAATCTACATTATAATAACAAATTGATCACACATACAAGTCTAGTCGGTGAACGAGGGTGTATGCATTCAGACAATATGTGTTGTGTTTCCTCTTTAGACCAAAATGTATACTAAAATCCAAAGCAGTTAATTTCGATGGAAAAATGTACTTGGCCTTATTTCCAAATTATACAAAGTGTGGCAAGTAGCGAGCAAGTTAAATTTCCAAGATAAATAATCCTCAAAGCCTGAAGAGAGAAGACATCTATAGGGTCTTATGGAGCTTCTGCTAGACTGCCAGATAATTTTTTCCTCTGCAAGTATTTCCATTGAAAACTGACTGGTGTTTCCTTATTACCCTGTCTGTTGCCCTTCCACCATCAGCTCCTTCCTTCTCACAAACAATATTATCCTGCTCAACTGGATATTTGCTCAACTGGATATTTGGCCTGTAAACTTCCGCTGTACGTTTGAACGTGAAGAGTGAACGTGAAGCGTACAGCGGAAGTTTATAGGCGGCTGTGAGATATCGGAGAAAATAGTTCCAGGATTTTCACGACGAGAATTGTTTTGCATGCTCATATAACAGCACTGATGACTCGGTGAGTAGCATATTTGAAAATAACAATGTTTTAGGTGGTTTTAGGGAATATTGTCAGACATGCACAAAGCTAGCCTGTCTGAAGCAGGAAGGGGGGATTCTGAAATAGCCGTATACTCGAGACAGGACCAATCATCCAAATATTGGTGTCAATCGTTCTATTGCACCCTAGACACTCTAGAAAAGGGGCTAAATGTGTTAAAAACCGAACCTCCCCTTTAATGCTGTCCGCCAAAATGGCCAGAATTTTGATAAGCTTATAACGCCAGCTTTAGCTTAAGTTAAACATAAAAGCTCACTAGGCTACCAGTTTTTCTTTCCCCCAGTCCCATTCAATTATTTTTATAGACGAATCCGAGGAAACTACCGGAAGTAAGCAGGCGCCATTGTTGAGCTACCCAGATCGCCAATCTGTCCATAAGAATAACGTGATAGCACACCATAAAATGCCATGATTTACGAGATTCATTACTACATAGACCCGAGCACAAAAAGTAAGGAAATCTGACTTAGACCCATTAGTAATACCAATCTGTAAAGTGTTTTATCATTTTCAATGAGTTTTCAAAAAGGTACATGAGACTGCGAAAGTCAAAGACAGACCAAGAGGTGGCCTTCAAGAAGTTCCTCACTTCTGCTGCACTAAG
>JAODXP020000028.1:14716808-14726567 GCA_027497455.2 Sardinella longiceps | reverse complement strand
CTTCAGAAAATTCAAAGCCAGGCAGCCAAACTTTGACACCCTCAACATTACTGAGAAAATGGCACTTCTTTCTGGAGAGGGGCCTACAGCTGCCTTAGCAGCTAAGTACGTTTCTACTTACAATACCCTGCGAGACACTGTAAATGTACAGTTTTATGTCCAATATCTATATCAGTAGAAAAGAAGTTACTTCTTTTCTTGTTCATAGAAAAGAAGTTTCTTCTTTCTTATCTTACTTTACCTTGATATTGATTTGTTACAAGCTTGAAAGATTTTATTTTATGTTTAATGACTACCACTATTATAATCATTATTACTATTTCTATTACTATTACTTTTATTATTAGTTGTAGTATTATTATTTTACTGTTGTAATGTGTGTGTGTGTGTGTGTGTGTGTGTGTGTGTGTGTGTGTACAGTATGTGCATATGTATGTTCATACGTGTGTTAATAGAAAAAAAAATATATATAACATTAACTTTCTTGATTTTAAAAGTCTTAACTATACAGTTGCTTCTTTACAATGTTACTGTGTAAATGTATGTAATTACAAAGTTTTTCTATATATTATTTGTATTACTGCTTTGGCAATACGAATTCTATTTTGTCATGCCAATAAAGCACTCTTTGAATTTGAATTTGAATTTGAGAGAGAGAGAGAGAGAGAGAGAGAAGAGTGAGTGTGTGTGTGTGTGTGTGTGTGTGTGTGTGTGTGTGTGTGTGTGTGTGTGTGTGTGTGTGTGTGTGTGTGTGTGTAAGGACATCCAAGTGTCCAGTGTGAGGAATCTGCAGTCTGTCCAGTCAGCACTAGAGCTGCTCTGGGGCAACACACACACACACACACACACACACACACACACACACACACACTCACACACACACACACACACACACACTAACACTCTCTCTCTCTCTCTCTCTCACACACACACACACACACTCTCTCTCTTTCTCTTACACACACACACACACACACACTTGCACTTACACACTCTCTCTCTCTCTCACACACGCACACACACACTGTCCGTGTTGTGTGCTGACCCATCTCATCAGTCCTATGGCTGACATCTGCAGCAGCTCAGCATTTCTCTTCTAACTGCATTTGACTGCAGAGACACACACACACACACACACACACACACACACACACACACACACACACACACACACACACACACACACACACACACACAATCATCTCCCCTCTCTCTCTGGCCAAGGGGCCCTTGCAGTCCTGATATTCCGTGTGTGTGTGTGTGTGTGTGTGTGTGTGTGTGTGTGTGTGTGTGTGTGTGTGTGTGTGTGTGTGTGTGTGTGTATGTGTGTGTGAGAGAGAGAGAGGGGGGTAATCCTAGAGAACCAAAGAGTCTGTGGAATGTGACCACATTTGCATCCGTTTGAAGGGCCGTCATTCATGTCCGCCTCAACAGCATGACCCTGAGAATGACCCTACACACACACACACACACACACACACACACGCAACCCTAACCCAGTCCGCCTCAATAGGATGACCTCTGAGAATGACCCCATGTACAGTATTAGGTCACACACACACACACGCGCACACACACGCACACACACACACACACACACACACTCAACCCTAACCCAGTCCACCACATCAGCATGACCTCTGAGAGTGACCTCATGTCTACATGACATTACACAGACACACGCACACACACACACACAAGTATCAGTGATCTCCATTGCACTGCCACACACACACACACACGTCACATGACATTCACTCAAGACAGTAGACTTGACTGACACACCACCATCATTACCATAATCACCAGGAAAGAACCCAAATAAACCGGTGGCAATAATACACTACTTCCCCATCCTCTCCCTACAGTACCAGTCCCTGCACCCTACCCCCGTTACATATAAACCCTATCTCCTAGACCAGGGGTGGCCAACCAGTCGGAGACCAAGAGCCACATATCTGACTATGTTACAGCAATGAGCCACATCAGCACACGGGCTACATTACCCATCCTTCTGACACACACACACACACACACACACCTCTGCCAGTGAGATGAATCGTAAAAAAGTCACACACCAACACGATAACAGAAAAGTACCCCTACAATAGTAAGATCACAAGTTCAATTCGAAGTTCAGTCCCTGTAGAGCTGTAGTGACACTGAAGATTTGAAATGTGCCAATGACTACTGACATATAAGGCAGAATGGCACACAAACACAAACTTGGACATGAATGTAAGAGCCGCATGACTCCAGGCAAAGAGCCGCAGGTTGGCCACCCCTGCCCTAGACCCTACCCCCTGCAGTATACTAGGCCAGACTGCATCTATTGGCACCCAGCTACCGGCCTCTGAATATTGCACTAGGTGAGTGAGGAGTGAAGTATCTAAGGGCTGAGTGCACTTAGCCACCGGCGGCGCTACTAGGTGAGAAGTGAAGTATCTAAGGGCTGAGTGCATGAGAAGTGAAGTATCTAAGGGCTGAGTGCATGGGAGTGCATGGGCACACAGCCACTGGCCGCTAAATAAGTTAGTTATTAGTGAGTGTAAGGAGGCCAGCTAGCTTGGCGGCAGTATGTGTAAATCCTCATCACCCAATTCAACGGGGGCTTTTAACGGCTGAGTTAGAAGCTTGGGCTTTTAGCTCAGTTGGTTAGAGCGTCCCACTCCCACATCAGGAGTTTGTAGGGGATGGCGGGTTCGAGACCCGTGTGAGGTGCGGACCGCCACAGGGTACATGAGGGATGAAGTATCTAATGGCTGAGGGGAGAGTGTTAGGCAAACAAGGTGATCGCCTAAGGCACCATACATTGGCATAACGATACATTTCCTACTTTTTTCCTTCAGTTTTTCACACATATTTCTAGAAAAGAAACTGGCCCTGATCTAAGGGCTGAGGGCTGAGTGTTAGGGAGTGCATAGGCACTCAGCCACTGGCCGCTAAATAAGCACTATATGAGTGAGGAGTGAAGTATGTAATGAAGTATATCTGAGGGCTGAGGGGTGAATGTTAGGGAGTGCATAGGGACTTAACCACTGGCCGCTAAGTAAGAGTGAAATATCTAATGAAGTATAGGCCTATCTAAGGGCTGAGGGGTGAGGGGGGTGCATAGGCACTCAGCCACCGGCGGCGGTACTCGGTGAGGCCATATAGACATGGCTGAGCCCCACCGGGCGGCATCATCACGGGCGGCTCTCCTATGGCGCTCCCGTACAGTATGGCGGCATGCATCTGATCTAATGCGCGCGGCCGCGGAGGAAAACTAGGCCAGTGCAGGCAGGGCATCGCGCGCTCTAGTCTGTTTGAATGACAGCTGCAATCCATGTGCACCGGCCCGGTACCAGAGACCAACTGCAAGCACATCTCAACTCAGCCAGCCACCCCCGCGATGCAAACACTACCCTCTAGTCTATCTCAGAGATGCTGCCGGTAACCACGCGCACCGTGTAACTAACGTTACCGGCATATGGGGCCCGGAATCCAATTCAAGTCAGCTGGCTGGTGTGTGTGTGTCCGCTATATGTTATGTGTGTATTTATATTGTAGCCTACTGTAGGCTGGCCTCATCTTTCGGGAATCATCTAGCCTACCTTTCGCATGAGCCACAGGCCTGTGTTAAAACCCTACAGGAGGTCAGGTCATAGGCTACAGTAGGAGGCTGGCTCTCTAGATCATGATGATAATAAATAGTGAATGCAGCCTAAGAGAATTGATCGTGACAGATAGGCTAGTCCACAATCACACACACACACAAATCGGATTATAACAAGTGTATCCTCTGCCTCGTCACAAGCCAGAGCGATAGTGAATCCCCCGTACAGTAGCCTAGCCAGCTGGGCTAAGATTGCCTGCCTCACTGACTGCTCAAACGCCGGTTACCGTTTCTCCAATCGCCCCACAAAGGCACACGAACCGTTATAACGTTAGGCGTTCAGACCGACACCTCAAACCTCCAACTTGCGTCCATTGCACGTCTGTCTGATACGAACAATAAACCTGGTGCTTTATATTACAATTTATCCATGTGTGATATTGTCAATAACATAAGTGGTGCAAAGATCTTAGCAGCCTAGTAGTGAGCTGCACAGAAAAGCGCTCAGACCTTCTGCCTGTCACACCGCCGGTCGGTCTCTAACGTTAAACAAAAGAAACACACAGCGGCCCCTCAGCTCTGCTCCACACCGCACAGACTCCTCACTTACCCAGAATATGATGTTGAAGCCGAATATGAAGTACTTGATGCAGCAGCTCACTTCGTGGCCTTTGAAATGTTTCCCCGTCATGGTCGCTTATCCTTTGCGGCATACGGGTTCGGTTCTCCCGGGATAAACTCTCGAGCGAGACAACGGCAGGCGCGGCAGGTTCACACTCTCGAGCTGCCCGTACCCCCGATACGAGAGATTCCCGCTGTCAGTATCCTACGAAACCGGGCATCGTATTCCCATATATTCCCCGAGCAAAGGCGACCAAAAGAACAGAATAGTAATGGCTACGTCGCGTCCTCATGTAATTTTCCGACAGAAAATAAATTCCACTTGTCTTCAATGGCAGGGCAGGAAACGGCTGCGCTGTGTGTGTTCGTCTCTGGGGGGAGGAGGGATACTGAGAGACTGACCGCTTTCCATTCCAGAGATATGGCCGCTAGATTGACAGGGCTGTAGACCAATCAGTTAGGAATATGCTTCACTTAGGGAAATGCCGCTGGTGTCAGAAGTAGGCTATAGGACTCCTTAAAAAAGTTAGTCCTGTACCTGCTATATAAACCCGTGCGCAATTTGGTGTTGGGGGAATTTCTCACTTGAACTGAGTTAGTGGGTCTTTGGACATGAAAAATCACAGAGGTGCTCGTCCGCCATAGTGCCACGAATTTTTTAATGGTCAAATCAAATATGGCCACCATTGGTTATGGGCAATTCCATATCAGTTGACACAGGGCCGACACTTTGGACCTCAAATCTTCCTGATTTTTTTGTCCAAATATTCTACCATGTCTTATTAAACTAAAACCAAAATTTCAGCCTGATATCTTGTTTAGTTTCCGAGATATGCCTCTTCAAAAATGGATAAAAGCAGCCTTAAAAAATGCTGAAAATTCCAGTGTTTCATAAGCACCACATTTTTTTTTTAAATCCCTCTCCTCTCTTAATGCAACAACATCCATTCCTAAAAATTTGAACACTGGGACAGTACCCTGTCTAGTTGTCTAATATCATATGGAAATTACAGTCAATCCCACCACAGAAGACTTATTCATCGAAACAAACCTAGATTATTTTTCTGAAGCAACAAAAAAAAGACCATTTTTGTTCTCATGTGATCAGGAATGCGTAAAACTCACGTTTTCAAAACTTTATCTGTATATAGTCCATGAGGAAGAGAAAACACTGAAAAGAAATTGAGATGGCTATGTGTTTTACTTTGAAGCTAAATGAGCCCTCAAAGATGGCTAAAATGGCGATTTTTGTGTAAAAAGACTATTCCACGTCTATTTTCAAGGTCTAGAGGAAATGCAAACCCAACTTTTCTCTTTCTTTGCAATAGTATGTTACTTTGTAGACAATGTACAATTAGTAGATCCAAATTGTCTCTTGTAATGTCCCCTCAGGACATGTCTTAAATTAGAGAAAGTTTAAAACTTTCAATGCTGAAAGAGTTGGCTTGAGATTTACGAACCTCTTAGAAGTACTGTTTGAGGGATCAGAGGGCCACCATATAAACAGGCTAAAAGTGATAAATCAAACTTTTTCTCTTTATTGGCCCTTAACTTGTGCTTCCATCAAACAGGTTTTTAACATGGATTGCACATAAATTCTGAAGTTACGCATAGTGATTCTTGAGGGAGACTTGTCTGCATGCATGCAAGCTATCAATGCAGCAGCCATTGAAAAGCCATTGTTTCAGTGCCCAGGGAGCAGGTGGGAGGTTCGGATGCCTTGCCCAAGAGCACCTCATCCATGGATGTGGGAGAGTCTTGCACAATCCCTCTTTAACAAGTCAGAGATTGAACCATCCACCCTTTGACTGGTCCAATCCCGTAACCAGAATGCCACAGATTCCCCAATCCATGTCCATGGACATTTTCATGGCAAGTCAGCATATCTAATGATAATAGGGTCACTGATAAAAGGTTTGCATCAATAATAAGTTTTCAAAGACCCCAAGTATGAGCACTTGATACATTTCTGCTGTGATGAAATCAAAGGCATCAGATTCTACTACATATAACCTCACAAACCAGACTATCACATGAATGTATAGTGGCGATGAGAGATAGACCCCTGGGTAAAGTCTAAAGTTTTCAAAATAGTCCCTGGTACAAGGGGCTAGCATCATTTAGTTCTTTTGTCAAATTTTGCCAAAATAGCCTCCATGAATGAGGATTATACATGCAAATTTGACTTCTCTCTTGACATTTCCCAACAGTCACCTATTGACCTCTCACTGAATTGTTTTGCTGTCTGTTTGTATTACAGGGATTCTTGGATTGGTCTACTGTAATAGAAGGAATTGATACAATTCAAAGATTCAAACTGTAATTTCTGCACATTCTTAGGGACCAATAATATGAAAAGCTTGGACTTAACACTTCTAGCCTGTCTACAGGATGGCCCTCCGATCCCTCAAACAGTAAATATGCTTACACCCAATATAGTACTTCATAGGTTCGTAAACATCAAGCCAACTCTTTCAACATTGTTTTAAACTTTTTCCAACTTAAGACATGTCCTGAGGGGACATTAAGAGAGACAATTTAGATCTACTAATTGCACATTGTCTACAAAGTAACATACTATTGCAAGGAAAGAGAAAAGTTGGGTTTGCATTTCCTCTAGAAAATAGACTTGGAATAGTCTTTTTTACACAAAAATCGCCATTTTAGCCAACTTTGAGGGCTCATTTAGCTTTAAAATAAAACAAATGGCCATCTCAATTTCTTTTCAGTGTTTCTCTTCCTCATGGACTGTATACAGATAAAGTTTTAAAAACGTGAGTTTTACGCATTCCTGATCACATGAGAACAAAAATGGTCTTTTTTTGTTGCTTCAGAAAAATAATCTAGGTTTGTTTCGATGCATAAGTCTTCTGTGGTGGGATTGACTGTAATTTCCATATGGTATTAGACTACTAGACAGGGTACTGTCCCAGTGTTCAAATTTTTAGGAATGGATGTTGTTGCATTAAGAGAGGAGAGGGAATTAAAAAAAATGTGGTGCTTATGAAACACTGGAATTTTCAGCATTTTTTAAGGCTGCTTTTATCCATTTTTGAAGAGGCATATCTCGGAAACTAAACAAGATATCAGGCTGAAATGTTGGTTTTAGTCTAATAAGACATAGTAGAATATTTGGACAAAAAATCAGGAAGATTTGAGGTCCAAAGTGTCAGCCCTGTGTCAACTGATATGGAATTGCCCATAACCAATGGTGGCCATATTTGATTTGACCATTAAAAAATTTGTGGCACTATGGCGGACGAGCACCTCTGTGATTTTTCATGTCCAAGTACCCACTAACTCAGTTCAAGTGAGAAATGTCCCCAACACCAAATTGCGAACAGGTTTATATAGCAGGTACAGGACTAAGTAGGCTATAGGCATAATAGTAATAATAATCATAATAATAATAATAATCATAATAATAATAGTTATTATAATAATAATAATGACTGACTCAGAACAATAACAAAATAGGCTACCATGATATTTATTATGATTAGGCAACATGAAATGTGTTATAGATTTTTTATTTTAATGCAAGTTCTTTTGCCAAATATGTCCAATGCTGAAACCGTGTGTTGATCTCCACCCTCCTGCACATGTTAAATGATGAATATGCCTGAGAAATGCTGCATGTATAATTTAAATACAGATGTGTGCATTATTTATGATCATCTTTATTTAAGGCACCGCTTTACCAACACAGAGCCAGTGTAACAAGCTAAAGAAAGGCAACCTAAAGCCTTCCCAAACTATTAATCAAAGCCTTTCCAAATGTAACCGGTGGCGATCCGGTCCACACTGCACACAGGTCTGGAATCCGCCACCCTGCAAGCTACAAACTTCCGGCGTGGGAGAAAGCCTAAGCTTCTAACTCAGCCGTTAGCTGGGCTGGACCTGTCAATCACAGCCAGACTAAATTCATCTTTATTCGTCTCTCTGCAGAGAAAGTTGTCTTCACACACACACACACACACACACACACACACACACACACACACACACACACACACACACACAAGGCAGCACAGTAGCACATCTAGACTACATTTAATAGTCAGGCTCGTATCTGTATGGGTCATATTAATGAGTTTTTTTTTCACAAACTGCATCGGTCAACACCCACTAGCCAGAGACAGGAGTTGGTCTTGAGTAACACACTGCTGTAAAAAGCCTTAAATACACACACACACACACACACACACCCCTTGGCCTTGTTGCTGCACTATAGGCCTACATTACGGCCCTGGCAGTGGACTGTCCCATCCACTAACATTGAGCATTAGGCTGGGAATAGGCACCACCTTGTGGCTATACATGGTAGTGCAGGCTAGGGGTGACCCATTACTCAATGCCTCCCCCTGTGGACAAAGTGTGTATATGAGCATATGTGTGTGTGTGTGTGTGTGTGTGTGCGTGAGCATGGGAATGCTAGGAGACAGGGCAGTGGTGGAGACTAAAAACAAGTAAACCCTAAACACAGTTTACCCAACCGATTAGAAACAAAATACCCTCCTCAACCTTTAACAGTCACACATACACACTCTGCTCTCTTCCACTGGACCACCTAATTCCCATGGATTCAGGCTGGCAAGTCCAGTTGATATAAGACTCTCTTGCCTGGTTTCTCTGTTCATGTCAGTATTTGTCTCTGTGTTACCGTAACCCAGGGCCGGACTGGTACCAAAAAATGGCACGGGCATTTTTGGCCATGGCGGCCCACCATGATTTTATTCAATAATAGTAATGTTGTGTCTAGCTAAAATAACACTGTAAGTAAGACATATTGCATGAATATGAGAGATTTAATTAAAGTTGCCCAATATCCTTTACGAAAATTATGAGTAGAAAAAATGACCATCGGCCCACCGGGCATTGCCCTGTGTAGCCGGTGGCGGTCCGCACCGCACACGGGTCTCGAACCCGCCACCCCGCAAGCTACAAACTCCCGGCGTGGGAGTGGAACGCTCTAACCAACTGAGCTAAAAGCCCGAGCTTCTAACTCAGCGTGTTAGAAGCGCCCATGGAATTGGGTGATGAGGATTTACACACTACCACCGAGCTAGCCGTGCTAGCTGGCCTCCGTTACACTCACCCTCCAAATCCTCACTCCCATCCGGGTCACGGCACCAATGTAGCCGGTGGCGGTCCGCACCGCACACGGGTCTCGAACCCGCCACCCCGCAAGCTACAAACTCCCGGCGTGGGAGTGGAACGCTCTAACCAACTGAGCTAAAAGCCCGAGCTTCTAACTCAGCGTGTTAGAAGCGCCCATGGAATTGGGTGATGAGGATTTACACACTACCACCGAGCTAGCCGTGCTAGCTGGCCTCCGTTACACCTGCCCTGACTTACACTCATAAATCTAACTCTCCCCTAGAACAACTTAGCGTTATGTGTCTTGTTCAAGGTCACAAAGATGTCAGCCAAGGTCCAGGAGCTCATGGCTTTCTTGCTGGTGTGTATGTGTGGACACAGGAAACAGTGTTTGTGGACATGGAGCAGTGTGTGTGTGTGTGTGTAGATAGTCCAGTGTGTGT
>JAODXP020000028.1:14696808-14701808 GCA_027497455.2 Sardinella longiceps | reverse complement strand
GCTTTGTGCTTTCATTGCTGCCTTTACAATAAGGTTGTTTGGCCATCATTAGCTGATCAAAAGGATATGCATTGGATAATTTTCCTATGATTACTATGAGAGGTCTTCAGCCATACTACCTTTTCACTCTTCTAAATTGGAATTCTAACACAACTGTTGGGTAAATTACTCAAAAAAGTAACTTGTCACTTTACTTTAGTTATAGCTTAAAATTGTAAGTGGATTATGTCACTCGTTACTCCTTTTAAAAAGTAACTTCACTACTTAACTCGTTACTTAACCCTCCTGCTCATCCAGATTCCCTACACAGAAACACAGACTCATTCAGTGTTGTAGGCTACTAGGCATTGGACATGTTACCTACCTATCCTTTGGTGCAGATAGGCTTTGGTTAATTATTAACATTAATGAGGTGCTCCGGAGTGATTTCAAGCATAGCCCTGCCGAATGAGCCTGCCAAATGCACTCGTTAGCGAGTGGAACAAAATGATTTGGAACAGCACAGACCAAACACGAACGCAGAAGCGAACAAGCACTTTACACTGAATCAATGGATCCTCATTATTCAAAACCGAAAGTAAGATCCGAGGTACCTTTGACTAAATGTAAAGTGCTCTGCGTTCGCATTTTGGTCCATGCTGCTCGAAATTCCTTCACTCGAAATCTGTTGCTGTCAGACGGCTCATACAACAGGGCTTAGCTTAAACTCACTCCGGAGCTATCCTTTAAGTTATTTGGTGATGAGAGACACAGAGGTTGTATGTTCAGGTATCCATCTGCATAAATACTGCAGGATGCTCAATTATTTGTATCCTAATTGTCAAACGCAGAAATAGCATGTGTGTGTGTGTGTGTATGGGTGTGTGTAAGTGAGTGTGAAAGAGATTGAATAGCTCTAAAGGGTGTGTGTGTGTGTGTGTGTGTGTGTGTGTGTGTGTGTGTGTGTGTGTGTGTCGTGTGTGTGTGTGTGTGTGTGAGAAAGAGATACGGTGGGAGTGAGTGAAAAAAAATGGAATAAATACTATCTGTGAGTTGAAGTAATACAGTAATCTATGAAGTGATTGGTATGTGTGTGTGTGTGTGTGTGTGTGTGTGTGTGTGTGTGTGTGTGTGTGTGTGTGTGTGTGTTGTGATCCTCACTGTAGTTTCTCCAGTTTGCAGTTGGGATCCTCCAGAAGAGAAGAAAGATGCTTCATTCCTGCATCTCCTGCTTCATTATAATCCAGCTGCAGCTCTCTCATGTGTGAGGGGTTTGATCTCAGTGCTGATGCAAGAGCTCTGAAGCCTTCCTCTCCAATACTGCAGTTCATCAGGCTGTAGGAGAGAGAAGGAAACACTCCATCAGATCAGCTGAAGGACACACACACACACACACACACACACACACACACACACACACACATATTGTCTGTGAGTGAAAGTAATAAACTGGTGTGTGTTTGTGTGTGTGTGTGTGTGTGTGTGTGTGTGTTTGTGTGTGTGTGTGTGTGTGTGTGTGTGTGTGTCCTTCAGCTGATCTGATGATCTGATCACTGTGAAAGAGATTGAATAAATGATGGACTGAGTAGTGTCGGCATGAGAAAGAAACTAAGTGCTTAAGGGTGTGTGCATGTGTATCCATGTGTGTGTGTGTGTGTGTGTGTGTGTGTGTGTGTGTGTTTGTGTGTGTGTGTGTGTGTATGTGTGTGATGGAGTGTGTGTTGTGATCCTCACTGTAGTTTCTCCAGTTTGCAGTTGGGATCCTCCAGAAGAGAAGAAAGATGCTTCATTCCTGCATCTCCTGCTTTATTCCCACCCAGCTGCAGCTCTCTCATGTGTGAGGGGTTTGATCTCAGTGCTGATGCAAGAGCTCTGAAGCCTTCCACTCCAATACTGCAGTCTGACAGGCTGTAGGAGAGAGAAGGAAACACTTCATCAGATCAGCTGAAGGACACAGACACACACACACACACAGACATAATAAATTGAATCACTGTACTGTCCTATCGAATTAAAGGCACAAAAGCCCTAAAAAATATCTTAGAAAAAAAATAAATAAATAAGAAATTCAATCACTCATCGAACGATGAACGAAGGGAGGTGTGTGTGTGTGTGTGTGTTAGCAATAGAGAGAACTGTGTGTCTGAGAGTGAGTCAACGAGTGAGCGAGTGAGTGAGTGTGGTAGAGAGACAGGGAGACTGTGTGTGTGTGTGTGTGTGTGTGTTAGCGATAAGAGAGAATTGTGTGTCTGAGAGTGGTAGAGAGAGTGAGACGTGTGTGTATTGTGTGTGTGTGTATTATGTGTGTGTGTGTGTGTGTGTGTGTGTGTGTGTGTGTATTAGTGATAGAGAGACCTGTGTGTCTGAGAGAGACTCAGTGAGTGAGTGAGGTAGAGAGAGAGATATAGACTGTGTGTGTGTGTGTGTGTGTGTGTGTGTGTGTGTGTGTGTGTGTGTGTGTGTGTGTGTGTGATTGTGTGTGTGTGTGTGTATTAGTGATAGAGAGACCTGTGTGTCTGAGAGAGACTCAGTGAATGAGTGTGGTAGAGAGAGAGATATAGACTGTGTGTTGTGTGACGTGTTTGATTGTGTGACGTGTGTGTGTGTGTGTGTGTGTGTGAGTGAGTGTGTATTAGTGATAGAGAAACTGTGTGTCTGAGGGTGAATCAATGAGTGAGTGTGGTAGAGAGAGAGGCGGACTGTGTTTGTGTGTATGAGAGTCTTTGGTGTACTGTAGGGTGTCATGTGGACTACAACACTAATAGGATGTAGCCTGACATGCCAGACCACCACATGTATGAATGTATAGTCTGGCGACGAGTGATAGACCTCCGGGCAAAACAGCTAAAACTAATCTGAGCAACTAGCAACTAACAAGTGATTCAAACAACACTGAGCCCGCCCAATAACTCCTTGTCCAGATATAAAGTTGTGACTGGCTAAACACCACAATGTCTGAATGTAACCTGAAGTGTAAACAGCTCAGAAACAGCTCCGACTCAATCGAGGTCTGAGCTATGGCTCATCTCTTGACGTACTCGCTGAGCAAATTCAATTTGCTACCACTAGAGTGCGTCTAGAGTTCTAGGGCTAAATAGAATGGGGTGGGGATATCAGAATTATGTGGATAGGGCAAAATCAGTGGCAATCAACAAAGTCCCTACCAAACATTGTATGTCCATGTCTGCTTGGGACATTGTTGTATCACGCATAGAACAATTAGCTTATTAGCTGAATCTTGCTACTGGTCCCCATCTCTCATAACCACCCTTCTCAAATTTTAGCCTGATCTCTAGTAAGGTTATGATTTTGCCAGCATTGGTTTCTTCCTGGCACCGGCACCTTTCTTTCTCTCTCCTTATTACTTTATCTCACTCTTTATTTTACTTTATCTTACTCTTTATTTGCATCAGTTTACATTTTGATACTGACTACAGATCTCAGTCAAATTATCTAAGAAATTAATTAAAACAGTGTTTTCATGCAGTCAACAAAATGTGGCTGCTTGAATAAACAGTTTTAACCACTCTTCTAGCCATTTGTAGTCATAAACACTACAATACTGTGCTGTAAGGTCTGTTGATGTTTCATATTTTTATAGTACAATTTGGAGCATGTTAAGATGTCAAAATAATGGTTCAAGGTTCTGCCCCATTGGTTAGTTGTCAGTGGTAATTTCCTGTTCAAGAAAACCTACAAGTATAAGGTTGGACCAAAATGTCTTGCGTCTTCAGTATTGGTTAGTCTTGAGGGGCTAGACCTCTTGTTGAACTTGACTGAAGCTGCCCTTTAACATCGTGTCTCTTTTATGTTGTGGTCAGAAACCAGCCGTAACACAATGGAGGAATGACAAGAACTCCCTCTCCTACAGCACACTGTCCCCATCACTATGCTGGGGCACTGGGATTGATCTTAGGTCAGATGAAACAGTGCCACCTACTGGCCAACCACCAACAACATTTCCAGCAAGCTCACATCTACTTAGCATCAGCTATTCAGCTGAGGCAATAAAACAATCTAATAACTCATGTTATTGTAGGTACCAGTTATCTGTAGAGTCTAGTTAGTATTTCCCTTTAAACACCATAGTGCCTCAGGAGCAATGATTCAGAAACAGAGGTCACATGATCCAAATATATAAAACAAATACATACAAAATCCATTATCAGGAATGTACCATAGAATTTATGTTAACTTTAATCAACAGTATTTTCCCTAATTTATGAAAAGTCTTCTAAATGTTTGAAAATGAAAAATGAAAACGTTAAAATGTCTTACCTCAGTGTTTCCAATACACAGTTTGGGTTACCCAGTCCACTACACAACTCCTGGACTCCAGTGTCTCCAATATTGTTCTTACTGATATCCAGATGTTTCAACTTTGAAGATGCTTTGGTGAGGACAGACGCCAGACTGGCACAGCTCCTCTCAGTCAGTCTACAGCTGCTGAGCCTTAAGGGGAAAATAATCAACACAACATCTTCATGTCATGTAGCCCTGTGCTATATTTGTTTTGTTTGAAATGTAGAATATTCAGAAATGTAAAATCGTAATATGCTATCCCAAATGTATTTATTTCCTGACGGTCTGTAGTTTATTGTAATTTTAAATGTTTAAATCTTTATTTTCTGTGTTGGTCAAATCTATATGGTTAACTTTGAACCCTATCTGGTTTTAAAACCCCAGCAAACATGCCCTTACCTCAGTGTTTCCAATACACAGTTTGGGTTTCCCAGACCACTACACAATCTCTGGACTCCAGTGTCTCCAATATTGTTCTTACTGAGTTCCAGATGTTTCAGCTTTGAAGATGCTTTGGTGAGGACAGACGCCAGACTGGCACAGCTCCTCTCAGTCAGACTACAGCTGTTGAGCCTTAATGGGAAAACAATCAACACAAATACCAATAGGTAATAGAACAGTTAAAATGTATTTCAGTGTAGTTGTGGTTCGGAATCAAATTCAGTCTCACCAATATACTGCTAACCACTTCTAGATTTTACAAAATGGTGATCTTACCT
>JAODXP020000028.1:14679374-14683609 GCA_027497455.2 Sardinella longiceps | reverse complement strand
ACACTAAAAGAAACAGACATGTCTGTCTGACTGACTTGGGTTCTGTTGGAATCACACACTAAAAGAAATAGACATGTCTGTCTAACTGACTTGGGTTCTGTTGGTCTCACACTAAAAGAAACAGACATTGGTGGTGAGAGGCGGTTCTGACTGACTTGGGTTCTGTTGGTCTCACACACACACACTAAAGAAACAGACATGTCTGTCTGAATGACTTGGGTTCTGTTGGTCACACACACTACATGTGAAAGAAACAGACATGTCTGTCTGACTGACTTGGGTTCTGTTGTCCAGATTCAGCAGAGACTGAGGGAGAAGGGGATGCCAGCAGACGCCAAACTGACCTGGAGGAAGCAACCGGATGGACAGATCTTCCATGAGGAGAAGGAGGACAAGAAAGAAGAAGGGAGGAAGAGGAAGAAGAGAGACGAGTTTTAAACACTCTGTTGTTCGTGTGATGTATGAAGTGTGTAACCTGGTAGATGGACACACTGACAGCACACACACACACACACACACACACACACACACACACACACACACACACAGAGGCGCTAAACTGAGTGCTAAACAGGTCTAGTTGCTCTTTCCAAGAGAGCTCATTCTAATCATGTCAACCCATTAAGCCACTATCACACACCATTACACTTTTATAGCTTCTTATAAACAACATTTATGTTATATTCTCTCTTTACAGACACTCATCGGTTGAGCTTCTACAGCTCAGCCTCTGTGTGCTTGGGCAGCTGTGTGTTTGTTTGGTTGTGTGTGTGTGTGTGTGTGTGTGTGTGTGTGTGTGTGTGTGTGTGTGTGTGTGTGTGTGTGTGTGTGTGTGTGTGACACCTCTTTAGTCAGCTAATTGTGTTTGCCAGTGTGTTACTTGTCATCAAAAGTGTACACCAATATGCTTAGAAATCTCCTCTCTCATCAGTGATCAGTGACACACACACACACACTCAAATAGCCTACTAATTTACACACACACACACTCTCTCTCTCTCTCTCTCTCTCTCTCTCTCTCTCTCTCACACACACACACACACACACACACTCACTCAAATAGCCTACTAATTTACACACACACACACACACACACACACACACACACACACACACACACACTACACTAGTGACAAGAATCTTGTTCCAGATACCTCCTGGGCAGTGATGAAGATTTGCTTGTAAACTGTGGATTAAGCTGTGGAGTCCAAGAAGTCAACCTGTGGGATCCATGTTATTGGTTTTCTTAGTTTAGTTTGGCTGTATTTGTAGTCTATCTATGAACTGTTCTTTTATTACATAAACTACATAAACTTTTATATAACATAAACTTTATTTATCAAATGTTGTACAAAGGGTTCAGCAGTCTAATCATCATTTATCAGCAGTTATCATCAGGATAACCTGAACCCAGGATCTATGCAGAAATGTTACATTGTGTTTGATTAAATGTATTGTTCCTGTTCAATAAACTGCAATGACTGAAGTTAAAAACAAGGGTCGTACATCCACAGTGTTATTATATCAAGTAGCCAGCAGAGGGAGTATGTGAGTAGTGAGTTCACTCTCATGGCTAGCCTGGGAATTCCCATGCTCCTTTGCGCGCTTATTTCATTTCACTCTGCAGAGGAGCATGGTGACCATGGCCGTTTTCTCGCTTACTTTCGGTATCCAATCGCAGAACATAAAGGGATTTGTACGGCCCTCGATTGCATTTTCCGTCACGTGGTGGCTCTGGTATTGGCTCTGAGGTATGTACAGTACGCTATGACAGTACATTATGTAGCGCCCTATGTAGCGGCTATGGACAATTCAGTAATACGTATGCTTCCGCTACAAGAATATGCAATAGGTAGGTCCCCAGTACTAAATATCACTTGTAGATTTTAGTTTGTGCATTCGCCAGGCTATCTCATGGCAGGAGTAGCTGCATATTGGGTCCAGTGATTAGAGTGGTGATTTCGGCAGGAGGGGGAACTCTCATATTTTGTGTCTGCACAAAGAGAAGAAAAATGTATAGAAGAAGAATAGGATGATATTGTTCAATTATCTGCAGGTGCCCCTGTGTTCCCTCTCACTTTAACCCTGAGTTGTGTCATGTTTAGCAATCAAGGTGTAATTTTACACAAAAGTCAGTAGTACCTTATTCAGCAGTAGTACCTTATTTAGCAGTCATTGGTATGGTGATTGTGTTGTCACAGTGTGTTGTTGACAAAAATGTCATGGGCCCTCTAGTAGAGTGGTGATGCCATTGCCCTTTTGCTGTCAGGATCACCGGTTCAAGGGCCGTTTCTGCCATGCAATTTGTCAGTGGGCTAATCAGTGAAGAAAATACTTTAGAGATGTGAATGCGTGTGGTGGAACAGAGTTAAGGAACATGGCTACTGTGTTACACTTTATGTGTATGTATCAGACAGAATGGGTTAGTGGTGGTCTAGCAGGTAAGGAACACGGCCAATATTATGCTACAGCTCTCTAAATTGCCTGTTCAAATCTCTAACCCATGTGTCCTTGAGCAAGGCACTTAACCTTAAAGGAATAGTTCACCTCTTTATGAAAATTGGTTATTCACCCCCTTACCTGGAGTAACATAATATGTGAGTAAGAGCATTTTTGGTCTCAGTGTATGTGATGTCCTAGTCTTGCCCCCCCGGAGAAATCCAGCAAAGATGCAGAGGACCATAACATTTTTAGGTGATCAAACTTCAACTTCTTCCTTTCCAAAACTGGCATTAAAGAGAACAATTTCTGTTCTTACACTATTTAACAGGAATCTTTTCCCTATACCCAATTACTAACCTCTTTATCCAGGTTTCCTCCATCACCTACTCAATCTCACACTCAGTCTCTCTCGGGTTTGAACCCACATGCTTTAAGACAGTATATATACTATATATACATTTAAGGAAGAATATATACTCACACTGCACACCAGCATTCTTCCACTGAACCATCTGTTGGTTGATGAGGATAGTGATATCAACTCTAATTGAGGATAATGTGTATATCAAGTCTAGTTGAGGATGATGTGTATATCAAGTCTAGTTGGGTAGGTCTGGCTGTGTCATGTCTAGTTGGGGAGAATGTCTATATCAAGTCTAGTTGGGGAGGCTGCGCTGTAGCTGTAGCTGAAATGGGCCAATGTCTTTGGTGAATCATTATTTTTGTGTTATTATATTTTCTTACATAAAAAGGGTAAATAGTAAATTGTAATGTCATTATGTGGATTTTGATGTTTTGATAGCGTCACCTAGTGGTCATATTGGTGAATAGCACACTAATTGCAATAGGAAAGTTTTGGCCTAGTCATGTGATTGACGCTATGACTTTCTGTTGGAGCTATGGAGCTCATGGTGTAAAGATGTATGCTAGAATTCAAGAGTAAAGTCTTCAGTTCAAAATGACGCTTTTGCACACCTCAGTAGTTTGACAGGTGCGTAGGATATTATCCCAGTGGGGTTATCATTAAAATCCCGCACTGTCCATTCCACCAACAAACTTTATTACAATGTTTCGGTCATCCGACCTTGAAGTTTTACCTGAAGAAGGTCGGAAGACCGAAACGTTGTAATAAAGTTTGTTGGTGGAATGGACAGTGTGCGGGATTTTTTAGTCTTAGCAGCTCCTGATATTCCGGTCAGAAGGCGCACACAGTATGAAAATATGTTATTTTTTGTGTATTTCATGTTTATTTCATTATTTCATACTTTAAGTTTCATTCACAGACTTTCGTAAGAAATTAATATTGGCCAAGATGTGATATTAAGATGTCATATTTATTTTATTTCAGTTTTTCACTTTGTTTTGGAAGTGTTTGAGGTCAAAATGCATACTTGTAATGTACTTCAATGTGTGAAAGAAAGACAATAAAACTCAGTCAAACATCAGTTGGAACCGTGCTTTTTATCTGACCAGAAGAATAGCTTTGGGAGCAGCTACACTGGCTGTATCAGGTCTAGTTGATGCATCCTTTCAGGTGGTTCAGTAATGCACTTTGTCAATGGCAACTAACAAACTTGCTAACTGGTTACTAACTGTGATTTTGGGAAACATACCCCAGAAATGAGCTACTTATACTGTACAACCCTGGTCAACACTGTTCAAGGACAGATCTTCCTAGATCTCAGAGGTTCTATTCTGTTCTAGGTTAGAACACACCACTAAGGTAGCCTGATTGCCATCGACTTACAAGGTCTGCGGCGTACTTTGGTCTGATCCTGTGCTTAGCGCTGTAA
>JAODXP020000028.1:14657645-14669274 GCA_027497455.2 Sardinella longiceps | reverse complement strand
TATTTTGGAAGTCGCACGAGAAATGAATAAGGACTATTTTATGGTGTTTTATGCTTGAATATCACTTATGAAATGGAAACAAGCACCATGTTTTGATATCTTTGGGAAATGAAAATGAAACGCTGAATCCTAGAAAAAAAGTTTTTGGTTTATTTGGAGCCAAATACCGACTTTGCAAGCATTGTTGCAACACTATTCCGGAACGTTGCTACACTTCAAAAGGTGTGGTTGATCTGTGATGAGTGTGCGAATAAAATTTTGTGATGCTCACAACCTCGTGAGATGGTTGCATATAGCAAGCAAGCGCTACAAGCAAGTGCATGCAAGCGCCACCACAATATTGAGGACAGAGGACGGGAAGGGTAGACCAACTGTGATTGAGAAAGGATTTTGACAGCTCTGATTGTCAGCATCTTCCATCAGCTTCCCAGCTCATCTCCAGCCAGTTTACCTGTGTAGTCTACATGGACACATGGCTTCCCAACGATAATGCCCCAAATATATCAAAGTGAAATGTGTATTAAACGTGCGTACACAGTGGTATGAAGAGCAAGTGCGCGCTTCAGCTCATTAATAAACTTGCCAGCTAAAGAATACACTGTAGTTGGAGAAGGGTCCAGCTGCAGTATTGACGGTTCCGCCTTAATGCCAGAACGCCCATGGGCGTTCCAAGAATTTGCAGATTGGCCAATCGTGAAGAATTTCGCAAGGGACACTGGGTATGATGTCATTCTCAAATCCATTTCTGAAAGCTATGGCGCACACCGCTCTAACTCGTGGTCAGCAATGGTGACATCAGGAAGATTATGTTGGTAAGTTGGCTATATTGTTTATTTCGACAACATGCACTGACATTGTAGCCTAGCTTTCGCAGACACTCGTGTATTCATTCATCTGCGCGGGAGTCAGGTTACTGACATTAAGGTTGTAATCTTAATTGCATTCGAATTCGACAGACAGATATAACGTTAACGTTAGCAGCTAACGTTAGGGTCGTGTTCTCTTCTCTCGTCCTACTGTATGTGGTGTACACTTAGCAGCTAACGCTACCTAAAAGAAAGTACGTAATATAAGTGCTAAACAAAACTGTTATTTGAAATACGATACGATTGAGAAGCAAGGTTAACGTGGTTGAGCACAACGGCGCCATGGACCTGTGCACAGATATTAAACCTGAACTGTGAAAGTATGCTAACGTTATGAATTGTTTGGCTGATGAGGTAAAATGTGTGCCTGCAAATCTTTGCATTAAGTCAAGTTGCTTACACTGCTACAGTCTTGATTGTTAACTGTGATTTGATGACATAATCAAAGCTATTGAGGGTGGAGATCTGTATACAGCCATCATGAAATACGATACGATTGAGAAGCAAGGTTAACGTGGTTAAGCACAACGGTGCCATGGACCTGTGCACAGATATTAAACCTGAACTGTGAAAGTATGCTAACGTTATGAATTGTTTGGCTGATGAGGTAAAATGTGTGCCTGCAAATCTTTGCATTTAGTCAAGTTGCTTACACTGCTACAGTCTTGATTGTTAACTGTGATTTGATGACATAATCAAAGCTATTGAGGGTGGAGATCTGTATACAGCCATCATTTAATGATAATCATTGTTAAGAAATTGCGTTCTTTTTTCTCAATTACAGGGTGCATCTTGCCAGTACCAAAGCAACAGCTGTGGGGTATATATATTGATGGTGAGAGAGCCTACAATATTTTACAAAATGATTACTGATATTGCGTTTGCAGACCAACTAACAGGTCCTGATGTTTTTTGTTTGTTTGTTTGTTTTTTTCAGTATGCAATGTACGCCACACTGGAAAAGACGTGTGATTTTGGGGAGGTGAGTTTTCTGAATCTTAAAAGAATATGTAGTGGAATATGTTTTTTTAATATTCCAGCCATCCTATTTGGAGCCTACAGTTAACATCCACCATATACACTTAGCTATTGAAGGAAAGGACTACATCTCTGTACATTGCCAGTACTATAACCTTGTAAAAAGCTATGGAGATCTTTAAAAGGGAAGGGTCATTCCATGTCAAATCACCCAAAATTTTGTGAATTTTAAACCTGACCCTCTCAGAAACTGGTGAAATTTGGTGTAACCGATCATCACACCTGAACATTTAATATCTGAAAATTTGAGCTCAATTGGACCAGTAGTTTCTGAGATATGCCAGGTCAAATTTTCAGATTTTCGCCACAAATGGCCTGACCAGCTCACATTGACATTATCCTAATTTGCTTATTTCTGGGTCAAATTCAATAATCTTGGTGTCGTTTGAAAGCTAAGACCCCCAGGAATCTGATTATATGATTACTTTTTATGATTAGACCCATTTTGACTAAATGACCTTTTGACCTTTACTTTGGACCTGAATTTGACCTTGTGGATCATGTGACCTTTAAGCGACCCCTGGTCTAAAAGTTAGGTCAACATGTTTTGTAGACAATATCAAAAAATCAGAGGTATAATATCTTTCGTTTGTCAGCAATCTTAAAACAAAGTTTGGTTGAACGTGATAAAATGATCTTTAAAGGAATATTCCATGCTATCTGGCTACATTACATTCCAGTGTCTATGCTAAGCTAGTTTGGGGTTTGGGGTTGGCAGACTAGGAAAATGCATGCACTGAAACCAAAGTGCTTTTACCCACATATGCAACTCTAGATAAGAGAGTGAATAACCAATTTTGATTAAAAAAAAGGTGGAATATTCCTTTAAAGACCATTTTATCACGTTGAACCAAATTTTGTTTAAGTGGATGCATTTTCCTAGTCTGCCAACCCCAAACTTAGCTTTATTTTAGGTTTAGCTTAGCATAGACACTGAAATGTAATGTAGCCAGATAGCATGGAATATTCCTTTGTCACATTCAACCAAACTTTGTTTTAAAATTGCTGACAAACGAAAAATATTATACCTCTGATTTTTTTATATTGTCTACAAAACATGCTGAGGTAACTTTTAGACCAGGGGTCGCTTGAAGGTCACATGATCCACAAGGTCAAATTCAGGTCCAAAGTAAAGGTCAAAGGGTCATTTAGTCAAAATGGGTCTAATCATAGAAAGTAATCATATAATCAGATTCCTGGGGGTCTTACCTTTCAGATGACACCAAGATTATCAAATTTGACCCAGAAATAAGCAAATTAGGGTAATGTCAATGTGGGTTGATCAGCCCATTTTTGGCAAAAATCTGAAAATTGGACCTGGTGTCTCTTAGGAACCGTTGGTTCGATTGAGCTAAAATTTTCAGAAATTAAATGTTCAGGTGTGATGATCCTACACACCAAATCTCATCAATTTCTGAGGGGGTGGGGTTTAACCCATCGGGTGATTTGACATGGAATGACCCGGAACTATGCTACGCTACTATACTAACATTTTTAGTTCAATTTACCTTTATTTAGCAGCTTAAGAGTCATTGTGGTGATTGTACAGCAGTTTTTAGGTCGATTGATAACCGCTTCGCCTCGCTCTAGCTCCTCTCGGCGTAGAAATTGAATATGCAATATTCATATGCATAGTTCATCTTTTTACTGTACAGGTTGATATGTTGTCTATTTGGAGGTGGTGGTGCCAACAGCTGTTGCAGGGATCCCTACTGAAGTATTATATACTGTATTCATAATTTCCTCACTACTCATACATATTGGGTGTTCCCAATACCTTTCCCACTACCCCCCCCCCCCCCCTTTCCTGTAGCCCTACAGGTCAACGTAGCGCATCTGTGGCACCTGTCAGCCAAACCCTGGAGGCCGCATGCATGGAGAGGTACAGTATTAGAGATTGTACTTTACCATTTGCCCACATAGCAATAAGTAAAAGAAATTTTGAGTATTTTCCTCTCTGCTCATATTGGCTGCTCATGAAGCTGGTAGTTAAACCTCACCCTCTCTCTCTCTCTCTCTCTCTGTACCCCAACAGAACAAGCTGGAACACCTTTCTTGCCCTCGCCATTAACACATGTTGGTCCCACCCTTGAAGCATTGAGCAGAGAAAGGTATTAAAGAATGTACTTTGCCATTTGCCAACATCTATCTATTAATGCATGGAAGGCCTGTCTGTTACCCTGTGTGTCTATTCCATGCAAAACCCGTGGGCGACACAGGATGCTTTACATTGACATTAAGTCAATTTATATCATAAGCACATGAAAAAGTGGTCTATTTTGTTTTTAGGATGTTCACTGCACTGCCTTCTGTGGTGTAACCAGTTCCATTGATCACAGTGGAAGTTAATTGTTACGGCAGAAGTGGCTTTCACTTCATGCATCCAGCGTAGCCTCCCTGTGTAACTCTTGAGCCACTCATCTGACTGACCATCAATTTGCTACAGGTCTTGCTAATGGCATGTGTGAGAGCAGTGCGAAGTGGTTGGCTTTGGACCAAAAACAACAAATATCTTAATATTAAGCCAATTATATACTGTATCCATAATTTCCTCACTACTCATACATATTGGGGGATCATGAAGATGATTGCTAACCCAACACCCCCCCCCCTCCCCCCCACCCACCCCGCTTGTAGCCCTACAAGTCAAGGTAGCACATCTGTGGCACATGTCAGCCAAACCCTGGAGGCTGCATGCTGGGAGAGGTATTACATTGTACTTTGCCATTTGCCCACATAGTAATAAGTTATACAAAAGAAACATTGAGTATTTTCCTCTCTGCTCATATTGGCTGCTCATGAAGATAGTAGTTAAACCTCACCCTCTCTCTTTCTGTACCCCAACAGAACAAGCTGGAACACCTTTCTTGCCCTCGCCATCAACGCATGTTGGTCCCACCCTTGAAGCATTGAGCAGAGAAAGGTATTAAAGAATGTACTTTGCCATTTGCCAACATCTATCTATTAATGCATGGAAGGCCTGTCTGTTACCCTGTTTGTCTATTCCATGCATAACCCACGGGCTACACAGGATGCTTTACATTAACATTAAGTCAATTTATATCATGAGCACATGAAAGAGTGGTCTATTTTGTTTTTAGGATGTTCACTGCACTGCAGTGGTGTAACCAGTTCCATTGATCACAGTGGAAGTTAATTGTTACGGCAGAAATGGTTTTCACTTCATGCATCCAGCGTAGCCTCCCTGTGTAACTCTTGAACCACTCATCTGACTTACCATCAATTTGCTACTATGTGTGAGAGCAGTGTGAAGTTGTTGGCTTTGGACCAAAAACAACAAATGTCATTATACACTGTATCCATAATTTTCTCACTGTTCATATTGGCTGCTCATGAAGATGGTTGCCTCCCTGTGTAACTCTTGCATAATTTTCTCTCTGTTCATATTGGCTGCTCATGAAGATGGTTGCCTCCCTGTGTAACTCTTGAACCACTCATCTGACTGACCTTCAATTTGCTACAGGTTTTGCTAATGGCATGTGTGAGTGCAGTGCAAAGTGGTTGGCTTTGGACCAAAAACAACTAATATCTAAATATTAAGCCATTGCCCAAAGCAGTAAATCATTCAAAGCAAACCTTGCATTTATTTTTTATTTGGTGTATTCTCTCTTTCCCTCTCCTCAGCCCCGCAGAACAAGTGGCAGCGATGGACAGGCCTGTCCTCCCCCGGAGATCCTGCAGAGGATCATCAAGGAGACGCTCTGCTTGGACATGGGAATGCTGTTTTTTTTTTAATAGGATATCATCATAGAAGATGTCTGACTCCCTGCCTGGCACTAACACACACACACACACACACACACACACACACACACACACACACAGTCCAGCCAGTCTCCCAACTCACTGCACAGCATTTTAATGTATCTGACCACAAATTGTCCTGAAATCCTTGAAGTTAATGCAAATTAGTTAATAATACCATATCCTTAACAGAGCAAGGTGTAAGTTCTAATTTCTTATCTCTAAAACTGGGGGTAGGGATATCTCAGGCTTTTTTTGTTTTGAGTTCTGAGACATGCTTCTTTTTGAGAGCGAGAGAGGATTGGGGGATATGTTTGCAATATAATATAATAGTATCTGAAGTTTAAGGATTTTATTTGTTCAGTTTGAAAAAGAAAGAAGAGAAACTAGGGAAAAGGAGAGAAACTTAACACTGCCAAGCTGATTCCTGACCTTGTGCCACAGCTTTAATCCAGTTTTATTCATTCTTTATTTCTTGTTTATTCATTGCTTTTTATTTATTTGCTATTCTGGTCTATAATGTGTTTTTGGTATTTATTTATTTGTTATGCCGGTCTGAAATGTGTTTTAATATGTCCACAGATGTAAAATAGCTTTGTAGCTAACTGGTACATGGCCCCTGTCAAATAAACCAATAAACTAAACTTCACTTCACTGTTCATGTTTGTTTGAAATAAACTGTTTGAGAGTTACAATTCTGTTTTATTTAATCATCCAATGTGTGCTAAAGGTGGTGGGGGCGGCATAGAAGTGTCCCCAGCTCGTAAGCGACGTTCAACATGCAACCTAGGAAGTGCAAGTTTTCTGTATGGTCTCAATGGCGGAATAAAACTGTTTTTGTGTTATCGTTATCGTACTATAACGTAGAGGGACGTGCCGCGTGACTTATGAGCTCTGCGGATTCAGTCAGTAGGCTATCTGTAATGTAAAGGAAGGGGCCTCATTGAGTGTATTCACTGGTATTACGTAGGGATACACCGAAAAATATTTGGTTGATGTAGGCCTACGTGTCCTGTTAACTCTTTTTCCGTTTGACATCAAACAATCTGCATGACTTAAATATTGCAAATACTCCTTTTACAATCGGAATAAGAATCATTTTCACGAACTTTACTCTGGACAAAATACAAACGAGTCGCCAAATGCTTTCACTTTCCTATCTATCGAGGCTAGCGATAGCACATGAGAACCCGGATGTTCAATAACAAAGCAGCACGTTGACAGTGACGAAGTAAGGGGCAGTACTGTGTGAGGGCGTTTTATCGAGGACTGGGCGTTTTAGATGAGACGCAGCTGGATGATGTTGGGTAGGTTTGTTCTATTATGCAATCCACATTGTGTTATCGTTACTGCAACGCTGTCCCTTTAAGGAAGGATTCTATATTTGTTTATTATGGGATACGCAGCGTTGTTATGGTATGTTCAGCGCCATGTTTGAATTAACGGTTTAATGGATGAATAAATAAACGACACGCCATTGCGTGTTCAAAAGTAGAAATTAAGCTCGTTCGTGTTCAGAGTCGGTACAGCTAAAGGCTGTAGCCGGAGCCAGCGAGATCTACGGAAATACGTCGGTGGGAGTGGAAAAGCATGGGGGACAAGGTGGACAACACAGCTGCAGCTGGCTGTAGCCAAACAACACGTGAGCATTGACGTGATGTCAGGAGATATCGAGGAAGTTTGTTTGCACTGAAAACAGCTTGAATCCCCTCATTTCATCATTAAAATGAACGTGATAACTGGCGAAATAAATCATATAATGTTGCTTAATAAATTATTGTTGCAATGCAAGAGGAACAGGGTTGTGTTTGAAGGTGTTTTGTTAAAAATAGTAATGTGGTATGAAATGCTTATTTGAGATGGCAAACCAAGCCATGCTGGAGAGCAATAAGGCTATTTCATTGGGCAAAACTTACATACTGCTTAGCAGCAGCTCATTCAAATAAGCCCATTTTCAGTGAGTACAACGTGGTTGGTGTCATATTTGTCATGAGGAGTTTCAAACCAATCGGAATAATGAGTTACGTCATGGGGGTGGGATGCATCCTCTTGCAGCCGAGAAAAAGGAGATGCGGGTTTCAGCTTCAGGCGCCTTGATACCGCGAGTTTTGAGTGACGTGCTGTGGGCGTGTTTTGGTGACGCATTCACAAGCTTGGTGAAGTCAGCCGGAAGTCGAACACTGCGTCTAACCACAATGCATCGCTTGGCTGCAGCCGGCTGCAGGCGGCTGTAGGCGGCTTTACATCTCAAACACGCCTAGTGTCTCTTGTCTCTTCGCACTGCAATTTCCACACTTCCGTGGGTCATGCTGGGCCTCAGGACTGCCCCCAAAGATGACCTCCAGTGCTCGTCGGCGGAGATGGTGTATGGCCAGCCGCTGCGGGTCCCAGGGGATTTTGTTCCAGGTGCCTCTTCTCCCTGGTCTGCTGCTCACCAGCGGGCCGGGTTCCATGAAAAGGCTAAGCTTTTTGCTCCAGTCCCCACTTCACAGCACTGCCTCCCACATTTTTACACTCCCCCACACCTGCCGTCTGCAGAGTATGTCTTCATTCGTCACGACGCACACCGTGGGCCATTGCAACCTCCCTACGATAGCCCGTTTCGCGTCCTGGAGGCGGGTGACAAGCATTTCATCATAGACATTGGGGGTAATGCAGAGCGCGTTTCAGTGGACCGCCTCAAACCAGCCCACCTTGATGTGGACCGTCCTGTCCAACTTGCCCGCCCTCCGCCACGAGGGCGGCTACCTTCGGTGCCAAAGGTTTCTTCTGAGGCGCCAAAACACTATTATTTTTCTGTTACGTCTTTGGCTCCGGCTACGTCTGGAGCGTCTTTGTGTATGCCTCGTATGGTCGCCAGCTGACCTTTTCTGGTGCGACTCCGCAAACTTTCCTTCCGGGTAAACGGAAGGGTCAGTCAAATGAATTTCAATAAATGAATAAACAAATATCACACATTGAAAAACGATCAAAAATTTTGTAATTTCTTATAATACTATTATGGTATGAGACAACACATGCAGAAAACCAAATAGCCATTTCTGCGTGTATGGCTTTAAACAAGACAAGAAGTTGCACCCTTTTTTCAATTTCATCTTTCATTCCAAAATAGAATAATGAATGAACGAAAAAGTCTCTGTGCTCCTTGGTGGTCTCGGTAGTAGCCACCGCAACAATCATGTTAATATGATATACTGCATATGGAAGGTTTGTGAACTAAAGTTTGCGGATATGAGGGTGGTTGTACAGGCAGGGTGTGAAGCAGCAGGACAACCAGTGAGTTACACTTTGTGCTTTTGCTGCCATCTAGTGAATGTGTGAAGATTAATTGAACTTAATAACAACTTTGAGGCAATAATTTACATTTCTTTGTGATAGTAATCCATACTTTCAGAAGGTAATGCATTGTGTCATTGGAAAATTGCTGTGAAATATGTCAATATGTGTGTGTGTGTGTGTGTGTGTGTGTCTGTTTATTACAGTGTCACCTAGTACAACCTCACCCCCAGCTCTGTTGATTAAAATGACAAACATCATTCACTGACCTCAGTTCCTGCAGTCTCCAGTGGGAATCCTCCAGTAGAGCACACAACTAGTAAGTAACTAAGTAAATTTTATTTATATAGCGCATTTTTCGGCACCAAGGCCACTCAAAGCGCTTAAAACAAACACAGACAGACAAAACACAAAACAGTCACTCAGTCCATCGGTAACGCCAGGAAGGCTCACTTCAGGGTGGTGTACATAAGTTGCTCCTCTGTATCAGACGATGGAGGCATCTGACAACTGAGACACTTCCAAGTGTTCTGGTATTAATTTACTCAGATCCAGCTCAGTCCTGAGTAAGGGGTTTGAACCCACAGCTGAGATCACAGCAGCACAGGCTTCCTCAGCAGCAGCACTTTTAAGGAACCTGCAGAGGAGAAAGGAACACAATATTGGTGCATTTATTGCAATTGCTATCAGAAATATTGTAAATATGACTACAGAGCACATGAATACTGAAACAAACTAGTGTTGCTTCAGTTACATGACAGTTTGAAATAGCCTATGTGTTTATTGTAATGGACCAAATACTTTGGATTACAGATTAAGACAATAACCCAAATCTGCCAAAAGACAACACAAAGACAGAACATAATTTAATTTACATGAAAAATCTAAAGAAAAATGTCAGGTTAGTCAATTATAATCATCCACTTTCACACACAATGTAAAGGGGATATGTCTGTGTATTTTTCCTATACCGTATGTCTGCTTGCATAGTGGATGAGTATTTTGCCTATCCTACTGCTTGGTCTGGTGCAGAGCTCTCTACCTTACATGCTGCATGCATGACAAAAGCTGCACTGTGGTTTTGGATTGACAGCATTTGCTATTGTAGCAGCAGCAAATCATACAATCCGTAAGGCAAACTAAAGTCTACATTTAAGTTCACTCTTTCCCACCTTCCTTTCATGCTGCCTATCCAAACTTACTGGCTCAGCTGGAGCTGCAGTATTGATGCAAATATTTCAGGATTTTTAATAAACACATTATTTGCATTTATTTAGCAAATTCTTGGGTCAAGGCATCTGAAAATGTGTCTTAGATAAAGGTAAGCAATGACTCAATAACATAAATGTTTTATTTCAAGGTAATATGAAAGATTACTTCTGGGGTATAACCATGTCATAATGAAATATGGGTCTTACGTAATGCTATTTTCAAATCAGTGTTACAATGAATAACATTTTACCATGGCACATTTCCTGTACTTAGTTAATGCCTTCATTCTTCAGTGAAGGAAGGAAGTCCTATTGCTGACACCAAAATGAACATTAAAAAAGAGCACTTTTTCTGGTTTACCTTTTACTACTTTGAAAACCTTAGATCATGCTGTTGAGCCACATTTACCTGATATTTCTCAGTTTGCACTTTGGGTCCTTCTTAAGGTCTAAAAGCACTTTGACTCCTCCTGGATCATTTCCTCTGAGATCCAGCTCTCTGAGGTGACTGGGATTTAACTTCAGGGCTGAAGCCAGACTAACACAGCCTTTCTCTGTGACATTGCAGTCCGACAGCCTGTAGTGACAGTTTTATCAAAGCAAACACAATGGTTTTGTTGGTGGCTATTTTTTCTCAAATTCTTCATTCTCAAAATATTTACTTTTCTGTAGTCAATGAAGAACTGGCCAGTTAAAATATGAAACAGTAGCAGTCTCAGATACAGTAAGAGCCATATGGGCAGCTGACTGGTCTTGGCAGCATCTTGTCAGGTGTGTATGAGAACTTCATGATAAAAGGAGGTTTGTTGAAATCTCTGAGGTGGAAGAGGGACACAGATGTAGGTTGTCTCTATACTTGACTTACAGTATGATCGAAAAATGTGAGATGTTATTCTGGTTTATCTGAGTTAGTAAGAGTCTACTTTGAAACTGCCTTTTACTGCATTACTTATTTATGCAATACAAAAGTGGAATTAAAGGTGAAATATGAGTTCCTGCATGGTTTTCTGAGTGATTTCATTTTTATCTCAAGTTGCAGGCATCTCCCCTTGATTCAATAACTGTGAACAATTCTGGTCTCAGGAGACAACACAGAAGCTGTAAAACTAACAAAATTAACAAACAAAACTAACTAACAAAATATAAACAAACCAGATTCCAGCTTGTAGGAAGGATGGGAGTAATTTTGTGACTCCCAACCAATCATGTGGGTGATTTGCTAGAATGTGGGTTGTTATATTTAGTTTGTTTGTGTGTTCTTACACTGCTATGTTATTGTTATTATTTTGTTTTGTTTGTTTGGCAATTACAACCCCTGTGTTAGGGTTAGGGTTAGTTTAATCAACAGGATTTGAGATAAAAGTCAAATTGCTAGGAAAACCATGCAGGGACTCATATTGCACCTTTAAGATGAATTAAAAGATGAGGAAGTATAATTAACCAAAATGATTGATTAAGAAAGAATCAGAATAT
>JAODXP020000028.1:14631518-14657545 GCA_027497455.2 Sardinella longiceps | reverse complement strand
CGCTGCTTTTATTCTTGATTCTTCATTCTTTCATTTGCTGTTTACATTCTTCCCCAACATAAGTCATTTCATTAAAGTCAAATATAAAGTCTGATATTGTTACTAGAGAAACTATTAAATGATACTATTACACCAACAGTCCTACTGTGAGGGTCTTGTGAAAAGCGGACAGCTTTATTCACCTGTTCAAATGGGAGCCTGCAATGTTGATATATACTGTACATTGAAAGTGGTTGAACAATTAAGAGTTGAATGGAGATCAGTTTTAAACACTACTGCAGTTACCTACCTGCAACCCTGCTACAACCTATCAAATAACATGCAGTTTAAAGGTCAGGAGTGTTTTACATAACAATTCACACTCATTAATCCTTTCATTTCACGTCACTTCATTCATCCATTTTGTTGTTAACCCTAACTGCCTTTTGTATTTTACTGCACATGTCTTAACGTGAGAAGAGTGAAGTCAGTTGGGCAAGTGGTTTTAGATGTAACAACCAGATATACATACAGATCTTTCTTGAATTTATACATACATACCTACACATGATATCATACATCACTATTTACAAAGATTTCACATTATTATATTATTTGCACATAAAATTACTAATAGGGGACCCATATTGCACCCCAATTAGTATACTGTATAAATGAGAATAACAATAATTCTTCAAAACATCCAGCACAGGTTTCAACAGCAAGCTGCTGTACGAGAAACATAATTGTGATTATTGTAAAATATAGACTGTGAATGTAATTCATTATTTGTCACTGTCAAATGTGTATAAGTATTTCCTGTCCATGTGGAATAAAATTAGACTAAATAAATGATGAGAGGGCTCTGGCATGCCAATAATTTTAAAGTATCTGCCCACAAGCAAGTAAAGGTACACCAATTGAGGCATTTCAGACACTTTGCATGAAGGGAAATGATCTAAAAGCATTTTGTGAAACAAGCTAGAATAAAATATGAATGGAATCATTTAAGTCCATGTATGTGGACATGTTTACAGTTTGGATGTTTCTGAAGTTCAGAGAAGAGCTGCAGTGTTGAGGGTCCAGGTTTATTACCCCTCAGCCAAAGTTTACTGAGACTTGATGGTCTTGATCTCAGTGCTGCTGCTAAAGACCTGAAGCCTTCTTCTGTAATACTGCAGCCAATCAGGCTGTAGAGGGGAAGAAAGGAATCAGTTTATTAGATCACCATAGAGACACACATGAGGACTAGGAGGGGAGCAGATTCTAAATGATTTTCCATCTGTGCATGTTGGACATGAGATATAGCCTAGAACTCTAGACGTACCCCTAGCGGTAGCAAATTTGAATTTGCACAGCAGATACGTCTAGAGGCCACTGATAGAAACCCGTTGTATCCTTCCTCTGGCGACGGATAACCAATCACAGCGCGGTATGTGTACAGGAAATCGTAAGGCGGGCTTTGTACGATGACGACAGCCCTGCTCAAACCAGAGCAGAATCATCTTTGGCTTTAGTTTTGGACGAATTGCACTTGTCATTTTCTTTGAAAGTGAAACAAGAAAGTGCACTGAAGTTTTTCGTTCTGAAAAAGATGTCTTTGCCGTGTTCCTGACAGGCTACGGGAAAAGTTTGATATACCAGCTGGTACCACTGGCCGGAACGCTAGCCTATTACGTGGAGAGGCAGTTTGAAAGACAATCACCCGCCCCTCCATTGAGGTACAGTCTATCAGTGGTCTTCAGACTATACATTCTTATGATATAGTCTGGCGTGTCAGGCTACATGAGATATAAAAATACACAACATCTATATTTCTGAAATGAGAGAGAGTATAAATAACAGTGCCATAGGGCTTTATGGGTTGTACAAAGACTGAAATGCTTTATGTGTGTCTAACATTTCTTGTTGCTGTGGAAAGAAAAGGGAAATATAGTTTTTCTTTATAATCTGCAGTGGAGTGATATCTGCAGAATCCAGAGACAGTCATGTGGGAATATATAATGGGAATGTTCTCTATTTCAAGGGTGTGCTTTTGAAGCCATCTAATGAATGTGAGGATGGAATGTACTAAACTATGGGGCAATTTTGTAATGTAACCCTCAGAGGAAGTTTTCCTAGAACCTCAATTTGAATTTTAAACCCCCCAAATGACCAAGCAGGCTTTCCAAATAAAGGGAAATAAATGGAGATAGAGGGACTGGACTATTATCAAAAAATAAAAACAATGTTTATTATATTTTTATATAACACACAATGGTACGGACAGTAGGCCTTAAGGGAAACAAATTCACAGACAAGGGCAATAAAATCACAGCAAAGGTGTTTGGATAAATAACACACAGCAAAACATCAAAAATGACTCGGTAAGCAAACACTCCATAAATAGTAATACTAAGCTTTATATTCAGATAAATTCTGAAAATTCCCAAAATTCCTGGACCAAAGTTTGTAGTGAAATGTAGTCTTTATTTTCAGTCCAATTGTGATATCCAACATCACATTCTGTCCTCTAATGAATGTGAGGTTGATATTAAATATTTCTTTGTGAGAGCACTATTGCATCGTGTTAGAAATTAATGTACTTTGTATTTGAAAATTACTATTATTATTTAATTTATTAATTACAAAAAGATTATGTGTGTGTGTGTGTGTGTGTGTGTGTGTGTGTGTGTGTGTGTGTGTGTGTGTGTGTGTGTGTGTTTAAAAGAGCATACAATAAACTGTCAAATTCACAGACAGCAAGTGTTTGGTCTTGTGATACTCACTCTAGGTTCTCTAGTTTACAGTTGGGATCCACTAGAAGAGAACAAATATGCTTCATCTCTGAGTCTCCTACTTTATTCCCCTCCAGACTCAGCCATCTCAGGTGTGACGGGTTTGATCTCAGTGCTGCTGATAAAGACCTGAAGCCTTCCTCTGTAATACTGCAGCATGCCAAGCTGTGAAAAGAAAAGGGAAATATAGTCTTTATTTATTTCCAGTCAAAATGTGATTTCCAACATCACATTCTGTTCCAAACCAGACATATGTCATATCAGTGTGTAATAAAACACCACACACACCAGAACATACACCATCATGTTCATCATATGTACAGTATATGACAGGGGTCGGCAACCCTAGGCACGCGTGCCGCAAGTGGCACGCCAAGGAATTTCCAGTGGCACGCGGACATTGCACTACCCTAATAATTTAATACATTAAAAATGTTCAGACATATGCTGAAATGTCATTTAGCCTACTTTAAAAATGACTACGCAGCAATAGCGCCCCCCTCCCCATATTTATTTTTCACACGAGTGCCCCCTTTATGCATTGCTTAGATGGCAAAGAAGCCGACAAGTCGGGCCTTCCACTCCTCCTAGACCGCAGAATATTTGTTCGTTTCTCAGAAGGATTGTGCTGTGTGCACTTTGTGTTTTGAAAGTGTTGTGTGTCGAACATACAATGTTAGACGTCATTACGAGACAAAGCGCGAAAAGACTTTCAAAGATCAGGCAGATGGGAACGATACGATATTTCAGACACACAAGGGAGTTCAGGCTACTTCCAACCACATTGACACGTATCTGCGAATACATGCGCCAGCTTCAGTCAGAGTTCGCAGAGCGCTTTGGGGACTTCTTGATCATCACCGACATGAAATTGATTTGGCTCATGAAACTGATTTGGGCACATATGGAAATGCAGATGATTGAGTTGAAGAGCTCAACATTTTGGGTGAGCAAGTTGACAGAGCTACGTGTTCAATTAACTTACAGAACACATCGCAGGGTCAACATCGCCTACGCCTGCTGGGCATCTTTACCGAAAAGTTCAACTGTCTTCGCAATATCGCACTTACCCTGATACAGCCCGCCCATAATACGAATGTTCATCAGCAGTAGGCATATTATGGTCGGGCTATGTCAGGCTATATCGCACTGGCTTTAATGACAGTGTTCGGATCAACCTATCTGCGTGAACAGATACACATGAAGTAACGTTATGTCCTTTGCCCCTCCCGAAGTCGTCTGACAGCGGAAGCATGCGTCCAACTTAAAGAGACCAATTAGGCTACGAACCGCACATTTAAGGGGAAGACCAGGGATCACATTGACTATTAGGCCAAACATTTATTTTCTAACAAGGCAAGGCAGGCCTATTTCAAATTGCCAGGTTTTGTTAATTAAGTTACTTTATGTGGCCTATGTTTTTTTTTGTTTTTTTTTTTTCAATCTGTGTTATTATTCATCAGTTCCATTTTCAGTAGGCTCTGTGAATAACTGCTACTACTACTACTACTACTGTCAGATTTTGAATGTCAGGCCTACTTTGTGAATTTGTTGCCTATATGGTTGTTATCTAGTGGGAAGAGAGGGAGAGGGAAACATGGGTGTTCTAAATCCTTGAAGTCTGTGAGGATAAAACCGTGCTATTACATTTGCTAAATGCATTAAATGTCCATATCCATCTAAATCTGTCGCAGTATTTAATTTCACGTAGTTAACGATACTGACTGGCACGCTAACTAATATGAAAATTTCTAAATGGCACACCATGGCAAAAAGGTTGCCGACCCCTGGTATATGAAATACTGCATATGGAATATTTGTGAACTGAGGTTTGTGGATTTGAGGGTGGTTGTACAGACAGGGTGTGAAAAAACAGGACTACCAGTGAGTTACATTTTGTCCTTTGCAGTAATTTAATGAATGTGAGGATGAATGGAACATACTGTAGTAACAATGATGAGGACATTATTTAAATATTTCCCAAAGAGAGTGATAATGCATAGTGTTAGAAGTTAATGCATTTTGTCACTGAAAAATGTCTGTTAAATATGTCTTACATACTGCAAATAACGTATTGTGTTTGTGTGTGTGTGTGTGTGTGTGTGTGTGTGTGTGTGTGTGTGTGTGTGTGTGTGTGTGTGTGTTTGTGTGTGTGTGTTTAAAAGAGCATGACCATTCACCATCACTGTCAAATTCACTGAAAGCAATTCAGTGGTTGGTCTTGTGATACTCACTTTAGGTTCTCTAGTTTACAGTTGGGATCCACTAGAAAAGAACAAATATGCTTCATCTCTGAGTCTCCTACTTTATTCCCCTGCAGACCCAGTACTCTCAGGTGTGAGGGGTTTGATCTCAGTGCTGCTGATAAAGACCTGAAGCCTTCCTCCGTAATACTGCAGTATGCCAAGCTGTGAGAAGAAAAGGGAAATAGTCTTAATTTATTTTCAGTCAAAATGTATTTTCCAACATGACATTCTGTTCCAAACCAGACATACTGTATGTCACAGAAGTGTGTAATAAAATACCACACACACACTTTGCAGAGGAGTGAGATCTGCAGAATCCAGTATCTAGGCTACTGTGTGTTTTGGTTGTTTGGGCCAATATTACACCAGAACATACATAATCATGTATGAAACACTGAATATGGAAGTTTTGTGAGCTGAAGTTTGTGGATATGAGGGTGGTTGTACAGACAGGGTGTGAAGCAGCAGGACTACCAGTGAGTTACATTTTGTGCTTTTGCTGCCATCTAGTCAATGTGAGGATGAATGGAACTGATGTACAGCGATAAGGACGGTATTTAAATATTTCTTTGTGAGAGTAATATTGTTCAATGTGTATTGTCCTTGAATATTTACATTGAAATGTCCTACATGCTACAAGTCAAGTGGTCAAGTCAAGTGACACATGGAAATGTCATCCACCCCGCTCTACTGTTGCCATCAGGGAGACGTTACATGGCTACCACACTTCCTTCCTCTCCACCTACATCACGTCACACTCTTTACCCTGACATCACATAGTGGCTGCTAAGAATCAGGAAGTTTTACCTCCTTTTTCCTGCACCAATTGCTACAATACCATCTCTGCTTATCATAGTGTCATCTCAGTACAACCCCACCCCCAGCTCTGTTGATTAAAATGACCGTGACATCATTCACTCACTTCAGTGTCTGCATTCTGCAGTGGGGATCCTCCAGTAAAGCACACAGCTGAGTCACTCCCAAGTGTCCTTTGAGTTCACTCAGACTCAGCTTAGTCATGAGTAAGGGGTTTGAACCCACAGCTGAGATCACAGCAGCACAGGCTTCCTCAGCAGCAGCACTTTTAAGGAACCTGCAGAGGAGAAAGGATCGAAATATTGGTGTCTTCATGTGCTATCAGAAATATTGACTAAAATATGACTTAAAAATATTGACAGAAATATGACTTCAGAGCACATAAACACTGAAATAAACTTACTTTAGTTACAGTACATTACTTATTTATGTGCTTTTTCCCTACTGAAATTAGATTGTTGGTATGTGTGTGTGACGTATATCTGCACCTCATGTTTTTACTACCTATCAGAGTCATGTTTTATTCAGATTAGGACTATTTATTTATTACATCATTTTTTGTAGTATCTGATGGTGTTTTTTCTGTCTGTGTTTATGATAGCCATATGCAAAGTAATTTAATTTCAACAAATACACTCTGATGTGTCTTTTTGAAATGACAAAATAAATATAGCCTAATCTTGAATCTTGATAGCAATTTGACATTGTTGACATTGTTGACATTTTTATGTAATTTTGCACTACTCAAATGTGCCATTTTTACATTGTCCAACACAAAGATCCACCCACTGTCACACAATGTAAAGGGAATGCATGTGTGTGTTTTTACTGTACTGTATGTCTGCTTGCACAGTGGATGAGTATTTTGGCTATATGTCTGCTTGGCCTGGTGCAGATGCTCTCTACCTTACATGCAAATGACAAATAACAGTGTACATTAAAGTAATTAATGCCTTTATTTTGGTGTCAGCAATGCTTCCTTACTCCGTTCAAGAATAAACATTAAGAAAGAGCACAGTTGTTAGTTTCTTTTTTAATACTCTAAAAACCTTAACTTTATCAGCCCTCTGCCATCAGGCAAAAGGTTAGAGTTCTGTCTAGAACCACCCGATTCTCAAACAACACATTATGCTCAAGCAGTGAGAACCCTCAACTCTCAACATTCCTCCTATATCTCTGCATTTATTTCTTACGAATGTACTCCTCTGATAGATTGTTGTTTTTGTGTGTGCTTGTCTTATGTGCTGTCTGTGTCTAGTTTTTTTTATAGTGCATCGTCTTATGCTGTCTTACAGTATGTTGGGGTGACACACTCTTATACATCCTTTATAAAGTAATATCAAGTACCTTGAGACAGAATCTCTCCACTCACACTTACTTGATACACTGTGGTTTCTCCTTCAGGTCTAAGAGCACTTTGACTCCGGATGTTCCTGGATTATTTCCTCTGAGATCCAGCTCTCTGAGGTGACTGGGATTTAACTTGAGGGCTGAAGCCAGACTAGCATAGCCCTTCTCTGTGACACAGCAGTCTGACAACCTGTAGTAACAACATAATTGAGGCTGTTATGTATATATTTGTTTGTGATAGTAATGCATACTGTTAGAAGGTAATGCATTTTGTCATTGGAGAATTGCTGTGAAATATGTATGTGTGTGTGTGTGTGTGTGTCTGTGTGTGTAGTGTGTGTGTGTGTGTGTGTGTGTGTGTGTGTGTGTGTGTGTGTGTGTGTGTGTGTGTGTGTGTGTGTGACAGGGTGTGAAGCAGCAGGACTACCCTTGAGTTACATTTTGTGCTTTTGCTGCCATTTAGTGAATGTGTGAGATGAATGGAACTTACTAATAACTTTGAGGCTGTTATTTATATTCTTTGTGATAGTAATGCATACTTTTAGAAGCTAATGCATTTTGTCACTGGACAATTGCTGTGAAATATGTCTGTGTGTGTGTGTGTGTGTGTGTGTGTGTGTGAGTGAGTATGTGTGTGTGTGTGTGAGAGAGAGAGAGAGAGAGAGAGAGAGAGAGAGAGAGAGAGAGAGAGAGAGAGAGAGAGAGAGAGAGTGTGTGTGCGTGCGTTTAAAACAACATTACAATAAATTGTCAAATTCACTGACAGCAAGTCCGTGGCTTGTCTTGTGATACTCACTTTAGGTTCTCCATTTTACAGTTGGGATCCACTAGAAGAGAACAAATATGTTTCATCTCTGAGTCTCCTACTTTATTCCCCTCCAGATTCAGCTCTCTCAGGTGTGACGGGTTTGATCTCAGTGCTGCTGATAAAGACCTGAAGCCTTCCTCTGTAATACTGCAGTATCCCAAGCTGTGAAAAGAAAAGGGAAATATAGTCTTAATTTATTTCCAGTCAAAATGTGATTTCCACAGGGCCGGATTAACCTATGGTTTTTATGGGCGGGGGCCCAGGGTCCATCAATTACAAGGGCCCCTTCCTGTCCCAGTATTACATAAGATGGAAATTATTATTGGACAATTATTTATTCTCCTAAAGTAGTCTGAAATATGACCATAAAGAAACGTGGATATGAGAATGCAACCTCAGCATGGAACATCAGATAATATTTGTCATCCCATCTGAGGGAGTTCCCCCTTCCAAATTAGTTGGTTTGGTCCGATCGTCTTTTTGAAGCGGTAGAATCAAATAGTCGCTTGACAAGGCTTAGGGAGCTTTTCAATCTGGCATGATAGGCTCACGAATTCGAGGCCATTCAAAACATATGCTATCATATCATAAGATTGACAATGGATTCATCTAAAATATGTATAGGGTAAGCCTAATCATATGCCATATCAAGTTTGGCTTGTAAATATCTAGATATGCGTAAATGATAATGCATTTGAGGTTTAATAATTGGAGCACAGCTCTCTCCACTAGCTCACATACTGCTCAAGTTGAATTTGGACTTTGCTGAATTTTTGACACTGACAGAAAACAGAATAGGCCCATATCCAAAGGTTATAGAACCAGAGAAAAAACCTGCATGGTGCGTACACTCGGACATGCTTAAACACAGCCTAAAGAAGGATGTTCGGAAAAATCTGTTATAGAGATAGCCTATACATGCGACAGCTACAATGATACAATGATGCAGGACTTAAATCCAACTGCAATGACCAATTTGTCAAACGAGAATGTAGCCAAAGAATTAAAAACATTATTATGTAGGTTCGAGGGATTCTTTCCCAAGAACTTTTTTAAGTAGCCTAATAGCGCAATCCTGCGCTATTTCAGACAGAAAGTGATTTGAAAGACAAAAACAAAGCTACCATACTACATTCTATTTATTAACTACGGGTCTGACAGGAGGTTTTCACCTCTAATGTTGGTCAATTATATTTTTTTCTGGATGTCGGTAGACCTTGCGCACACATGACATGAGATCCTCAACGCACCTCCTGCCCCCTCTCATTGTAAACCCATTGGTCCTATGTTGACTTGCCTGATATAACAGTGAAATAGCAGTCAAGACTACAGAAATGAATTGTATACCATATAGTGTGCATGATCGTTCCCACACATAATGCATCCATGCACGGTCCGCCCGAGGCCATAGCTCAAAATCTCCTTGCGTTTTGCTTTACATATCGGTCTGCTCACTTATCCGCCTATTTGCGAGCCCATTATATGCGCTTTAAACAAAAATGAAAGCATTACAGGAGCAGTTTGCAGTTCATTCTGTCACCGTAAAACGATTCAGAAGCGACAGTCACTTGTAATCATTTCACCAAGCATTACAATTATATGTCAACAAGGAAATAGTTGTGAATGCCTTCTTAAAACATTTCTCTAGGCTACTGGTTGGAGGAGCTTTTGGAAAGCCACTTCTCACAGCAATGGAAAATAGGTCTGTAGCTATTGGGAGCAAGCCTACACTTTTTTAAAACTGTATAAATGGTAATGCAAAACTATAAACCATATAGGCCTACTTAGACTAGCCTATATAATAGATATCTGCTGCTGGTGATAGTTTTCTTGGATTTTCTCAAGTGCACACAAAATGACAAAAATGAATGTCTCTTAGGTGTCATATTAATTGGCCTTGAAATTTCAATATTGGATATTAAAAAGACGCATATACCATCAAGCTATGGGGGGCCCATCGAAAAAATTTGCCCAGGGGCCTTTGACATGTTAATCCAGCCCTGGATTTCCAGCATCACATTCTGTTCCAAACCAGACATATGTCATATCAGTGTGTAATAAAACACCACACACACTCTGCAGAGGAGTGAGATCTGTGGGAATATATAATGGAAATATAGGCTACTGTGTGTTTTGGTTGTTTGGGGCAACACTACACCAGAACATACAGACAGGGTGTGAAGCAGCAGGACTACCAGTGAGTAACATTTTGTGCTTTTGCAGCCATTTAGTGAATTTGAGGATGAATGGCACGATGAGGACGTTATTTAAATATTTCTTTATGAGAGTAAAATGTACAGGGTTCAATGCATATTGTCCTTGCAAATTTACTGTGAAATGTCCTAAATGCTTCAAGTCAAGTGGTCAAGTCAATTGACACATGGAAATTTCATGAACTACAGTTTGTGGATATGTTGGTTGTCCAGGAAGGGTATGAAGCAGTATGCCTCCCAGAATTATATTACATTTTACATTTTGTGAGTTTGCAGATATCTAGTGAACGTGAAGATGTGGACGAGGAGGATCATAAGATAATAGTGGAGGCGACGGGTGGGGCTTTTCTCTGATTAAAAAAACACTGAACAACTCTAGAGGGTTCATCAAAACATCCTAGAAAATCATCCAACTGCTCCTATAGCTACTCTGGAAGATGCATTCAGGACACACTGTCTACAAAAACCAGCAGAAAATGTCACCCACCCTTCTTCTGTTGCCATCAGGAAGACATTACATGGCTACCACAGCCCCATACATCAAGGATGAGAAACAGTTTGTTCATAAGGACCATCACTGAACTGAACTCACTTCCCCTCCACCTACATCACGTCACACCCCTTCAGGAAGTTTGACCTCCATTCTCCTGCATCATTTGCTCCAATACCATTTCTTCTTATTTTAGTTTCACCTCAGTGCAACCTCACTCCCAGCTCTGTTGATTAAAATGACTGTGACATTATTCACTGACCTCAGTGTCTGCAGTGTGCAGTGGGGATCCTCCAGTAAAGCACACAGCTGAGTCACTCCCAAGCGTTCTGGTATTAATCTACTCAGACTCAGCTCAGTCATGAGTAAGGGGTTTGAACCCACAGCTGAGGTCACAGCAGCACAGGCTTCCTCAGCAGCAGCACTTTTAAGGAACCTGCAGAGGAGAAAGCATCAAAATATTGGTGTCTTCATGTGCTATCAGAAATATTGACTGAAATATGACTTAAAAATATTGACATAAATATGACTTCAGAGCACATAAATATTCAAATAAACTTACTTTAGTTACGGATACATTACTTATTTATGTGCTTTTTCCCTACTGCAATTAGATTGTTGGTATGTGTGTGTGACATATATCTGCACCTCATGTTTTTACTACCTATCAGAGTCATGTTTTATTCAGATTAGGACTATTTATTAAATGCATCATTTTTTGTAGTATCTGATGGTGTTTTTTATGTCTGTGTTTATGATAGTCATATGCAAAGTAATTTAATTTCAACAAATACACTCTGATGTGTCTTTTTGAAATGACAAAATAAATATAGCCTAATCTTGAATCTTGATAGCAATTTGACATTGTTGACATTTTTGTATTTAATTTTGCACTACTCAAATGTGCCATTTTTACATTGTCCAACACAAAGATACACCCACTGTCACACAATGTAAAGGGAATGCATGTGTGTGTTTTTACTGTACTGTATGTCTGCTTGCACAGTGGATGAGTATTTTGGCTATATGTCTGCTGGGCCTGGTGCAGATGCTCTCTATCTTACATGTGAATGACAAATAACAGTGCATGCATGATAAAAACTGTACTGTTGTTTTGGAGTGACAGCATGTGGTATTGTATGCAGCAGCAAATCATTAAATCTCTGTGGATAACAAAGTTTACTTTTAAGTTTCCTACTTTCGAACCTTTCTTTCAAGATGCTTATCCAAACAAACTGACTCAACTAGAATTGCAGTATTGATGCAAATCTCTCAGGATTTAAAAAAAAAGTTTTAGTACACATTATTTTGTTGCAAATTAATCTGAAAGGCATCTGAAATGTAAATATATTTGGGTTGGATTTTATGTGTCTTAGATTAAGGCAATGTCTAAATAACATGACATTTTATTTCAACATAACTTCTAGAGTATAACCATGTCATGGAAAATGGATATTGAATGTAATGTTATTTTCAAATCAGTCCTACACTGAATAACATTTTACTGTACATAAAAGTAATTAATGCCTTGATTTTGGTGTCAGCAATGCTTCCTTACTCCATTCAAGAATAAACATTAAGAAAGAGCACAGTTGTTAGTTTATTTTTTAATATTCTAAAAACCTTAACTTTATCAGCCCTCTGCCATCAGGCAAAAGGTTAGAGTTCTGTCTAGAACCACCCGATTCTCAAACAACACATTATGCTCAAGCAGTGAGAACCCTCAACTCTCAACATTCCTCCTATATCTCTGCATTTATTTCTTATGTATGTACTCCTCTGATGGACTAGTAGGGATTGTTGTTTTTGTGTGTGCTTGTCTTATGTGCTGTCTGTGTCTAGTTTTTTTTTTTTTTTTTATAGTGCATCGTCTTATGCTGTCTTACAGTATGTTGGGGTGACACACTCTTATACATCCTTTATAAAGTAATATCAAGTACCTTGAGACAGAATCTCTCCACTCACACTTACTTGATACACTGTGGTTTCTCCTTCAGGTCTAAGAGCACTTTGACTCCGGATGTTCCTGGATTATTTCCTCTGAGATCCAGCTCTCTGAGGTGACTGGGATTTAACTTCAGGGCTGAAGCCAGACTAGCATAGCCCTTCTCTGTGACACAGCAGTCTGACAACCTGTAGTAACAACATAATTGAGGCTGTTTTGTATATATTTGTTTGTGATAGTAATGCATACTGTTAGAAGGTAATGCATTTTGTCATTGGAGAATTGCTGTGAAATATGTTTGTATGTATGTGTGTGTGTGTGTGTGTGTGTGTGTGTGTGTGTGTGTGTGTGTGTGTGTGTGTGTGTGTGTGTGTGTGTGTGACTGTGTGTGTGTGTGTGACAGGGTGTGAAGCAGCAGGACTACCATTGAGTTACATTTTGTGCTTTTGCTGCCATTTAGTGAATGTGTGAAGATGAATGGAACTTACTAATAACTTTGAGGCTGTTATTTATATTCTTTGTGATAGTAATGCATACTTTTAGAAGGTAATGCATTTTGCCATTGGAAAATTGCTGTGAAATATGTGTCTGTGTGTGTGTGTGTGTGTGTGTGTGTGTGTGTGTGTGTGTGGGAGAGAGAGAGAGAGAGAGAGAGAGAGAGAGAGAGAGAGAGAGAGAGTGTGTGTGTGTGCGTTTAAAATAACATTACAATAAATTGTGAAATTCACTGACAGCAAGTCCGTGGCTTGTCTTGTGATACTCACTTTAGATTCTCCATTTTACAGTTGGGATCCACTAGAAGAGAACAAACATGTTTCATCTCTGAGTCTCCTACTTTATTCCCCTCCAGATTCAGCTCTCTCAGGTGTGACGGGTTTGATCTAAGTGCTGCTGATGAAGACCTGAAGCCTTCCTCTGTGATACTGCAGTATCCCAAGCTGTGAAAAGAAAAGGGAAATATAGTCTTTATTTATTTTCAGTCAAAATGTAATTTTCAACATCCATGTTCCACACCAGACATATGTCATATCAGTGTGTAATAAAACACCACACACACTCTGCAGAGGAGTGAGATCTGAGAACGGTCGGGTGGGAATATATGATGGAAATATAGGCTACTTTGTGTGTTTCTTTTGGGGGGGCAACACTATAGCCTGACATAGCCCGACCATAATACTGCTGTTCATCCGTATTCATGGCTTGGAGGTTCTTTAACCTGACGCAATTATACTGCAGGTTTGAAAGGTTTGGACAGCTGGTCTTATCAGCTTCGCTTATTGGCCAGTAGTCTCTCTACCGATGTAAACCCGCCCATGAAGACCGTCCCAGACCATGGATACGGATGAACATTCGTATTATGGGCGGGCTATGTCAGGCTAGCAACACTACACCATCAGGTTCACGTGAAATACTGAATATGGACATTTTGTAAACTAAAGTTTGTGGATATGAGGGTGGTTGTACAGACGGTATGAAGCAGCAGGACTACCAGTGAGTTACATGTTGTGCTTTTGCTGCCATCTAGTGAATATGAGGATGAATGGAACTTATTAAGAGTCAGTTTCTGTAAGACTCATGCGGATTTCCATAGGGGCTGATACAAACCCTCTTCAGATCTCAATGAAAAAATTCTCAGAGATACATATATGGGATAGGTATTTTAAAATATCAATTTAAACATTTTGGACCTTTCCTAAAAAAAAATAGGGACTTTAGAAATGACTCATGGCAAAGGTGGAAATTTGATGCTTTTCAAAATGCACCACTTTGCCTGTCCATATTTCAGTGGGCTTTCAAGACAGCACTCTGATATTTGGCAAAATCTAAACATGGGTCCAACACTTTTTAGACATATTTTTATGATGGTCACTAGCTCAACTGACAGCCATTAGGTGGCCATTGAAAACTCAACATTTTATTTTTGGAGCCTTCTTTTGGGGCCTCTCACTGCTTGTGCAAACACGTAACCTTGCTCAATCATAAAGATATGAGTACAATGGGAGGTCCTGTTTTGAAATATATATTGGTTGAAGATTGCAAATTTTTCAAGTACTGATGGAGAGGATGTTTCATTTGGCAAATATGAAATTGACATTGAAATTAGAGGACCATATCTTTGTGCGCCATCGGTAAAAAGGTTGAAACAATTTTTATTATGTTGCCATGTATCTAATCTATTTGTATTATAAATATCTTGGAGGCATTTTGCTTTATTAACCATTAAATGACATTTATTAACTGCATGAATCACATACATCGATAGGTCCGTTAGAAATACGTGAAATTGACAACAGCACCATCATGTGGACAAAGCTGAAAAAAAAAAAAACGTCAGTATTGAAGTCATGTTGGAGGCACCTGAATTTCAAGCTTAGCAACTGGACTGTTTACATACAAAAGCCTTGAGTCTCCAACAGTTTTGGTGGCGTTATAGTTTGAAGTTTCCAAATATTCTCACAGGCATTGCTTTGGAATAGGTGGGGTGCATTCAAAGGCATAGTTTTCATAGAAATATTTGAGATATTGAGGTATAATTTTGCACACCTTCACTTGAAATGTGTGTGGCCACATAATCAAAAGCTCAGATTTAGGAAAGACATTCATGTATTTTGGGCCAAATTGCTATGACAAATCATTTCTTTGAGTCCGAATAGGCGCCAAAAAAGTCACTCACAAAATGGACGAAATTGAATGACATAGGCTCTGCATAATCTTTTGAACATGTGTATTTGTTTTTATTGTGATCTAGTAAAGCACACAGTTCTCTGTAAAATCAATTGTCTAACCCTAAAGAACTGCCAGCATGTAATATCTGAAAGAGAAATTAGATGACTTGCTAGTAAATACTGAATCTAAAAAATAATGGGAGAGACAACAGAATTATCTCCCATCTATCGTATAGTGAAATCAGAAGAATCTTGAAGTTTTCCAGATGCAGGTATGATTAGATGTTTGCCAAATCAATACTGAATGTTACAATTCAAGTGAATATGTTCAGCATTGAGATTACTGCTGTTTTCCATTGCACAAGAACAAAGATTGCTAATAAGCAACCATTAACCATAGTTGATGTCTGAAAACTATGTCTCAAACTAAGCAACTCAATAAGGGTTTCCTTGATGCCTCTGGTGGTTATGGGTAATTGACATTTTGAGTCACCATCACAGAGAAGTGTAGTCCTACACACATGGTCAGACTCACCCTTTACCACAGGGTGTATCTGCAAGTTGGTTGTCAGTATTGAAATTTTGATCTAATGTACTTGGCTTTGCCCATATCCTAAATTCTGGGTCTTCTTGAAATTGTCAAAAGCATCCATCATTGAGGGAAACATTCTGCAAAAGTATTCTGAGCCAAATGTATTGATCAAGAAAAAATTGATATAAGTGTACAGTCTTTATCTGAAGAGGGATGTGTTATTCTCATGTTCTAAGTCTTGAAGTAGATTCTGTAAGCAGTGTTTAAGCTGAATAGCTAGATTGTCTGAGGGGTGTATTCAACTTTTTTTTGTTTCAAACAAAGTGACAAATTTACAGACATTTGATTTGATATTGGTCATTTACCTTTAGTCTACTACCCCAAAGGAGACCATTCCCAAGAATAATAGGTTTAGCAAACAGTTATAGTAGATTACTGTAAAATCACAAGTGATTTTATATAAATATAAAAAACACGTCTTTTCATATTTCAAATCAAAATTTGACCATCGGATTTAAAGAAGAAATCTTCAAACAAGAAAAGTATACACAGCATCTATTGAGTGTTGATAGCACAATGTGTAAAGAAACAGCCTAGCATTCTTGTAAGCTAATAAGATGGTGGTTCTATGCTTGACTGTCCTCTTACTCCCCTGAGAAAGACACTTAGTTTTGATACTTTTGTATTGTTTGCAATATATTTGAGTGGTAGCCTTCTTTATATAATCAAGTAATGTCGCCTAATAATTTTCTTACCAAAAGCAAGACATAAATGATGTGATACCTGGGAATTGAACCCTGGTCAACTGGTTGTTAGTCTGTGACATAACCACTGTGCTACCACATCCACAGTCTAAGAATTCTAAGACCTCAAACAGGGTTACCACTTTGGCTTATCTGGTTAGTCAGCACAACCCTCCATTGCAGTTGTCACAGGTGCATATCTTCTCAAAATAAAATTCATTTACTTGATGATAGAACAAAAAGCCACCTAGATATTTGGACCACAGATAATATGAGTACAGACGAACAAAGTAGGCAAATTTCAACTGTTTTGTGTGATGGCGCACAGAGCTATGAGCATCTAGAATGGCACTTCATTTCATATTTGCCTAAAATAAATGCCTCTAGCTTAACATAACAAATTCATGCCCATATATTTTATGCAAATTCTAAAAGAGGAGGTTCCAAAGTGTATATAATATACAAACTGATAAGGTTTTGAGTGCATATGAACTGTGAGAGGCACACGAGAACGGTACAAAAATGTAAAAGGTCCCATTTTGAAGAGGCCCTTAAGGACAGTGCCTTCAATATGCCACAGAAACGACATCATTTCTCAAAAGTTTATTTCCCCAACATTTATGTGCCAAAATTTCAGGATGATAAGATTAAGGCGCAACGAGGTATTTAAAGGCAAAAAAACGGAATTTTCAGTACCTCAAAATTATGCTGAAATTTTGGGAAGCCCTAACTTTTGCTAGGAGCATTCTCAATGTTTAAAAATACAGTTTTGTCCCTTTTAGGCATGTGTCTACTGGTATTCAAAATTTGAAGGGAATATGAAGAGGGTTTGTATCACCACCCGCATGATTCTTACAGAAACTGACTCTTAACAATTATGAGGACATTATTTAAATATTTCTTTGTGAGAGTAATAATGCATAATGGTAGAAGTTAATGCATTTTGTCATTGAAAAAATACTGTGTAATATGTCTTACATGCTACAAATAATAGATAAACACACAATGTGTGTGTGCGTGCGTGCGTGCGTGCATATGTAAAATGTCATGACAATAAACTGTCACTGTCAAATTCACTGACAGAAACGGTTGTTGGTCTTGTGATACTCACATTAGAGTCTCTAGTTTACAGTTGGGATCCACTAGAAGAGAACAAATATGTTTCATCTCTGAGTCTCCTACTTTATTCCCCTGCAGACTCAGCCCTCTCAGGTGTGACGGGTTTGATCTCAGTGCTGCTGATAAAGACCTGAATCCTTCCTCTGTAATACTGCAGTATCCTAAGCTGTGAAAAGAAAAGGGAAATATAGTCTTTATTTATTGTCAGTCAAAATGTGATTTCCAACATCATATTCTGTTCCAAACCAGACATATGTCATATCAGTGTGCAATAAAACATCACACACTCTGCAGAGGAGTGAGATCTGAGAACGGTCGGGTGGGAATACATGATGGAAATATAGGCTACTTTGTGTGTTTTTTTGAGGGGGGCAACACTATAGCCTGACATAGCCCGACCATAATACTGCTGTTCATCCATATTCATGGTCTGGAGGTTCTTTAACCTGACGCGATTATACTGCAGGTTTGAAACGATTGGACAGCTCGTCTTATCAGCTTCGCTTATTGGCCGGTAGTCTCTCTACCGATGTAAACCCGCCCATGAAGACCGGTCCCAGACCATGGATACAGATGAACATTCGTATTATCGGCGGGCTATGTCAGGCTAGCAACACTACACCATCAGGTTCATGTGAAATACTAAATATGGACATTTTGTAAACTAAAGTTTGTGGATATGAGGGTGGTTGTACAGATGGTATGAAGCTGCAGGACTACCAGTGAGATACATGTTGTGCTTTTGCTGCCATAGAGTGAATATGAGGATGAATGGAACTTATTAACAATTATGAGGACATTATTTAAATATTTCTTTGTGAGAGTAATAATGCATATTGCTAGAAGTTAATGCATTTTGTCATTGAAAAAATACTGTGTAATATGTCTTACATGCTACAAATAATAGATAAACGCACAATGTGTGTGTGTGTGTGTGTGTGTGTGTGTGTGTGTGTGTGTGTGTGTGTGTGTGTGTGTGCGCGCATGCGCGTGTGTGTGCGTGTGAGCGTATGTAAAAGATCATGACAATAAACTGTCACTGTCAAATTCACTGACAGAAACGGTTGTTGGTCTTGTGATACTCACATTAGAGTCTCTAGTTTACAGTTGGGATCCACTAGAAGAGAACAAATATGTTTCATCTCTGAGTCTCCTACTTTATTCCCCTGCAGATTCAGCTCTCTCAGGTGTGACGAGTTTGATCTCAGTGCTGCTGATAAAGACCTGAAGCCTTCATCTGTAATACTGCAGTTTGTCAAGCTGTGAAAAGAAAAGGGAAATATATTTTATTTATTTTCAGTCAAAATGTGATTTCCAACATCACATTCTGTTCCAAACCAGACATATGTCATATCAGTGTGTAATAAAACACCACACACACTCTGCAGAGGAGTGAGATCTGCAGAATCCAGTATATTTAATGGAAATATAGGCTACTGTGTGTTTAGGTTGTTTGGGGTAACATTACACCAGAACATACATCATCATGTTCACTGAACAACTCTAGAGGTTTCATCAAAACATTCCAGAAAATCAGTTTGTGGATATGGTGGTTGTCCAGGAAGGGTGTGAAGCAGTATGCCTCCCAGTATTACATTTTATATTTTGTGATTTTGCAGATGTCTAGTGAATGTGAAGATGTGGACAAGGAGGATCATAAGATACATGGTGGAGCATGGTTCTCTGATTAAAAAAAAGCAAAAAAAAAAAAAAAAACACTGAACAACTCTAGAGTGTTCATCAAAACATCCCAGAAAATCATCTGACTGCTCCTATAGCTACTCTGGAAGATGTCTTCAGGAAACACTGTCTACAAAAACCAGCAGAAAATGTCACCCACCCGTCTCTACTGTTGCCATCAGGGTGACGTTACATGGCTACCACAGCCCCATACATCAAGGATGAGAAACAGTTTGTTCCTAAGGACCATCACTGAACTGAACTCACTTCCCCTCCACCTACATCACGTCACACCCCTTTACCCTGACATCACAAATTGACTGCTAAGAGTCAGAAAGTTTTACCTCCATTCTCCTGCATCAATTGCTCCAATACTAGTACCTCACTCCTGGCCCTGTTGATTAAAATGACTAACATAATTCACTGACCTCAGTGTCTGCAGTGTGCAGTGGGAATCCTCCAGTAAAGCACACAGCTGAGTCACCTCCAAATGTCTGGGTCCCCTCAAATTCAGCTCAGTCATGAGTAAGGGGTTTGAACCCACAGCTGAGGTCACAGCAGCACAGGCTTCCTCAGCAGCAGCACTTTTAAGGAACCTGCAGAGGAGAAAGGATCAAAATATTGGTGTCTTCATGTGCGATCAGAAATATTGACTGAAATATGACTTAAAAATATTGACAGAAATATGACTTCAGAGCACATAAATACTGAAACAAATTTACTTTAATTACATGACAACTTGACATTGTTGAGGTTCTGTTGCACCCTTACAATAACTCATATGTGCCATTTTTACCTTGTCCAACACAAAGATCCACCCACTTTCACACAATTCAAAGGGAATGCATACGTGTATTTTTTACTGTACTGTATGTCTGCTTGCACAGTGGATGAGTATTTTGGCTATATGTCTGCTGGGCCTGGTGCAGATGCCATCTACCTTACATGCCAATGACAATTAACAGTGCATGCATGATAAAAACCATACTGTGGTTTTGGAGTGACAGCATGTGGTATTGTATGCAGCAGCAAATCATTCAATCTCTATGGATATTAAAGTTTACTTTTAAGTTTCCTACTTTCCCACCTTTCTTTCAAGATGCTGATCCAAACAAACAGACTCAACTACAGTTGCAGTATTGATGCAAATCTCTCAGGATTTTAAAAAGTTTTAGTACACATTATTTTCCTTTATGTTGCAAATTAATCTGAATGGCGTCTGAAATGTAAATATATTTGGGTTGAATTCTATGTGTCTTAGATTAAGGCAATGACTAAATAACATGAGTATAACCATGTCATGGAAAATGGACATTGAATGTAATGTTATTTTCAAATCAGTCCTACACTGAATAACATTTTACTGTACATAAAAGTAATTAATGTCTTTATTTTGGTGTCAGCAATGCTTCCTTACTCCATTCAAGAATAAACATTAAGAAAGAGCACAGTTGTTAGTTTCTTTTTTAATACTCTAAAAACCTTAACTTTATCAGCCCTCTGCCATCAGGCAAAAGATTAGAGTTCTGTCTAGAACCACCCGATTCTCAAACAACACATATGCTCAAGCAGTGAGAACCCTCAACTCTCAACATTCCTCCTATATCTCTGCATTTATTTCTTACGAATGTACTCCTCTGATAGATTAGTAGGGATTAATGTTTTTGTGTGTGCTTTTCTTATGTGCTGTCTGTGTCTAGTTTTTTTTATAGTGCATCGTCTTATGCTGTTTTACAGTATGTTGGGGTGACACACTCTTATACATCCTTGATAAAGTAATATCAAGTACCTTGAGACAGAATCTCTCCACTCACACTTACTTGATACACTGTGGTTTCTCCTTCAGGTCTAAGAGCACTTTGACTCCGGATGTTCCTGGATTATTTCCTCTGAGATCCAGCTCTCTGAGGTGACTGGGATTTAACTTCAGGGCTGAAGCCAGACTAGCATAGCCCTTCTCTGTGACACAGCAGTCTGACAACCTGTAGTAACAACATAATTGAGGCTGTTATGTATATATTTGTTTGTGATAGTAATGCATACTGTTAGAAGGTAATGCATTTTGTCATTGGAGAATTGCTGTGAAATATGTATGTATGTATGTGTGTGTGTGTGTGTGTGTGTGTGTGTGTGTGTGTGTGTGGGGCGGGGGGTGAATCTGCAGGACTACCATTGAGTTACATTTTGTGCTTTTGCTGCCATCTAGTGAATGTGTGAAGATGAATGGAACTTACTAATAACTTTGAGGCTGTTATATTCTTTGTGATAGTAATGCATACTTTTAGAAGGTAATGCATTTTGCCATTGGAAAATTGCTGTGAAATGTGTGTGTGTGTGTGTGTGTGTGTGTGTGTGTGTGTGTGTGTGTGTGTGTGTGTGACTGTGTGTGTGTGTGTGTGTGTGTGAGTGTGAGAGAGAGAGAGAGAGAGAGAGAGAGAGAGAGAGAGAGGGAGAGAGAGTGTGTGTGTGTGTGTGTGTGTGTGTGTGTGTGTGTGTGTGTGTGTGTGTGTGTGTGTGTGTGTGTGCTGTGCGTTTAAAATAACATTACAATAAATTGTCAAATTCACTGACAGCAAGTCCATGGCAATAAAATTCTTGTGATACTCACTTTAGGTTCTCCATTTTACATTTGGGATCCACTAGAAGAGAACAAATATGCTTCATCTCTGAGTCTCCTACATTATTCCCCTGCAGATTCAGCTCTCTCAGGTGTGACGGGTTTGATCTCAGTGCTGCTGATAAAGACCTGAAGCCTTCCTCTGTAATACTGCAGTATCCCAAGCTGTGAAAATAAAAGGGAAATATAGTTTCCAAGATCACATTCTGTTCCAAACCCTACATATATCATATCGGTGTGTAATCAAACACGAAATCGAAATATAGGCTACTGTGTGTTTTGGTTGTTTAGGGCAACATTACACCAGAATATACATCATGTTCATCATATCATATGTGCATGAAATACTGCATTTGGAAGTTTTGTGAATTAAAGTTTGTGGATATGAGGGTGGTTGTACAGACAGGGTGTGAAGCAGCAGAACTACCAGTGAGTTACATTTTGTGCCTTTGCAGCCATCTAGTGAATGTGAGGATGAATGGAAATTATTAACGACTATGAGGCTGTTATTTAAATATTTATTTGTGAGAATAGTAATGCACGTTCTAGGAAGTTGATGCTTTTTGTCATTGACAGATTACAGTAAAATATGTCTTGCATGTTGCAAACAGCAGATAAACACACATGTGTGTGTGTGTGTGTGTGTGTGTGTGTGTGCGCGTGCATGCGTGTGTGTGTGTGCGTGTGAGCGTGTGCTTCAAAGAACAAGACAATACAATACAAACTGTCAAATTCACTGACAGCAACTCACTGACTGGTCTTGTGATACTCACTCTATAGTTCTCTAGTTTACAGTTGGGATCCACAAGAAGAGAACAAATATGCTTCATCTCTGAGTATCCTACTTTATTCCCCTCCAGATTCAGCTTTCTCAGGTGCGACGGGTTTGATCTCAGTGCTGCTGATAAAGACTTGAAGCCTTCCTCTGTAATACTGCAATTTTTCAAGCTGTGAGGAGAAAAGGGAAATATATATTTTTTATTATTATTATTTCCAGTAAAAATGTGATTTCCAACATCACATTCTGTTCCAAACCAGACATATGTCATATCAGTGTGTAATACTGATGCGCGGGCCGGCCCGAGCCCGGCGGGACCCTCGGGCTAGCCCGCGGGCCGGGTTGGGTCGGGCCATTATTTTCATAAGAATCCACGGGTTGCGGTCGGGTCGGGTCAGATCACAGACAGTCATAATTACAACGTTAAAATCACATGCACATCCGAAACAGCAGAATGCCTGCACCTGTGTGTTTGCTCTCTCTCCCTCTGCGCACAGCACCAATGCTGAAGGCAACCGAATGCAAGCAAACAGGCAGCGTCTAGACTACTCATGTGAAGCGCTCTCTCGCGCTCTTGCTCTCTCTCTCTCTCTCTCTCTCAGCAAACCTAAAAGAACTGACTTAGCTAGCGTGCTAACGAACTAGTTCAAGTGAATAGCAAGTAACATAGCAACAGTATGCTAACTAGAAGCAAACCGTTTTAGACTTCGCTTAAACGTAATATTTTGCACTAGCCTTCGCTTATTTTTGGTCTGTCAACTTAAACTAATCTCGGCAACATTGTCCAGCTTGTTGTCATTCAATGAAACACCACTTCTCAATTTAAAAAAAAATTACGTTAGCTAGCTCGCTAGCGTTAGCTCGCTAACAATTTGTAGTAAAATGCAGCAGCCTAACCGGAATTAACCTTCTGCTACAAATACGAACTATAACAACTTACATTACTCGGCTTGAAATGATGATAGGCAGTTGTAGAATATGACAAATACATCCAAAAAATCCTCAATGACTCCAAAAAAGACATTATGAACAGTTTATTGACAGTGTCCCATACATATCTCATTCACTTCGCCGTTACCCAGTTTGCATAAAGGGGGTTGCCCCCGCCCTTGCCAAAGTATTTGTTTCTTTCAATTTTGCAAATCGTGGATGATCTCTCTGTAAAAGTTTGAGATGTTCAGTAAATATCCAATACATCTAAACCGTTTGCTATTTGTCTAATTTTTTACATATTGCCAGGGCAGTTCCAAGGTTAGAACTATTTTGGGGGGCGGAAGGAACGGATAAAAATTGTCACAACTAACTTTATTGATCCAAGAGGGAAGTTCGTTGCTGGCAGCCCATGACATTTCCATCCCCTCGCGCGGCCGCAGATATTTCATTTGTGTTGTTTAATATGCCTAGGCCCTAAACAAATAAACTTAAAAAATTAAGCGGGTCGGGTCGGGTTAAAAATCATTGCGTAATCTTTCGGGGCCGGGGCGGGTCGTAAAAATCATCGGCCCGCGCATCACTAGTGTGTAATAAAACACCACACACACTCTGCAGAGGAGTGAGATCTGCAGAATCCAGTTACAGTCAGGTGGGAATATATAATGGAAATATAGACTTCTGAGTGTTTTGGCTGTTTGGGGTAACATTACACCTGAACATGCATAATCATTTTCACTTAACAACTGTAGAGGGTTCATCAAAACATTCCATAAAATCAGTTTGTGGATATGGTGGTTGTCCAGGAAGGGTATGAAGCAGTATGCCTCCCAGTATTACATTTTATATTTTGTGATTTTGCAGATGTCTAGTGAATGTGAAGATGTGGGCGAGGAGGATCATGATACATGGTGGAGCATGGTTCTCTGATTAAGAAAAAGCAAAACAACAAAAAAACACTGAACAACTCTAGAGTGTTCATCAAAACATCCCAGAAAATCATCCGACTGCTCCTATAGCTACTCTGGAAGATGTCTTCAGGAAACACTGTCTACAAAAAATGTCACCCACCCCTCTCTACTGTTGCCATCAGGGAGATGTTACATGGCTAGCACAGCCCCATACATCAAGGATGAGAAACAGTTTGTTCCTAAGCACCATCACTGAACTGAACTCACTTCCCCTCCACCTACATCACATCACACCCCTTCACCCTGACATCACATATTGACTGCTAAGAGTCAGAAAGTTTTACCTCCATTCTCCTGCATCAATTGCTCCAATACTAGTACAACCTCACTCCCAGCCCTGTTGATTAGATTGACTAACATCATTCACTCACACCAGTGTCTGCAGTCTGCAGTGGGAATCCTCCAGTAAAGCACACAGCTGAGTCACTCCCAAATGTCCTGGTATGAGTCCCTTCAGATTTAACTCAGTCATGAGTAAGGGGTTTGAACCCACAGCTGAGGTCACAGCAGCACAGGCTTCCTCAGCAGCGGCACTTTTAAGGAACCTGCAGAGGACAAAGGATCAAAATATTGGTGTCTTCATGTGCTATCAGAAATATTGACTGAAATATGACTTAAAAATATTGACAGAACTATGACTTCAGAGCACATAAATAATGAAATAATATCAGAGTCATGTTTTATTCAGATTAGGACTATTTATTTATTGCATCATTTTTTGTAGTATCTGATGGTGTTTTTTTATGTCTGTGTTTATGATAGCCATATGCAAAGTAATTTCATTTCAACAAATACACTCTGATGTGTCTTTTTGAAATGACAAAATAAATGTATTCTTGAATCCTGATGACAATTTGACATTGTTGACAATTTGAGGTTATTTTGCACTACTCAAATGTGCCGTTTTTACATTGTCCAACACAAATATCCACCCACTGTCACACAATTCAAAGGGAATGCATACAGGATGTGTATTTTTACAGTACTGTATGTCTACATGCACAGTGGATGAGTATTTTGGCTATAATGTCTGCTTGGCCTGGTGCAGATGCTATCTACCTTACATGCAAATGACCAATAACAGTGCATGCATGATAAAAACAGTACTGTTGTTTTAGAGCGACAACATGTGGTATTATATATGTCTTCATGTGCTATCAGAAATATTGACCGAAAAATTACTTAAAAATATTGACAGAAATATGACTTCAGAGCAAATAAATAATGAAACAAACTTACTTTAGTTACATGACAATTTGACATTGTTGAGGTTCTTTTGCACCCTTATAATAACTCATATGTGCCATTTTTACCTTGTCCAAAACAAAGATCCACCCACTTTACACAATTTAAAGGGAATGCATATT
>JAODXP020000028.1:14627606-14631418 GCA_027497455.2 Sardinella longiceps | reverse complement strand
GCCACGGCATCCTCACACATATGTCAGTGGCCTAATATCTGATGTCAATATCCTATAAGAATCTTACATGTATTTTTATGTTGTATAAGAATCTCAGATGGTGTTTGTGCGACTGCCAAACCACATGCAAAATACATTGCTATAAATGAAGCTTATAACTTCTCATCTGGAAAAGTTTTGTTTAAACTTCACAATGTTTCAATGTTTTATGTGATTCACACATTGGTGAAGTTAAAAGGAATGTTTCACCTTTTTATAGAAAATTGATTAGTCACCTTCTTCCTGAAGTTACATATGTGGGTAAAAGCATTTTGTCCCTAGTGCATGCATTTTAGCTTAGCATAGGTGCTGGAATGTAAAGTAGCCAGATAGCAACTCTTTGGCTACATTACATTCCAGTGCCTATGCTATGCTAAAGCTAAAATTTGGATTGCCAGACCTAAATGATTTTTCCCACATATGTAACTTCAGGGAAGAGGATGACTGACCAATTTACATAAAAAGTTAAACTATTCCTTTAATTTCACCAATGTGTGAATCACATAAAACATAAACATATAGAAACATTGCAAATGCATTTTGCATGTGGTTTGACTGCCCTACACAACCTTGAGATTCTTATACAACATATAGGCCTAAGACATTGTAAAGTTTATATAAATCTTTTTCACATGGGACGTGTCATATACAATTCTTACATGGTGCAAAGTTGTATAAGTTTCACATTATATGGATTTTATATGGATTTTGCATGTGGCCTGAGTCCCCTATAAACCCCATATAAGACTCTTATACAACATAACAAAAACATTGTACAATGAAGTTTCACAGTATGTGCATTTTATATGGATTTTGTATGAGCTTTGAGTCCCCTATAAAATATATATAAGATTCTTATACAACATGTAGGAAAAATGTAAGTTTCATATAAATCTTTTTCGTATGGGGGAGGCTGGCTGTATCAAGTCTAGTTGGGGAGGCTGGCTGTATCAGGTCCTATTTGGTGCATCCTTTCAGGTGGTTCAGTAATGCACTTTGTCAATGGCAACTAACAAACTTGCTAACTGGTGTGATGTTGGGAAACATACCCCAGAAATGAGCTCCTTATATTGTACAACCCTGGTCAACCTTGTTGTTGTTGTTGTTGATCTGCAGCCCTGCTCTCTTCCACTGGACCATGTCATTCATATGGATTAAGGCTGTTAATATATAAGACTTTCTTGCCTGGTTTCTCTGTTCATGTCAGTATTTGTCTCTGTGTTATAGCGTAACCAGGGTTTAAGCACCCCTCCTACCAAGGTTCCATTCTAAGTCCATGCAGCACGACTTTGAGCTAGCCTTTGTCACTAACGACTAGAGAGGGAAAGTTGTAGAGGTCTTGGTGATATTTTAATTAGTTCCCTTTTGATAATTCCAGATTGTTCTATACCCTGGATTCTGGATGTGAAAAGAAAACCTCTGTATTTTAGTTATTTACGCACTTGGCTGATGGTTTGATCCAAAGGGACTTACACTCATCAATCCAAGTCTCCCCTGGAACAACTTAGTGTTAAAGGAAGGCACCGGAGTGAATTCAAGCATAGCCCTAAAGCAAGTTAGTTGGAGTGCTGCTTGGGTGTTAGAAATTGTGTTCCTTTGGTGTTCTTCGGCTAAGAGATCCTAGATATTAAAAAAATAGAAAGTAATTCCGAGGCACTCAAAAATAATATAAAGTTAAAAAGCCTTTATTTTAAACTTGGCTATTCATAAAAAAACATGCCAACATGTTTCATCCACTGGCCTTCCTCAGGGCAAATTCTAAATGGCAGTCTGCAGACTGCATGCTGTATGTTTGCAATGTGGTCACATGACCTCACAGGTACTCAGCTATACAGGCGTGTCATCTAATAGAGAATTACATTGAGACAAACATTGAAACATGTCACACTTAGAAAAAAGATAAGTTACATTATGATAAAAGAAAAACAAGTCACATTATGAAAAAAACAAGTCACGTTATGAAAAAAACAATTCATTAAATTTCATGGACTAATAAATATGTGCAGTTTCAGATGTTTAAAAACTTTTTTCATCTTCAATACTTCACGTCAAAGGTTTGAGTCATAAGTAGATAAATTAGCACAACAATGACATATGACTATATGGAATTACAAAAAGGAGAGAAATCTAATTCCAAATTTAGACCAGGGTATTGAGTTACATCACTCACGTCAGATGATGCGCTACGTAGCTTTAAGCCACTCCCGCGCAACGATCTGATGATGAAGCCATAAGAAGCGATTTCAAGCCTAATATTCTCTAACCGGACCAATCAGGACCGCTGGCTGTGTATCAGCTGCTGTAGAGGATGTGACGTAGCGGAGTGTCTCTGTTTGAATCCAACAAACATAACCAGCGTCATCGGTTGGTTTCCATCAGTTAGATTAGAGGATTTCTGGCACCTGAAATAAATCAGCTATCGTTCATCATCAGATGCTCGCGCCTTGGCTCTGCATCTGACGTGAGTGAGGTAAGGTATTGACTAGCTTTTAGTGTATATATCCAAAAGGATTCTCTTTGTAACAATTGTTTTTAGTCTGTCGCCCCTCTCTGTGATATTTTAAAATGTTCTATCCCAAAGATTTTTAATGTATCACTACTTCCGTGGTTTGCCTCTTTGTAATGTAGAGCCATGGGATATTGGTGGTTACTTGTTCTTATAGCATATTTGTGCTCTGCTAATCCTTCCTTGAGCTTACGCTTAGTTCTCCCAATATAAAAGCAACCACAGGGGCATTCAAGTCTATACACAACAAATGAGGTGTTGCAATTAATAAATGAGTTTACACTGTATTCACAATTTTTTGTCACATCTGTACAACTATTGGTCTTGACCATATTGTCACAGTGATTACAGTTACCACACTTATAATTACCCTTCTTTGAGCTAAGCCAGGTTTTATTCTGTACTGGAGGCATATAACTGTTCACAAGACTATCCTTTAGAGTCGGGGCTCTTTTAAAGGTGATGGTGGGTACCTCAGGAAGCGCCTCACTCAAGGTACTATCACTTTTAATTATGTCACCAATTTCTCTTGATTATTTGCTTTATCTTATTGGCATGAGTACTGTACTGTGTGACAAAATAGACTTGATTTGACTCTTGTTGACGCCTCTCTTTTTGACCCAACAGCTGCTCTCTGTTAATGCCTTTGACTCTATTGTAGGCCGCATCTAGGGTCTTGTGTTTATACCCTCTTTTCTTGAACCTTTGTATCATGTCTTGAGCATTTTTATCAAAAGCTTCTTCAGAGTCACATATGCGTTTAATCCTCTGAAATTGACCGAAAGGGATGTTCTCTATTAGCCAAGGAGGGTGGTAGCTATCGGCCCTCAGAATGGTATTTCGATCAGTGGGTTTTCTAAACATAGTCGTATGCAATTCTCCTCCACTATCCTTGGATATCTCCAGATTTAAAAAATGGATGCTTGTTAACGAGAGATATGCATGAAACTGTAATAGCTCTTGCTGTGACCCAGACCATATTAGAGGAATGTCATCAATATATCTACCCCACCACACAATCTTATTGACAAATGCATTTAAATTAGAATAGAAAAATGTTTCCTCCCAGAGACCCATAAACAAATTTGAATAATTAGGTGCAAAACAAGCTCCGATTGCTGTACCTTTTATCTGTTTACAAAAAGTATTCTGGAATAGGAAAACATTATTAGTTAGAGTCCATTCTGTTAATTGTAAGATGAATTCTGCTGGGGGCATCTGTTCATAGTGTGACAATGCCTTTAATCCCTCATTATGATCAATGTTT
>JAODXP020000028.1:14617606-14622606 GCA_027497455.2 Sardinella longiceps | reverse complement strand
TTCGACCCACCTTGGGGGTAGTCTTTTTGCCGAAGCGAGTTCAATGGGAACGGACAACGACCCGCGTCTGAAGTGGGCGTGACTGACAACAACAGAGCAACAGCAGCATTAGAGTTCAGGCATTGACATTTAAACACTTAGGCTAATAAAAAAAAAGAAAATTGCTAGGCTACCGTTTCAGACAGGTAACTGCAAGACTGGCTACGTTATCCAAGCAGGTTCTGTGGATTAAAAAGCATAGTCCTTTTGAGCAGTTTACAAGGACAGGTAGGTTTGTGGATTTCTACTTCTATAAATGCTGCTACCATTGAGGATTTTAAAGCTAAATTGGTGGGTTTTGACTAGATTGTGAGCTTGTTTGTGAGATGGTCATGTCATGACAGTAGGCTGGTGGTGGTGCGAGATTGTGAGCTTGCGGTTACAGTAGTTGTCGAAGTAGCTGCTTCATAATGTGATTTGATCAAGCCAAGTGTTGTTCATTCTCCATGGGTTTGCTTTCTGATTGTATGACCGGTTTTGCTATGCTTTTCGTGACTGGTTAGCTGCCTGTTGCTGCCTGTAGCTTAATTGCTAGTTAGACCACCGTATGGATTTGTTGTTTACATTCTCAAGTTTCCGTGGTTCAGATGAAAAAAGAGCAGCGCATAGGCTTAGGGACGGTCATAATGTGATTTATGGTTGATCAAGCCAAGTGTTGTTTATTCTCCATGGGTTTGCTTTCTGTTTGTATGACTGGTTTTGCTATGCCTTGAGTTACCAGTTAGCTGCCTATTGCTGCCTGTAACCTAGCTTAATTGCTAGTTAGATCTCCGTATGGATTGTTTACATTCTCAAGTTCACGTGGTTCAGATGAAAAAGAGCAGCGCATAGGTTACGTCATTAAACCCGCCCGACTTTGCGTGTTACGTATTACGCTTTGTGCCTCTAGGTCAAACCCCCAGAACAGTCCAGCGACATGGCTTTGGGCAGGGGTTAGAATTGCGTTCCCATTGCTTGACGCGGGGTTGGACACGGTATTACGACCCGCCGTTATACCGCGTTGCAATGGGAAAAGGGCTTCTGTTAGCGATAGAGTGAACTGTGCATCAGAATCAGTCAGTGAGTGAGTGAGGTATTCGTGTGTGAGAGAGAGAGACAGAAAGAAAGTAAGATTTGTATAGGAGTGGTGTGTGTGCATGTTTGTGTGTGTGTGTGTGTGTATGTGTGCATGTGTGTGAAAGCAATTGGATCTCTGATGGAGTGGTGTGTGAGCTTAAGAGAGAAGGAAAGTAAGTATGTAAGAATGAAAGGAGGTGTGTGTGTTTAATTGTGTGTGTGTGTGTGGAAAGAGATTGGATAACTAAAGTGAGTGAATGTGTGTGTGTGTGTGTGTGTGTGTGTGTGTGTGTGTGGTAGATAGAGAGGGAAATTATGTTTGTAATGTCACGCCCCGGCTTTGCTGGCTGTGTAAGCGCCTGTCTTTGTCTGTGGTTGTCTGCAGTGGCTACAGGTTGCTCTCTGTCTGTATGTCGGTCCCCAGGTCTGCAGGTGGAGCCGTGACCTGGCTGTGCTGTTATTGTGGGCCAATTTCGGGAGGCCTTTAAAAGAGGCCTTCCTGTTGGCTCTCTCTCTCTCTCTCTCTCACTCTGCTCTGGCCGTGGGTCCGTGCGCTGCTGCAGCCCCGTTCCTGCACCTTTTCTTACACCATTTACTGATGCACACTACACTTTTGGTTAGCAACTCCATTTACTGATATGCCTTATTTTCCTTTAATAAATATTTATTCTTAATTACTAAAATCGGTGTGGTCTCCCCTTCATGTCACTTCCATTGGACAAGCCCAGTGGTCTTGACAGCAAGCTGACTGTGTGTATCATGTGTGTGTGTGTGTGTGTGTGTGGTAGAGAGGGAAGGAGATTGTATTTGTGTGACTCGTGTGTGTGCGCGTATGTGTCTGTGAGAGTGTGATAGGCCACACTCTCACACACCTGGTAAATGGACCACACTGACTCACCTGGAAAATGGAACCACACTCACACACACACACACATAGTAGATAGGCCACCCTCACACACACCTGGTAGATACAGTAGGCCAGACTTTATTATAGGAGGATACATTCACTGTATTGCCTCATTGAGAAGAATGAGAAGAATTTGCTACGCAAAGATGGCTGATTCTTACCTTTTGTTTATTCCCTCAGTCATAGCCATAGACACAGTGAGCAAATTCACATTTAGAATAAAGTCTTTTAAAGCACTATTTGGGCAACGTCCGTGATGCTATTGAAACCATTCAATTACCATATAAACAAGGATTTAAACAATATGCTTTTTAAATGAATTCAACCTGCTCATCTGGGGATATGAATATCTCCCCTTTCATTTAGATAGGGCCTTATTAATCCAAAAGTAACTCCCCGAAGGCGTATCAAAGATGGCTGCTGAGTGAAGGGACTTGCCTAACTGTACATTCACACCAAGAGCTACTAATGCTATAAATCGCTCAAATCGCTCTATCGCTCAGGACGTGCCTATTTCCACTCCATTTACACTACAGTGTTTAGATTTTACAGCTGAAATGTGTCGTAACTAATTAAAATATACTTTTTTTGTAAGAGACTTAATTAATGAGAAGGGGGAAATTATCACACAAGCAACTAATGCAAATACACAAAGCAATATGTAATTTACAACAGTATAACCAACTTCTTTGATCTTTCCACAAGCGTGGATAAGGAAATTAAAAATAATGCTGGATCCTTTATAGTATGTAGACCTCATATTAAAATGGTAACTTGGCTAAAAGAAGTTAAGTTCAATAAGGATATTATTTATTTTTGAAAGAAAAACAACTCTATTTTAATAAATGGGAAAATTCCCTGGTAACATGTTTTAGATACATTATATGAAACAACACTTGATACAAAAATGATGTATTTTCAATACAAGTTAATAAATAGATATTTGGAAACCAAAAAAATGTTAAATATTTGGGGAATTAATGCATAACCATATTGACATTTTTGTCAGGAGGAGGACGAAACGGTTGAGCACTTATTTTGGTACTGCTCAACAGTTGCTCTGTTCTGGATGGAAGTTAAACAGTGGTTTCTTGTTTGTGATGTACCGACTGATTTAGACCTATTGGGAACCAAAGTCACGCTAACTTCCGGATTAGCATATGGGTCCTATCAAACTGAGAGTGAATGGACAAATAAACATGACTTTTTGGTCCACTTTGATTTATAACTTGAGTCACACATATGTTGCATGTGAATTTAAATGATAACCATTCATGCCAATCAAGACTATGTTTGTTGTTTTATGTAACGTAACTTTTGAAGTTCGTCTACAATAAATTTATTTTTTACGTTTGTGAAGCTGAAAATGTAAGTTTCAACATTATAAACATTATATGTGAAACCCACGACGCATACTAAAGCGGACCAGAAGTTATATGTATCTGTTCATTCATTTTAATAGGCTCGATAGGACCGTAGGCTAATGCTGAAGGGGCTGTGACTTCGGCTCCCTATTCTCTGTATTGTTTGGCGTTCTGTCAAAAAAAAAAAAAACTGTACAGTATAGTAAAGAAAGATTTAAAAACTAAGCTAGGTTTTGGATTGGATGTGGGGACTATTTGTTTGCATAATATATCTAGCTTACTTCTTTGTGATTATTTGTATAATTATTATTCTCTTTCCTCATCTTTGAGAAAGTTTTAAATCATGCCCTAAAATAAGAAACCAGAGGGAGACATATCAAAAAGGAATGAGGAAAAAAGAGTTTAAAAAAATTATGATAATAATAAATAAATAAATAATAAAAAAATTTAAAAAGAAGAAGAAAAAGAAATACAGATGACACAATAGTCCCCTGATGGGGTGGTGGTGGTTGAGACAAAAAATAAAAATATATGATCGCCAACTTTTACAGCTGTTTGTGTGTGTGTGTGTGTGTGTGTGTGTGTGTGTGTGTGTGTGTGTGTGTGTGTGTGTGTGTGTTTTTCATCACTTTTGTCGCTCTTGCTTGTATAAGTGGGTGGATTTGGGTATAAACATACAGTATAAAGACTGCCTTTTTTGCATGAACTAGGCTACTCAGGAATCGATAAGAGTATTGATACGGAATTGGATTGATAGGCAGAATCGATAATGGCATTGATATTGATAAAATCTTATCAATACCCATCCCTAGTCTTTAGTTCTACTGACCTTAATGTCTTTAGTGTGCAGTGGGGATCCAACAGCATCTACTGACCTTAATGTCTTTAGTGTGCAGTGGGGATCCAACAGCATCTACTGACCTTAATGTCTTTAGTGTGCAGTGGGGATCCAACAGCATCTACTGACCTTAATGTCTTTAGTGTGCAGTGGGAATCCAACAGCATCTACTGACCTTAATGTCTTTAGTGTGCAGTGGGGATCCAACAGCATCTACTGACCTTAATGTCTTTAGTGTGCAGTGGGAATCCTGCAGTAAAGCACACAGCTGAGTCACTCCCAAGGCTCCTGGTATGCGCCTACTCAGATCCAGCTGAGTCATGATTAAGGGGTTTGACCCCACAGCTGAAGCCACAGCAGCACAGGCTTCTTCAGCAGCAGCATCTTTCAGGAACCTGCAAAAAAATGGATCAATCATGACTTGATATTCTACGTGTTTATATAGACACACATAGAGTTTCATTGTGAAACTGGAAGTCCTGCCCCTCAGTGGGGTAGCCAATCAAATATAGATCATTCATTAGCAACACCTGAAAGGACTAAATCACAAGCAGCCAAAAATGCTTTGAATATACTTGGCACAAGTTTTATAGGCTGCATCCTGAAATGTACTTACTGGATATTTGTGAGTTTACATTGTGGATCTTTCTTTAGGTCTAAAAGCATTTTGACTCCTGATTCCCCTGGATCATTTCCTCTGAGATCCAGCTCTCTGAGGTGACTGGGGTTTAACCTCAGGGCTGTAGCCAGACTAGCATAGCCCTTCTCTGTGATACTACAGTCTGCAAGACTAGGA
>JAODXP020000028.1:14512631-14612506 GCA_027497455.2 Sardinella longiceps | reverse complement strand
AGTGGTTGTGTCTTCTTTTAATGAAACCATTCCTGGTTAGCGTAGTAACAGCTCTAGAAACACAATAAATCCCTTGAGTCTGATGGTAATGCTGGTTTTAACACGGTGTCTACCAACAACACTCAAGAGATTGCTTGCTTAAATGCATAAGCACTTTATTATCTACTTTACTTATTTATTTTCCTTTTTATTCCTACATCTATGCATTTATTTCTTATGTATGTACTCATCTGATAGATCAGCAGTGATTGTTGTTTTTATATGTGCTTTTCTTATGATGTTTTGTACATGCCCTGTCTGTGTTTAGTTTTTATACATACATGCCCCTGTCTGTGTTTTAGTGTTTAGTTAGTGTATTGCCTTAAAACAAATTCCAGACATCTGATCATACTGGCAGTAAAAAAGCATCTTGATTCTTATAGGCTACATCCTTTAACTTGAGACAGGATCTCTTCACTCACACTTACTTGATATTTCTTAATATACACTGTGGATCCTCCTTCAGGTCTAAAAGCACTTTGACTCCGGAAGTTCCTAGATCATTTCCTCTGAGATCCAGCTCTCTGAGGTGACTGGGATTTAACTTCAGGGCTAAAGCCAGAGTAGCATAGCCCTTCTCTGTGACACCACAGTCTGACAACCTGAAGAAACAGCATAATTTTATCAAGGCAAACAAAAATTAAATACTTATTGTTAGTGGCTATTTTTTTCTCAAATTGTTCATTCTTAAATTATTCAAGGCAAACAAAAACACAAAACACGCTTATGTTTGTGGCTTTTTTCTCTCAAAATGTTCTCAAATAAATACAGTTGTTCTGTAGTCATTGAGGAAGAACTGGCAATTTAAAATCTTAATCAGTCTTGGATATGAGCCATATGGACAGCTATGGAAGAACAGAAATTAACCCATAGGATTAATTACTAAGGAACCAAGATCTGTTACCTGAGTGTCTTCAATGAACAATTTGGATTCTTCAGTCCACTACAGAGTTCTTGCACTCCTGCATCTCCAATACTGTTGCCACTGAGGTCCAGATCTTTCAGCTTTGAAGATGCTTTACTGAGGACAGATGTCAGACCTCTACAGCTCCTCTCAGTGAGTTTACAGCTATTTAGCCTTAGGAGGAAAACAAACATCAATGACTATATGGAAAGTACTCTAATACAATATGTTGTCTATAGATAGCATGCATAATATATATAATATAATATATAATATATGCATAATTCTATTTGAGAGGTATTAATTAATCTCATTAATCTCAAATCTCATTACCAACTATATTTCACAGGTGCATATGCGAACTTCATGATAAGGAGATTTGTTAAAATCTCACACAGAGGAGGGAGGAGGGGCACAGATACTGTACATGGTTGTCTCCCTAATTGCATAGGTGAGTGAGGTGTAATCCTCTGGTCTGACCCTCATATTGTTGTGTTCTTGTGGCTCAATGAATTTGAAATGCTATTCTGTTTTATCTGAGTTCTTAGTCAAAGAGTTTCTTAAGACTGTCAACTATGTTTTTTACTGCATGACCTATTTCTGCAGACCAGAGTCATAAAGTGGAATTAAGCAGTTGAAAAAAAGCAGAAGTTAACCCATTGGATTGATCACTAAAGAATCAAAATGTCTTACATGAGTGTCTCCAATGAACAGTTTGGATTCTTCAGTCCACTACAGAGTTCTTGCACTCCTGCATCTCCAATACTGTTGCCACTGAGGTCCAGATCTTTCAGCTTTGAGGATGCTTTACTGAGGACAGATCCCAGACCTCTACAGCTCCTCTCAGTGAGACTACAGTTACTGAGCCTTAAAAGGAAAATAAACATCAATGACTATAAGGACTCACTAGGAATGTCGCCTAGAGATAGACTGGATAAATCTTTTAGAGAGGTATGAATTAATCAATTTTAATTTTCAACAATAATTCTCCTCTCTTTCCAACTGCTGGCCCACTACTTATGTGATACAACTAAGGTTTCATATTTGCCCTCATTACTTACAAAGCCTTTTGTGATTCGTCCACTACAGGTAGCAGTCTTATCAAACCTTCATCAGACCTGATGTACTTCTTCAAGTCAAACACATCCAGCTTCTCCTCTGATGTCAGCAGCACAAACACTACAGCGGACCACTGGGCAGGTGAGAGTTTGGATTCAGAAAGTGGTCCCGAACTCAGGTAGCTCTGAACCTCCTCTACTAAGGAGTGATCATTGAGTTCATTTAGACAGTGAAAGAGGTTGATGATTCTTTCTGATGTAGGAATTTCCCTGATCTTTTCCTTAATGTACATGATGGTGTTCTTGTTGACCATCTCATTTTGTCCACTCTGCAGTAGACCATGCAAGAGATTCTGGTTGGACTGCAGAGAGAGGCCCAGAAGGAAACGCAGAAAAAGATCAAAGCGTCCATCTTCATACGCCAAAGCTTTACTCACAGCTCTCTTCTGTAAAATGATCATAGAGTCGTCCACTGTTGGAGGACTACTTAGCATCATTTTCAAACGATGAATTCCAGTGCTTGGGGGTTTAGGTTTGGACAGGACATCTTTATGTTCAGCTGTCAGCATCAACAGTACATATAAAGCTGCCAGGTACTCCTGTATGCTCAGATGCACAAAACAGTACACCTTTCTCTGGTGAGGTCCTACTTCCTCTTTAAAGATCTGAGTGCAAATGCCACTCTGTACTGCTGCTTCTCTCACATCAATTCCAGAGTCTGTAAGGTCCTTTTCATAAAAGACCAGATGGCCCTTCTCTAGTTGCTCATAGGCCAACTTCCCAAGAGCAAGAAGACTTTCCTGGTTCCACTGTGGATCAGAGTCATGAATTCCTTCAAACTTCAGGCTCCTCTGCTTGGTTTTGGAAAATTAGGAAATATGTGTACATCTCAGTGAGAGTCTTTGGAATTTGCTCAATACCTGAAGTGGCAAGGATTATTTCAAGAACAGTAACTGCAATCCAGCAAAATACTGGTATGTGGCACATGATGTGTAGACTTCTTGATGATTTAATGTGAGAGATTATGTTGTTTGCAAGATTCTGGTCATTGATTCTCTTCCTGAAGTACTCTTTCTGTGGGTCATTGAACCCTTGGGCCTCTGTAACCCTGCCTACACACTCAGGTGGAATTTGATTGGCTGCTGCTGGTCGAGAGGTGATCCATAAAAGAGCAGAAGGAAGTAAATTACCCTTGATGAGATTTGTCAGGAGTTTATCCAATGAAGTGACCTCAGTCACATCAGTCAGACAGTCATTTTTCTGAAAGTCTAGTTTTAGTCTACATTCATCCAGACCGTCAAATATAAATAACACCTTGTGCTTCATCTGGCTAGAAAAGGTTAATTGCTTTATTTCTGTGAAAAAGTGGTGGAGTAGTTGCATGAAAGAGAGCTGCTTTTCTTTCATAAGGTTGATCTCCCGAAAAGGCAATGGAAATATGAAGTGTATATCTTGGTTTTCTTTTCCATCGGCCCAGTCCAGTATAAACTTCTGAACTGAGACAGTTTTACCAATGCCAGCTACTCCCTTTGTGACCACACTTCTAATTGGCTTGTCTTGGCCAGGTAAGGGTTTGAAAATGTCTCTGCATTTGATTGATGTGTCCTGTCCAGCTGGTCTCTTAGATAGTGACTCAATCTGTCTGACTTCATGCTCCTCATTCACTTTCCCACTCCCTCCTTCTGTGATGTAGATTTCTGTGTAGATCTTTTCCAACAGAGCAGAGCCTCCTTGCTTGGGTGTTCCTTCAAATACACTCTCATACTTTTTCTTGAGATTTCTTTTGAGTGATGTCTGACCAAGTACAAGCAGCTCATCTAGACAGAGAACAAAATGTATTGTTATGATATTTAGATAGACTGACGTAAATAAGCATGACAACATATTTCATTTTATCTGTCCAACTGCAGTTTGCGTAATTAGAAATTATCAAGGTATCTTACTTGCTTGTAGTTTCTCTGCAATATCATGATGCTTCATACTCCTAAGAAAATGCAGCGCCACATACAGAAAACCTTCTCTGGCATCACTCTCCTCCTCCACTTTATCAGCAAACTTTTCTTGGTAATTTGGACTCAGAATCCTCTTAAATCTTTCCAGCTCATTCCGTACAAAGCTGATAATGCTCTGTTCAAGTCTCTAAAGAACATAACATATCAATTCAAACTTTGCTTAAAATAATCCTGGTGTAAAATAACCAATATGTGACACAGGACTGATGAAACCTATGTAACACTAAAGCCCCATTCACACTGAAATCTCTGCATTCACGGTGTGGACAGGTTTTTGGGCCATTTTTGTTTACAATGCATGTTGGTGTCACATGTGTGATATTTTTGATTTCACTTTATTATCTTTGCTGTGCTTTTGTTTTTGTGTGCTGTGCTGTGCTTTGCTTTTGTGTGTTGTGTTTATTATTAGGTTTTGTTTTATCACCCCTCCCGGCGCTACCAATGGGTCCACTGGCTGCCATCAATGAGACATTCATCTATCTGCCAATCCTGGTGAGCTGGCTAATTGGACTTTATTTGGGACAGGTGTGTGTGGGGGGGGGGAGTGTTTTCTTATTTATACACACAGGTAGGCAGAAGCCATTGTTCAGAGTGAAAGCAGCACGCAGCAGTGGTCCGTCGGCTGATTCCGTCTCGAGTTCATCTGCCTGGGCGTCTTACTTGGTTGCCGTCCGGCGAAAGGAGCTACCCGCGACAGAGGAAGGGAGAAAGGCGCGCTATACATCTCCGGGTCCTGGACTTTGTCTGGGCCCGGTTAAGTAAGTTCTCCCTTGCTTTTGTGCTTAGTCTTGGAGTGCAGCTACGGAGCTAGCTACGCTGCCTGCTGCCGGTGTCTCTACTATTTTGCAGGGCCGTTGCTGTGCGGAGCGGTCTGCCTCTCTGCTACGCTGTGCTGTTGTGCCTGCCTCTCGCTGCCTGCTTCGCTACTGTCCTGTGTGTCCCGCTGTCTGCTGCTCCACTGCTCTTCTTGCCTGCCTCCCGCTGCCTGCTTGCAACTGCTGTGCTTCCTGCTTGCAACTGCTGTGCTTCCTACTTGCTACTGCTGTGCCTTCCGCTGTCTACTTGCAACTGCTGTGCTCCTCTGCTGTATTGCCTGCTGTTTACACTGCGGGTTGCTGCCGTAACAACGGTAGCTACTAGCTAGCTGCTACGCCAACTTTCAGTGGGATCGTCGCCGCTTCCTGTGCTGTGCACTACTACTTCGCTGTTTGGTGTTGGGCGCTGCGCCTGCAGTAGCGCCCCTGGTGCCTGGTGGTGGTAACGCGGCTGGACTAATTCACTCGGCCAAAAAATAACTGACTGTCTTTTAACTAAACTATTTTATCTTGCAGCTGCATTAAATGAAAGTATTAATAAAAAGATAATTTATTTAATATTTTTGCCTCATCTGCTCATTCACTGTCAACCACTCTGCCCAAAAACGGTACTGCCTGGTCACGGGCATTTCTATACTGGTGACATTAACACATTAGACTAAGCACACTACACAGCTCCTACACTGTAAGCTAAAAACAGAAATGAGTATTATTTTCCCACATGTGCCATGCATGGTCTCCATTGAACAATAACTTGGACACCTGGTTCACTGGAGGCTCTTTCTGCTTGAATACACAGATGCATTCACACCATGGACAGTCACCTACAGACCACAAATGTGCAGTTTGCAGAGGTCTAACATGTCACATGATGGAGATTTCAGTGTATCACCTCTCCAAGGATTTTTAAAAATTGATATCAGTGAAACAATAGCTGAATCCAAACCTGGAATATGTGTTTGAGGTCAAGGTCACCCTGTTGACCCTGGGGGTTCTGGTCACTGATACCATCTGGTTTGCATATCTTCATATGGCCTCTGAGTATGAAGGACACAACATGATACATAATTAAATTGGATTGCTGTTTTTATTAGGGTTTAACTAGATGTAGGAATATGATTTCACATATTTTCTAGAAATGTGTTGTCCATTTAGGCCTACATGTAGGCAGGTGAATCAGAAATGTGTTTTTATGCATTGTTTACAAAACCGTTTTGTAAACAAACAATATTGGGCTGCTTGCATAAACACATAGTTTTAACCACTTTTCCAGCCATTTGTAGCCATACACAATACAGTTCTCTGTTGTAATGTGTCCAATGATGTTGCATAACTTTTGGGGTGATATTTGGAGCATGTTTAAATGCTGTAAACACGGTTTTGAAAATCTGCCCCATTGGGTTAACTGTCATGGTTGGACCAAAATGTCTTGTGTCTTCAGTATTGGCTAATCTCAAGTAGCTTGAGCAATAGAGCTCTTGTTGAAATTTGACCAGAATTGCCCTTTAACACTCTACATTATTTAAAAAGCATCCTGTCACTTAGGACCCATCATATGCGCTTTTGAATAACTTGTCTTAATTTGTCTGTAATATCACTTTGCTGAAAAGGGACGTAATCCTGTCACCAGTCACTCTTCCTAAACACACATGTAGGCACAGGTGATTGTGGTCTCATGATGGACTACATTATTGAAAGAAACATCCACTGTTTGATTACAAGTGTATTTGATGTTATGCACAAGACATTCCCATATGAACACACATGGAGCTATGTCATGGCATGTCTACTCAACACTCTGTCTAGAATGAAAATCTAATGATGAACTAGAAAAGCACTCCGAGACAAGAGACCTCAGCCAAGATTCACAGACACAGTATAAATTGCAGATGGTGTTCTGGACCACCAATCACCACAAAAATGTAATCAGTTCTTACTTGTCCCAATACATGCATTGTCCGAAAATTTCATCCAGATCTGTGCAGTACTTTTCAAGTTATGTTGTACACAGACACAAACACACAGACACACACAGACACCGGCAAAAACATAACCTCCGTGTCATCACTCACCCATTTGTTTTGTGTTTTTATCCAAGCCTGATCAAATTCATATAATAAATATGGTGATTACTTTCTTTTCAAATCTTCACTCTTATGTTCCCACTGGAGGTGAATACTGTGCTGCTCATAGCCTTTACTAATGTTGTTTTTTTTATAAAGTACGCTAATGCGGCAGATTTCTGATAGGGTAACTTTTCTGACCGCAGATTGATTCAAAACATGACCTCATTCAATCAGTAAAACTGTAGCAAAATAGTTCACCTGAACTCAGCTCTGGTATTTGGGCTAATCTATCTATCTATTACTCTCAAACTCTGACAGTGTGTTTTCTATAGCCTAATGTTACCGCTTTGGTGGTGTTTAACAGTTGGAATTACGATAGCTCAGCAAGACGATTTCTTTAAGTTTGACGATCTCACAACAGCAACAAAATACACGGGTAGCAAACATGCCAAATGAAAATCTATGTTGGAAAGAAGTACATTTATCTGTTTGAAACTACATTGCTACTTCAACTCTCACTACTTTTGGACCAGCTTTGCCCTTTCAAAAAAAGTCTCCACGCAGTTTACTGCACTGGATATGCAGTATGTCACAATTTCTGATTCACCTGCATACATGAAGGCCTAAATGGACAACACATATCTGGGAAAACATTGTTTACACGGGCAATGCACTCGTAAATAGAAATGCACCCAATTCTGACAATGTTGTTAGGAATTGCTTTCTAATTTGCTTGTTTGACATCCTAACTATCTTTAAGACCATTTACCTCATACTGCGACCTTTTCAAATATCATTTTACTCTGCTTCAAGGCACTAATCTGTTTTAGGGACTTGCCCATGTGCAACATCTTCATACTTAAACTTGATGTGCCGATCCTCTGACCAGTCACTCTTCATGGACACTTGTGATGAAGGTCTCTCTTTATGGATTGACCTGTAGTCCATAAAAAACAGACACCTTTTTGTTTTGGATATTGCATGCCTACTTAATCCATTTCCAAACATGACTTAAAAATATCATCCAAATCTGTCCAGTACTTTTCGAGTTATCCTGCTGACAAACAGACAAACCAACAAACCTCCTTGGCGGAGGTAATTACTCAACATATTTTGTGGGAGAAATCCATGATGACAATATAATGGAGGCACTAATCTATGTTAGGGACTTGCCTTGATCCATGTGCAACATCTTCATGCTTAAACATAATGCCCCGATCCTGTGACCAGTCACTCTTCATGGACACTGGTGATGAAGGTCTCTCTTTATGAACTGAGCTGTAGTCCACAAAAAAGACACATTTTATTGTTGCAGGCCTACAGTACATAATCCATTTCCAAACAAGCGATGGAGAATTCAAATTGGCTACATTACTCAATATATTCTGCTTTTTCTTTTTCTGCTTGCTGTCTGCATGTATGTTTGATTTTTCTGTCTTGGAGTAGATTGTCATGTTTATGTGTACCTTTTGGTGATGTCCATGTCAGCATTGTACCCGCTTTGGTGTTGTCCATGTTTGTCTTTTTGTTTGTCTTTTGTCTTTTTTAGATATGTTTTTATGTTACCTGCCAGGGGACTACAGATGAAAAGTAGTCTTTTGACTAATTCTGGCATATTTACATGGCTGTATTTTTATACAAAAATGTTCATAAATATGCATGGTCCCTACCAAATAAACCAATAAAATAAAAAATAAAAATAAAAGATAAATTCATGACAATAATCTGCTTAAAAATCCACATCTAGAGTCAGCCAATGTTCTTGTCCCACAGGATGCTGTGGTTTAACCATGTAACACAGTTGAAGAATCCTTCATTTATATCTTATGAAGTACAGACTGTAATTAGCCTACCTCAGACTCTCTGGAGTGTCTTTAGTCTTCTCTCGTTTTTCCATCGTCACTTTTCATGGACATTCAATGGAATGGGAGTGATTTAGGGTCACTTTAAAGAATAATAATAATAAAAAAACTGATTGGACCTCAACAGGCTCATCATTCAACAGGCTACTTTATTGAATAGAAAGTAAAAGGTATTGGAATGAGCTCTCACCTTTCATGAAGGCTTGTGCGAGTTTTTCCTTTTCCTTTTTCAAGAATTCCTGAAGTTCATTTTTTAAGCAGACGATATGTCTTGTTCAGTCAATAAGCCTACTATGATAGCCTTATCATTGTTCGTTATCTGCCATGAGACTAAGTTTAACTAGAACTGGTCGAAGTTAAAGAACTAAATTAGATTTCAGCTTCCCCAAAATGGCCACTTCATTTTTCTAAACCCTTCCCTTTTTAATTGCATGTGCAAATGCAGAAAGGGAACCTGCATTAAAGCTGATACTCAAATGTAGGCCTACTTTCGGATTAGAGTTATAACTGCCAAGCTAACAGAGATATTTTTTTTTACATCCTTTTTTAGTTCTATGCCTTGCTTCTAAGGTTAGATAAGATGGTAGGCTTACTTTATTCTGATCGATTTTATCATAAATCACAAAAGGTAAGGAAGTGACAGTTAAACTACACTGAAACACATTTATTGATGCAAAATAAGATTCTTTAAATGGCCTAAAAATAATCTTCTAAAATAGGCTTTCACCAACACTCTGCAATATGAGCAGGCAACTCCAATTCAAGATCAGTTAAATAATCAGAAAGAAATAAACAGGGTTTGATTTTTAAAACTATATAATCACAACTTTAACTGGATTTGGATTCCTCCTAGTTCCAGTAAGCCTACATGGCCCTTGATGAACCAGTCCACCTGACTGTAGAATGACTGGTGTCAGATGGATTCATTGGGACCAGAACAAGGTTGATGATATCCTATTTCTATAACTTGGTCACTTTCTTGGGCCAACTCTAGAAGAAAAGAAAGACAAATACACATACAAGTACATATTTACAGCCTGCAGTGTAGGCTATACCGCAAATGTTTGCCTTTTGGCCCTCTGGTGTACACAGCTGGTACTGCACTACTGCAGGTTGCAGAGAGAAAAGAATGCTGGTAGAGGCTGAGTAGTGTGTGGATGCTTTCAGCAGCGTGTGGTGTGGAGCTGATTTGACCCATGATGGAGCTGACTGTGGAACTGATGAACCAGACGACAGATTTCTACATCAGCTCTATTGGTTTCTATGCAGAAGAGCCCAGAACTAAGACCATCAAGGCCTTAGCGTTAGTGAAACCACAGAGATGTGTGTGTGCAGAGAGAGGGTCTGCTTGTTATAATATAATGAATTAGATGTGATATATGATAGATGTACAATCCATCCAGTTCAGTGGTGTGTTAAAAAGTGGTTTTGGGAAAAGGCATGACTGGTGTGTTGCAGTAGGTGGAGGTGTGTGTCCGTACCGAGAGCTTGTGTGTATGTTTCTAAATCTATATCTGATGTCTTTTGAGACAGGCAGGGACAACTGTACAGATTTTACCTTTACGATAATTTAGGTGTGGCCCCAACATGAGGGAGAGGTTGTATGTCACTGTTCAAGAACTTCATGTTTGATCTGAAGGATGTAGATGTAGTGTGTGTGTGTGTGTGTGTGTGTGTGTGTGTGTGTATGTGTATGTGTGTGGGGAGGGGGTTGGGGTTATATCGGCATACAGGGGCGGCTGTTGAACTGTTTTGGAGGGGCAGTGATGACATCATTACAAGATCTACAGCTGAGAAACGTTAATGACAATGTGTGTTTGTGTATTAACGATGTTAATGACAATGTGTGTGTTTAATCCATTCATCCATTCACCTCATCACATAAAACCACATTTAGCCTACATATAAAATGATATTTCCTAAATAAATTATATCATAATCATAAATTATATTTACCTTATGAAATCATATTTAGCTTGTGTGAGGGACAATCATCAACACAGTTGAGTATGCACTCTGACTTCCAGGGGCGTGGCACTGGGCCCTGTGCACAAGCAGTGGTCATGGGCTCCCCTCACTTGGGGCCCTGATAACTCAGTCCCCCTTTTCCCCCACAACGCTGCCCCTGCTGACTGCTATGCCAAAAAGTGAAGCAGTGAGTGTGTGGGGCCCCGGATACGCGGGTTCAAGACCGGGCTACTTTCTCCTGTCTGCTATATGTGGTATCAGGAATGGGATAATCGGAAGCGTGCCCAATATAAGAGCCGTATGAGGGACCTACAGGGTAAGTTGACCTTGGTGTGATGGACCCCAACGATAGGTGAAATGCTAGTGTGTGGGGCAACCTGGAAGGGGAGTAATATGGCTGTTGAATATGTGTGTGACCCACAAATGTGTGTAGCGCATGGGCACACTTCCCCGAATACCGTTACCACGGTTGAGTGTCCACTCTGCCATATCAAGGAGCCTGGCTCTTTACTGTTGTGGTGAAGGTGTACGCTTAGCACACAGAGACTTGAGTTCGAGACTAGGTACGGCTGCTGCTCTCTCCTGTCTGTGACACCATGTTAACATGACGCTTTGAAAATGATTGTGGTTGTCTCCAAATCCACATATATTCTTCAGAATTTAGGATATTGGCATAAATTAAAAATATATATATCCCAGACTTCCTGATGTTCCTTTGAAATAATGTGAAGACTTTGAGTATTGATGTTTCTTTATGGACATGTGTACCTTACATGTTCATAATATGGGGCAGACATATATGTCTCAATCAGCTAATTGGTTCAGTAACAATGGCACCTGTGATAACAGATCTATTTAACACATCACTTTCCCTGCACTTAGAGAAACTCCAGTGACTTGTGTGACTATCCATTAGTAGACTACTTCAGTCTACTAGAGTTTATCCTGTTTTGTTTGTGTGTCGTCCTGCCCACCTAACAGTGAAACAAGTAAATTAAAATTATCTAGTTATTTATTAATTCTGCCTCCATATTTTTCATTCAGTTGTTAAAAGATGTTACATAAGACTCAATAGATATACAATATTTTGAGTTGTAAACAAAATACTTTTTAGACATGCCCATCCACACACTGACTATATAAATCAGAGTAACAACAGTTCATCATAACCAACATCAGATAAATAAAGGGTGGGTTGGATTATATCAAATGTCTTCACATGGAGCATAATACAGGCAACACGATTATGTGGTTGTTCATTTGATTTGTTTGTTTCATATACAGTGTGGACATGTTTTGTACGTGTACATTTAATGTGAAACAATATGTGAATGGATTCAAGAGAGTTCATGTATTTGAATGTGTTTACACTTTGGATCATTCTTGAGTTCAGAGAAGAGCTGCAGTGTTGAGGGTCCAGGTTTATTTTTCCCCAGGTGAAGTTCTCTGATGGTTGATGGCTTTGATCTCAGTGCTGCTGCTAAAGACCTGAAGCCTTCATCTGTAATACTGCAGCATGATAAACTGTAGGGAGAAAGAAAGGAATCTCTTTATTCGATGACCATAGAAACACACATGAGAGGGAAGCAGTTTCATTTCATGGGACTGGGTCAAATGTGTGCCATGAGTCATGGAAGACCCCAAACAATATTCATATTAATCAGACTCAAGGATTGCCTTAATACTGTAGTCTTACTGTAGCCAAGATAAGAGTATACTAAAAACATGGAGTAGAGGTTAAAAACATTGCATCAAGAAATCACCTTCAAATCTTCTATTTCAGCTGCACAATTTACAGTTTCCGTAAGTGGATGTGTGTATATGTGCTGGGCATGTCATGACACAGATGCTTCAGGATACCTTAATTTCCTACGAGATATCCTGTCTGTATGTCAGTCATGAAATGCAGTCAAGCTAAGGCTTTGGCCTGGTTTACAAAAATTAATGTGTTTCATCCAATAACATCAAGGACTAGAGCTATTCTGTTAGGTATATGTATGTCGATATAGATGTGTGTAGAGCGTATGGTGTTTTTGTGGCAGTTGTTTTAAGTCGTTCTAAAATGATAATAGTAAGCTGTGATGTGTCTTTGCACTGTCTGTAAAGCTCGTGAATGTGTTGTGTGTGTGTGTGTGTGTGTGTGTTGTGTTTGTGTGTGTGTGTGTGTGAAAGAGAGAGTGTGTGTGTATGTGTGAGAGAGAAAGATAGCATCTACTATAAGTGATAGAACCATACAAGTAGTTAGTACTAATTATTATTATTGCTGAATTAATAATCCTTTACATCTAAGGAGAAGTCAGAAGTCAAATTCACTCAGAGCAACTGAGTGGTTGGTCTTGTAATGCTCACCTTAAGGTCTCCAGTTTGCATTTGGGATCCACTAGAAGAGAACAAATATGCTTCATCTCCTGAGTCTCCAACTTTATTCCCCTGCAGTTCCAGCCCTCTCAGGTGTGACGGGTTTGATCTCAGTGCTGCTGATAAAGACCTGAAGCCTTCCTCTGTAATACTGCAGTACATCAGGCTGTAGAGAGAAAATGAAAAATGGAAATGAACCAGATTATGTGATGTGATCACCACAAATAATAATAATGTACTGTATATATATATTATAACAACAACAATTTTGCTTTCAAGTTCAGTTCATTTTCAGGCATTGTGTGTGCTTGTGTGTGTGCTGCATGTGCATGCTTGATGTGAAAACATTTTTATGAGTTTTATGCTGACTTCATCACTCTTTGAGGATGAGGAACATGACCAGTCAACTCTGGTTCAACTCTCTGATGACTGATCAGTATGTGGTCTTGTGATACTCACTTTAGTTTCTCCAGTTTACAGTTGGGATCCTGAAGAAAAGCAGAAAGATGCTTGACTCTTGTGTCTCCTTCTTTATTCCCACCCAGCCGCAGAATCTCTGATGTGTGAGGGGTTTGATCTCAGTGCTGATGCAAGAGACCTGAAGCCTTCCTCTGTAATACTGCAACTGTCCAGACTAAAATAAAAGAAGCAAGGAAAGGAAGGGAAAAAATATAAGAAATGTACAGTACTATAAGTCTAAATAAATATATTACAAATGAATTCATCAATTTCCCTTCCTCAGGTGTGTCATTGTTGCTAGCATGCTGGGGATATATCTGTCATCACAGATTTTGTCCCCACCACTTTTGTAATATAACAGAAATATCTCTAATACATGATTACATTTGCCATTTAGTATAACAATATACATGACAAAATAGCAAACTCATGCAGAATTCATGACAACAATAGAATGGATCATGGTACGGTCTATCCATTAGAGAAAATGCTTTTAAAACATTGTGCCAATCATTTGGAATCCTGGTTAGGATTAGGCTACACCTGGTGTGTCAAACCATACTGATGCAGCCCTTGTTAAAATCATATTAAAAACCGAACTTCCCCTTTAACAAATTCATGTGTCCCTTTTAAAATGTTGAGCCCCTGCCACTCCAAGGGTCTGTGCACAGCCCTGAGAGAGGCCTTTTCCATTGCCTAAGAGCCAAGAGTGTATGCCTTGGCTTGTTGGTATTCTGACGGTGTGTATGTAGAAACACACCTCTGTAGGTGCAGATGCACATAACAAAATAATATTTGAAGCATCAAATTCCTGCGATGATGGTTTAGTGATCTCGGCCAATGAAGTCAGTAGTTCTATTTGAAGGTCTTCACTCTTTTCACCTAAACGTCTTTCTAAAATTAAAATCCTGTCAAAGGGGATTTCCCCAGGATCAAAATAATAGTAGACAGCTTAAGGCAAAGATCCTGCCTTATTTGACCTTATTTGACCTCTGATCCTATGCTTTGTGCATGACTATGAGCTATAATAGCATTTAATCAATGACAGACCATGGTCATTTACATATTTAATTTCACCAAACATATAGCAAATACTGAACTTTGCACGGCACACCTGTGGGGCGCAAGTTTATTAGACAATGTACTGTACCTCTCTGATGGAGGAAACAAATGGTGCACTCTTACAAATAGTCCTAGTCACAAGCACAAAGCACAGTGCACAAAGGTGTTAGTCACAAAGAATAGTGCACCTTAGACCACAACACTAGAAAGCGCTCAGAGAGCGCAGGCCTGTGGCCAAACCAAATACATTCCAGATCATGTTCTGGATCACCGATCACCACCAAAATCGAACCGAATCAGCTCATGCTTGTCCCAATATACACATTGTCCGAAAATTCCATCCAAATCTGTGCAGTACTTTTCAGGTTATTCTGCTGACAAACCAAAGCGACCGAAAACATAACCTCCTTGGCGGAGGTAATTAAATACAGCACAAAATACAGCAAAGACAAACACCATAGTCAGCCTGTTTTGTTAAGTGCAACAGTTCAGTGGTGCTACCCCATTCCTTGGACATCAATGTGCTGTATTGTGTTAGACTGATAGATAATATTGTATTGGATAATATTGTATAGCCACACAATAAAGTTGGTATAACTGTTGTTAAGGTAGCTCAGTCCAAGGAGAAATACATTAAGTAAATTCATAATTCATAATTCATTGACATTCTCAGACAGTATGTGGTCTTTTGTTACTCACTTTAGTTCCTGAAGTTTACAGTTGGAATCCTCCAGAAGAGCTGCAAGATGTCTTCCCTCCTGAATCTCCAGCTTTATTATCATTCAGCCACAGCTGTCTGATGTGTGAGGGGTTTGATCTCAGTGCTGATACAAGAACACTGAAGCCTTCCTCTGCAATAATGCAGTTACGCAGGCTATAGAGAGAAAATGTTAAATATTTTTTAATAATGGAAATGATCGCAAAGGTGTGTGTGTGTGTGTGTGTGTGTGTGTGTGTGTGTGTGTGTGTGTGTGTGTGTGTGTGTGTGTGTGTGTGTGTGTGTGTGTGTGTCTGAATGATTAAAGTGACAAAACAGGACATGTTTTTGTAAAAATTATTTTAATGCTGACTAATAATTAGAGGAAGAGAAAATTACAGTAGATGTCACTGTCAAATTCAACAATAGTGTTGTGTAATGTTGTATTAGTGTAATGTAATGCATTACGTTTAATGTGCCACCCACCAGAGCTGCAGGGGAGTTTCAGAGTTATAAGTATAGAATGCTGGCTGACATACCATATGACAAATACTGACTACCTAGAGGTTCTCTGTGAGGAATTAGGGTGGTCATCTCAGAATGAAAGGAATTATATAACAACATGCTCCACCCTGGAATTGTCCAAATGACAGGTCTGGCTCACAGTTATGTCTGGTGATGCTCAATGGTTTCACATCACTCTTTGGACACTAATGTGTTTGTATAGAATAGATAATACTTTATTTCCACACAACACTATTTGTATTAATTGCTGTTAAGGTAGCTCACTCCAAGGAAAGAACAATAAAATCAAATGGAATTTAAAAGTAGGTTAAGAATTGAAGAAGTATTCAATACAACCTCATATTCCCTGACAGTCTCAGTATGTGGTCTTGTGTTACTCACAATAGTTCCTCCAGTTTACAGTTGGGATCCTCCAGAAGACCAGCAAGATGTTTCCCTCCTGAATCTCCAGCTTTATTATTATTCAGCCACAGCTTTCTGATGTGTGAGGGGTTTGATCTCAGTGCTGATGCAAGAGCACTGAAGCCTTCCTCTGCAATACTGCAGTTAGACAGGCTATGGAGAGAAAAATATTAAATATATGTATATTTTTAATAATGGTAACGATCGCCAAGGTGTGTGTGTGTGTGTGTGTGTGTGTGTGTGTCTGAATGATTAAAGTGACAAAACAGGAAATGATTTTAATGCTGACTAATAATTAAAGGAAGAGGAAATGACAGATGTCACTGTCAAATTCAACAATAGCGTTGTGTAATGTTGTATTTTGTAATTTAATGCATTACCTTTAATGTGCCACACACCACAGTTTCAGGAGAGTTTCAGAGTTATAAGTACAGTATAATGGCTGACATAAACCATATGACAAATATATGTGACTACCTTAGACTAGAGGTTCTCTGTGAGGAATTAGGGTGGTCATCTCAGAATGAAAGGAATTACATTACAACATGCCCACCCTTGAATTGTCCAAATAACAGGTCTGGCTCACAGTTATGTCTGATGCAGATCAATGGTGCCACATCACTCTTTGGACATTAATGTGTTTGTATAGAATAGATAATACTTTATTGCCACACAACACTATTTGTATTAATTGTTGTTAAGGTAGCTCACTCCAAGGAAAGAACAAAATCAAATGGAATTTAAAAGTAGGTTAAGAATTGAAGAAGTATTCAATACAACCTCATATTCCCTGACAGTCTCAGTATGTGATCTTTTGTTACTCACTGTAGTTCCTCCAGTTTACAGTTGGGATCCTCCAGAAGAGCAGCAAGATTCTTCCCTCCTGAATCTCCAGCTTTATTATCACTCAGCCACAGGTCTCTGATGTGTGAGGGGTTTGATCTCTGTGCTGATGCTAGAGCACTGATGCCTTCCTCTGCAATATTGCAGTTCTCCAGGCTATAGAGAGAAAATGTAAAATGTATTAAATGAAAATTATGATTTGCCCTCGCCATGCATGTGTGTGTGTGTGTGTGTGTGTGTGTGTGTGTGTGTGTGTGTGTGTGTGTGTGTGTGTGTGTGTGTGTGTGTTTATGTGTGTGCATGCACTTTAGACCTGTTCAAAAAAAACTTTTTTTGTTATTTTAAAGCCAATTGCTGTGATTCCCATTCTCCAAGCTATGGAATGACCAGATATAAAATTATTTTGATTTTGGACCATGGGAAGGCCTGCCTCATGAGCCATGAAGTTTTAATGCTGATTTGTGTTAAAAACGCCTGAGATTTTGGCCCATTTTGCCTCATAACTTTCATATCATTAGTCATAGAGCATTATGAAAGGTACCATATGAAAGCTGGGGACATGTACTTTCAGGTGATACCCAATATGTTAGTGATCTAGACAGTCATTGTTGTTTTTAAAGCTAAAATGTGCTAAATTTTAGGCGATTTTGGAGGTTTCAGATCAGACATCACATCATTGTACCTGTTACATGTACTAAATCAACAAATATAATGCAAATAACATTGAAAATAACATTTTCTACACATAAACGAGGTGTATTAGGCTGAACATGAAAGTAATTACATATTATACATAGGAACTGGAGAGTAAGTTATTTCAATAACATTATCATTTGTATGGCTTTCTTGAAGCTGTCAAATTTCCTCCTAATGTACTCCACAACCTAAAGCAAACTACTTCTCTGTTCAAGATTTGTTGTTATCTCAGTGGCAAAATCAGACATTGTTTTCACCCCTCGTTCAGAAACATCATTAGTCCCTTTGATAGACTTCACAAACTTTACAGCCGATCGGTACCCATTTCAGGGTTCCCACGCATCCTGGAAAACCTAGAAAACCTGAAATCTCAGAGGTGCCTTTTCCAGTTATGGAAAACACCTGGAAATGACCAAAAATCTGCATTGTCCAGGGAAATTGTAATTGCATTTAATCCCTCATTCAGATTCTTAGGCCTCGTACAGTAGGCTATACTGAGGAGATAAATTTATCTTGATTGTGTTTTCAAAATGTATGATGTCAAAGCATGGTAAAAATAGCCTTCTTGAACCCTCTTACTTTAAATATCAATGATGTAGAAACAATATTAGTACTGTAATGGAGAAGTATGATGTCCTTTCTGCAGAAAATATAGCTTCCACACCAGCATAATTTGACTCCTCTAGCAATGCCCCAACCAGTTAAAACCATCAAGGCTGAAAATTAATTGACCAAAATAACAAAGTTACAGCAACCTGGCAGTACCTTCCTATGCTCTTCCACTTGATGATCATCTCCCTAGAGTACTAGTTAATTGTTTCTCACTAGTGAATGGGCAGAGTCTTTGTACAAAAGAAAGTGTTGAACAAAGAACTGTTCAATTGTGTTTTCCATGATTTTTGATAGTTTAGTTTGACCAGATGTTCATTCTAGCTAGTTGCACCAAAGTCCTTTTATTGCAAGTCCCTTCGCTCAGAGACCATCTTGGAGATTTTGACTTAGACATGCAAACCATATCTTCATTAAAGCAAAGTTTTTGGTGTAATTCAAGCATAGCCCTGTTTCAGGAGCCTGCTGACTGCACTATAAAGCGAGTAGAATGAAAGAATTTTGAACATAGATCGACTGTGAACACAAAAACGAAAAAGCAGTTTAAATTGATCCAATGACAAATCATTTTGCGTTCGGCCAATGTTGTTTCAAATTCTTTCATTCCACTCGCTATCTAGTGCAATAAGTACTGTATACTCAGATATGCTTGAGTTAAGCCTACACCAAGTCTTCACTTAAAGACATCATTCTAAAAATGAATTTGCTCACTGCACCTGCCCAAATGCACTGCATGTTGGTGTATCGTAGCTTTGATAGTTGGTGATCCCTGTCCTTGAATTTGCGGGAAAAAGCCTGGAAATGTCCTAACATTTGATGTTGAAGAAAGAGTGGGAACCCTGATTATACTATTTCCAGGTTTTCACTGGTTGAGTTATCCAATCAGTCTCAACTCCAAGTGCATCAAATAAGAAGTGTGATTCTGGCCCTACCAAATCAGTAAGTGTTGTCGATCGATTGATGATCTGGAAACAGACTGTCTGATTTTGCCACTGAGATAACAAAAAATCTAGAACAGAGAAGTTGTCTGCTTTAGGTTGTGGAGTACATTACGAGGATATTTGACAGCTTCAAGAAAGCCATGAACAAATGATAATGTTATTTAAATAACTGACTCTCCAGTTCCTATGTATTTATGTAATTACTTTCATGTTCAACCTAATACATCTGTTTTTGTGTTTCTAATGTGCAGAAAATGTTATTTTCAATGTTCCAATGCTATTAATGTAAATACATGTCATTGCAAAGTTCAATTTGGCATTATATTTGATGATTTAGTACATGTAACAGGTAAAATGATGTGATGTCTGATCTGAAACCTCCAAAATCGCCTAAATTAGCACATTTTAGCTTTAAAAACAACAATGACTGTCTAGATCACTAACATATTGGGTATCTCCTGAAAGTACATGTCCACAGCTTTCATATGGTACCTTTCATAATGCTCAATGACTAATGATATGGAAGTTATGAGGCAAAATGGGCCAAAATCTCAGGCGTTTTTAACACAAATCAGCATTAAAACTTCATGGCTCATGAGGCAGGCCTTCCCATGGTCCAAAATCAAAATAATTTTATATCTGGTCATTCCATAGCTTGGAGAATGGGAATCACAGCAATTGGCTTTAAAATAACAAAAAAAGTTTTTTTGAACAGGTCTAATGCACTTGTTTTCAAACTTGTGCATGCTGTGCCTGAATGATAAAAAAGAAAAGAAAAGAAAAAGTGACAACATGGGAGGAGACTTTAATGCTGATAAATAATTAGAGGAAGAGGAACATGACAGTGAATGTTGTTTTGTGAAATGTAATGCATTACTTTTAATGTGCCAGCCACCATTGTTTCAGGACCGTTTCAGAGTTATAAGAACAGAATACTGGCTGACATATACCATGACAAATACTGACTACCTAGACAAGAGGTTCTCTGGGTGGAAGTTGGGTGGTGATCTCAGATGGAAAGCAATTACATTACTACATGCCCACCCTGAAATTATTCAAATGGTCTGGCTCACAGCTCAATGGTTCTACATCATTCTTTGGACATTTAATGTATTTGTATTAGATAGATATTAAGTTATTGCCAAACAACAAAGTTCTATTAACTGTTTTTACACTTGCTCAGTCCAAGGAGAAACAAAAATAAAAATATGTTACTCTAAATAATATAATTCAATTCTATCTGTTACTCTAAATAATATAATTCAATTGAATTCTAAATAATAAGTATTCAATACTACCTCATATTCACTGACAGTTTCAGTATGTGGTCTTGTGTTACTCACTATAGTCCCGCCAGTTTACAGTTGGGATCCTCCAGAAGAGCTGCAAGATTCTTCCCTCCTGAATCTCCAGCTTTATTATCTCTCAGCCACAGCTTTCTAATGTGTGAGGGGTTTGATCTCAGTGCTGATACGAGAGCTCTGAAGCCTTCCTCTGCAATACTGCAGTTATCCAGGCTATAGAGAGAAGATATATTTTTACTGTAATAATGATATTTTATCATTGCTGAGTGAGTATGCATGTGTGTGTGCATGTTATCAAACGTAAGTATTCTCTGTCTGAATGATAAAAAGTGACAAAACAGGAGAAGATTTTAATTCTGACTAATGATTAGAGGAAGATGAAAATGACAGTGTGATGTCACTGTCAAAATAAAAGAAAGTGTTGTGTAATGTTGTGTTGTGTAATGTAATGCATTGCTTTTGATGTGCCAGCCGCCATAGTTACCGGAGAGTTTCAGAGTTATAGTATGCTGGTTGACATATACCATATGACAAATACTGACTATCGCAGCTAAGAGGTTCTCTGTGAGAAAGTAGGGTGATGATCTCAGAAGGAAAGCAATTACATTACACAACTATACATGCCCGCCCTGAAAATGTTCAAATGAAAGATCTGGCTCACAGTTAATTCTGGTGGCTGGGGTTGGAAATTGTCATGGGAAAGTATTTCATATTAGGGCGGATCCCAACGGTTAGATGTGGAGCTGGCGACATGGTAACTGTCTTACACAGCCATTTAGTCAAACTATGTAAGACAGGGGCGTCATCACCTTTTTTTAATGTGGGGGGGGGACCAACTGGTGGGGGGTCTTGGGGTCCTCCCCCAGAAAATTTTTAATATATTAGATGCGATTTCCTGCATTCTGGTGTATTTTTAACAGCAACTTTTGCCAACAAAAATCAACACTTTTCACAATTATTTGCCTGGATGTTGAGCTCTGCCTCTGACTCACTCTCATTGAGATTGAGATGGATTGACTATTGGTCATTTTCCCTATCAACAATAGCATATTTTCTTTTTTCTTGTTTTTTCTTGTTTTAATTCAACTAGTGGTCTTGTCATCATTTGAATTTTAAAAACTACATTTGTCTGACAACACTATTTTATGACAATACTGAACCTAAAATACAAGACAAAAAAGTTTTGCATGCCATGGTTTTATACTTGTTGATATAAAACTCAAGCAATAAACTTGTTTTACGTTAATATTTAATTTATATTGGTATACACACCAGAAATAGGCTAGACCTGATTCACTCACTAGGTCTATGTTTGCTAGGCTATTTCAAGCAGTGAATCAATAATAGGATTAATTTAGGCTATATCATGAAAACTCATTCTTGACAAGGAGCCGTGTTTGAATTAGCCTAGTCATTAACATTCCATTAAGATAGCTTGATACATATCCTAAACTCAGCGAGTAGCATGGCAGAGAACAATGGGTGCGCCCGTCGGGAGTCTCGTAATGCGTTCATCACAGAAACTAACTAGTAGAACTGTTGGAAAGGCCAGTTTATGTAGATTGCAATGATGCCCTTATAATTTCGGTACAATTAAAACTCAGTGAGTAGCATGGCAGAGAAGAATGGGTGCGCCCGTCGGGAGTGGAATGGACAGATGATTGCATGCAGGGAGGTGTTGTTGGTAGGCCTAATGCAAAACGCCAGTGGATTTTCAGCGCTGTGTATTCTCTATTCGAGAAGTGGAATGGATTCCCGATAGATTAGAAACTCTGCTGGATAATTTTGTCTTCAAATCTGCGTGGGTCCAAACTTAAAATTTTGAAATCTCAGAGGGTCCCGTCCCACTCACTTTCTATTATGGCGACGCCCTTGAACGGCCCTACAATCACCTCAGCTGAATTTCTGACTCTTTTAGATTGGCTACTGCTGAATAATTAAATACATTCTCAAAGGGGATAATGAAAGTAAATATCGGCTGTCCTCAGTTTGTTAACAATGAAATTCACTACGAAAGGAAAAGACAGACGTTTGATCAATAGCTTGTCAAAGGGGCCTTCCCAGGATCAAAAGCAGACTACTTAAGATATTCTGTCATTTCACATTAACTTCTTCAATTGTAATTAATAATTCTTCTCCAAGCACAACAGTATTGAAATGATCAACTACTTTGAGAAAACATCAGCAATCTTCCGCACATTAAGGTTTACCTCTTTCTTTCCACAGCTTGAGTTAGTGGCAATTTAGCATAGTCAACCAGCATGATAAGTCCCACAGACTACAATACAATTCAATACAGTACAACTCAAAGTACAGCACAAACAAACACCATACCATAACCAGTATGATTTGTTTAGTGTAACAGCACAAATACTAGTCATGGTTGAAAGTGATGGCACCTGGAATTTTTCCAGAAAATCCACTATTTCTCCCAGAAAATAATTGTAATTACAAATGTTTTTAAATAGCATATATTATATAATTTACATACACAATTCCCTTTATCTGCATTGCAACAACATAAAATGCAAATTCCATATAATTTTACACAGAAATCATGATTTGGGCCACACAAAATTGTTGCCACCCTAAACTTTAAAGGCGGTTGCACACCAGTTTCAAAAGATAACTGACTCTAACCACTTCCTATAAACTTCAACAAGGTTCCTACACATCTCAACTGGAATTCTGGACCCCTCTTCTTTTTCTAACTGCTCCGATTCTCTCATAGCTTAAGTGTGCCTCCTCACAACAGGAGTTTTGGGATCACTCCACAAGTGAGGGATCAGATTTAGATTTAGATCCAATGATGGCCACTTCAGAACTCATGTTTTGTCTCTAACCAGGGTGGTTTTTGGAGTATGTCTGTAGTCATTTTACTGCTGCCGAAACATCCATGACCTATGACATAGACAGAGCTTTCTACCACTGGGCGCTACATTGCACAGCAAAATCTTTTGGTGATCTTGGTGCCATGTACAGTCAAGGCACCCATTGCCAGAGGCAGCAAAACAACCCAAAATGTGTACACTTTCTCCAAGAGAAAAGGACACATATTTACTTTTGTCTACAATTTGCCCTACACTGTTGAATGAAATGGTCCACTTACTCAAGCGTCCACAGTCTACAGAGGGGATCATCCAGTAGAGCACACAGCTGAGTCACTCCCAACTGTCCTGGTATGAGTCCCCTCAGATCCAGTTTAGTCATGATTAAGGGGTTTGAACCCACAGCTGCAGTCACAGCAGCACAGGCTTCCTCAGCAGCAACACTTTTAAGAAACCTGCAGAGGAACACAATATTTGTATCTTCTTGAGCTAACTGAAATTTTGGAAATAAAGTACTGCATCACATCAGGGCACTTGAATGCTCAAATAAGAGTGCTACTTTTGTTACATGACAATTTGACATGATCGGCTTGCGAATAGAATATCATTTTTGTGATTATTTTGTATACCCATTGTACATGTGTTTAATGCACTTTTTGTGATTTTGTTTGAACAACACAAAGGGAGCATATTTACATGAATAATCATAACAAAACAAAACAAACAAACAACAAAACAAACAACAACAAAAAAAAAAACAGTAAGATCATAATTTTTTTAAGCGAAGCAAATTAAAAGTGGACGCATGTGTATCTTGACTATTTTTTATTGTATTTAGTATTGTACTGTACTGTACTATACTGTACAGCAACAAAAATCATACACTATGTGTGTGTACTAAAGTCTACATTTGAAATTCACTACTTGACCACTGCCCTTTGATGCTGACTATCCAAATGTATTGGCTCAGCTGGAGCTGCAATATTGCGGCCAATATCACAGGATTTTTAAAAAGTCTGTTTTAATTTTTGTTCCTTGCAAATTCTTAGGGCAGGTATCTAAAATGTTAATATATTTGGGCTAATATGTTTCTTAGATATATGACTCTATAGTGGCTAATTAAGATTCTACCGGTTGACACATGTAACCATGTCATTATGTCATGAAAAAATGGATCTTAAATGTGATATTTTAGCAGGCAACACTTGTATAAAAATTTGCTAATGCCTTGAGTAATACCAATACGAAATAAACATTAAGAAAGAGCACTGTTTTTGGTTTGTTTTTACTACTTTGAAAACCTTTACCTGTACCTTGGGGAGAATATCTTCACTCTAATGAAACACATTTACCTGATATTTCTCAGTTTAAACTGAGGGTCGTCCTTAAGGTCTAAAAGCACTTTGATTCCTGATGTCCCAGGATCATTTCCCCTGAGATCCAGCTCTCTGAGATGATTGGAATTTAATTTCAGAGCTGAGGCCAGACCAGTACAGCCCTTCTCTGTGACACCACAAGTTGACAGCCTGTAGTGACAACATAATTTTATTAAAGCAAACAAAAACATAACGCATTTGTCAGTTCATCTGTTTGTTCATTCACAAATAATTACTATTATTCTGTGGTTATCTGATGAACAACTGGCCATTTCCAGATGTAAATTCGGATCCAGTACAAGTCTTGGATATGGGTAGGTGCCTGTTCAAATCTTGCACAGAGGGAAGGATGGGCATAAATAATTAATCCCCCTCCTTGTATAGGGGAGTGAGTTGCAATCCTCTGATCTGACCTTAACATTTTTGTGTTTTTGTCATTTTAAATTTTGAGATATTATTCTGTTTTATCTGAGTATCATAAGTACTGTAGCGAAGTACCATTTCTGTTGTGTTTTATTTTGCATTTTGTAAAGTCTGGAGCAATTTTTTTCAGATACCTCACCAAAAGCCTTTTATTCCATATTTGAATCTGAAACATTGCACACTCCAGACCACTTGATGACAACGTTCATTTACTTTGTGGATGGGTGGCAAAGTGATATCAGCAAAAGCACTGAGCCTTCCAACAGAAGTCAATGGGATTTACAAAATGGCAAATAAAACATATCAGAAAAGGCATTTCACTTTGAAAATCAAGGAACAACAAATACCACTCAGTGAGTAGCATAAATGTGTTTTACAAAAATATGTTTTACAATAATGTGTTTTACAACATGTTTTACAATAAACATTTATGGGTGTTTTAAGGACAGGATTGTGAATGAACTTATTTCTGAAGCAGGCAGGGGAGGTTGGAAATGAGCCAATAGCTGAGACTGGACCAATTATCAAAGCTTTAGAAGTCATTCTATTTTGTCCAGAACAGGGCTAAATGTGTTTAATATCAGAATACACCTTTAAGCTACTGAAAAAAAGATGAAAATGTAAAAATAAACCCATAAAATTACTTGAGTGTCTCCAATGTACAGTTTGGATTCTTCAGTCCACTACAGAGTTCTTGCACTCCTGCATCTCCAATACTGTTGCCACTGAGGTCCAGATCTTTCAGCTTTGAGGATGCTTTACTGAGGACAGATCCCAGACCTCTACAGCTCCTCTCAGTGAGACTACAGTTATTGAGCCTTGTGGGGAACACAGACATAATGGATTATATGGAAAGGACTCAGCGCATGAAGCTTAAATATGCATAATTCTTTTTGAGTGGTATTAATTTTATACATTTCCAACTATATTTCCCCTCTCTTTCTCATTGCTGTCATCACTTACAAACAGTTTTGGGATTCCTCCAGAAATTATGTTTTGAACATGTTACATCAAAATATCCTTGATAAATGTATTTGCCCTAATTACTTACAGAGCATTTTGTGATTCTTCCACAACAGGCAGCAATCTTAGCAGTCCTTCATCAGACCTGATGTACTTCTTCAAGTCAAACACATCCAGCTTCTCCTCTGATGTCAGCAGCACAAACACTACAGCGGACCACTGGGCAGGTGAGAGTTTGGCCTCAGAAAGTGTTCCTGTGTTCAAGAATCTCTGAACCTCTTCCACTAAGGAATGATCATTGAGTTCATTCAGACAGTGAAAGAGGTTGATGATTCTTTCTGATGTAGGTATATCTCTAATCTTCTCTTTAATGTAACTGATTGTTTTGTTATTTGTCATCTGAGTTAGTTCTCTCGGTAGTAAGCCATGCAGGAGAGCCTGGTTAGACTCCAGTGAAAGGCCAAGAAGGAAACGTAGGAAAAGATCAAGGCGTCCATCTTCATACTTCAAAGCTTTGTCTACAGCACTCCTGTGCAGAATGATCATGGAATCCTCTGATCTCAATTTCACCAGCTGACTCGACAGTACATCTTTCGTCTTAACTGTCAGCATCAACAGCACATATAAAGCTGCCAGATATTCCTGGATGCTTAGGTGCACAAAACAGTACACCTTTCGCTGCTGGATTCCTGATTCTTCTCGAAAGATCTGTGTGCAAATGCCACACTGTATGGCTGCTTCCCTGACATCAAGTTTAAAGTCTTTCAGGTCTTCTTCATAAAATATGAGTTGACCCTTATGCAGTTGTTCATAGGCCAGCTTCCCCAGAGCAAAGAGACCTTCTTGGTTCCACTGAGGATCAGTGTCATAAATTCCTTCAAACTTCAGGCTCCTCTGTTTGGTTTGAAAAATCAGGAAATATGTGTACATCTCAGTCAAAGTCTTTGGAACTTGTTTCACTCCTGGGGACCCAAGAATAACTTCAAGAACACTAACTGCAATCCAGCAAAACACTGGTATGTGACACATGATATGTAGACTTCTAGATGATTTAATATGAGATATTATTGTGTTTGCAAGATTCTGATCACTGATCCTCCTCCTGAAGTAATCTTCCTTCTGTGGATCACTGAACCCTTGTGCTTCTGTGACTCGGTCAACACACTCAGGTGAGATTTGATTGGCTGCTGCTGGCCGAGAGGTGATCCATAGAAGAGCAGAAGGAAGTAGATTACCCTTGATGAGATTTGTCAGGAGTACATCCAATGAAGTGACCTTTGTCACCTCCGACAAACTTTCATTTTTCTGAAAGCCTAAATCTAGTCTACATTCATCCAGACCATCAAATATAAACAACACCTTATACTTCCTGTGGCTGGGAAAACTTAGCTGCTTTATTTCTGCAAAGAAGCGGTGGAGTAGGTCCCTCAAAGAGTGTTTATCTTTTATGGGGTTGAGCTCCCGAAAAGGCAGTGGAAATATGAAGTGGATATCCTGGTTTTCCTTCCCATCAGCCCAGTCTAGGATGAATTTCTGAACTGAAACAGTTTTACCAATGCCAGCTACTCCCTTTGTGACTACAGTTCTGATTGGTTTGTCTTGCCCAGGTAATGGTTTGAATATGTCTCTGCATTTGATTGGTGTCTCCTGTCCAGCTGGTCTCTTAGATAGTGACTCAATCTGTCTGACTTCATGCTCCTCATTTACTTTCCCACTTCCTCCCTCTGTGATGTAGATCTCGGTGTAAATCTTTTCTAACAGAGCAGAACTTCCTTCCTTAGGTATTCCCTCAAACACTTTCTGGTACTTGGTTTTGAGATTTCTTTTCAGCTCAGACTGACAAAGTACATCCAGTTCATCTGTTACAAAAGTAGCAATAATTTTGTAAGATACAAACACTGTTGTAAAATAATTCATGTTTCTCTATCATAACTGTCACATATAGAAATCATCTTACTTTCTTGCAGTTTGTCTGCTAGATCCTTCTCCTGCATACTCCTAAGGAAATGCAGTGCCATCCTCAGAGCCCCTTCTCTGGCATCACTCTCATTCTCCTTTTTATTCTCAAAATTCTCTTTGTAATCTGGGCTCAGAATCCTCTTATATCTCTTCAGCTCGTTCTTCACAAAAGTGATGATCATCGTTTCCAATTTCTGTTGCACATATCATTTTTATTTGACACAGCAAGTCATTGTCATATTTTTAATGTATTTGTATCGTGAGTTTTGGTTAGCAGCGGACCAATCATACTAATCATATTCTTTGTTGTTCATTTCCTGTCTATCAAATGCAAATTTAGCCAGAGCCGTTCTCACCGCACTCAGGTCTCAAACCTGCCACTCCGCCAACCACAACTAATCCACGGCGTGTGAGTCGAACGCTTTAACCACTGAGCTGCTTTTATCACGATTATTATGCAGCCAATGAACTTCAACAAACACATGGCTTTGTATCCCTGCTATTAAAGTTTGTCCATTGTTATGGATATTTTAAGGAAGTTTTCTTATTTTAGTTCGGAGAATGTTAAAAATTATTCGTCACATGCCTGTAGAGAAAGGGAATCACTTACCTGGAAAATGTGACTTAGATTCTGACCACTGGAGTATAGTGGATATTTTCCTTTTTGTGCTCTGAAAATAAATTGCAATTAACAGTTGCCACATGAGAGAATATGGTATAAGAGAAGCATTCCTGTGGTCGTTTTTGTTGCTGAATTTAGTGGATATCTGGGCAGCATAGATAAGGCATTTTGTCGAAGTGGTATTTTCTCCCACACATTTGGTCTATGTAATGTTGGATACTATAATAACTGTACACATACAATAATGCATTTGCATATGCTGTCTTTTTGTTTAATCCATCATGTTAAATGAGGAACACTGTGATAGTGCATTTTGCCGGAATTATTCACAATTTGTCTTTTTCTGTCTGAATGTAGAACAAAAAAGGCTGTTGGACTAGGCTTTTGAGATACTTATGAATCAAATCTGAAAGCAAGGGGTCTGTGGAATACTGTGAGAGAAAAATATTAAGCATTAAATATAATATTCCTGAATATTCAAGCAGGTTTTTTTTTTCATTTTCCAGTAAAATTGTCTGAAAAATTACATGTGTCATTGATAGATTTTTGATGCATCGTTTCTCTTAGTGCAAAGCATCTGGAACCTATCCATAGGGAAATGTTTGCTTCCTAGTGGCCAGATTCTTCCTGCTATCTTATTCACCTTGGTTCATATGGCATCCCATGTCGAAAATCAATGTATCGATCCTCTGACTGGTCACTCCTCATGGACACACTGCTGAGTATAGAAAATGGAACAGAATAGTGTGGATATTGTCTTGTTTCACTTAGTGCAACAGTGAGAGTCTGGATACCAGGCTTGTACAAAATTCTGAATTTCGGAATTAAATTCAATTCAATGAATGAATTTGAATTGAATTTGAATTGACTCAACCCAACAGGAAGTTGAATTGAATTTGGATTCGTATTGCAGGAAGTGGAATTGCAGGAATTGCAATTCAGAGCAACTCATTCTTATTACATATCAGTGACAATGTGATACTCCAATCTTCCAAATGGAGCTACAGACGCTAACATTAATTCTTAATGAATTATTAGAAAAACCAGCTCTGGTGTAAACCAGACAAAAGTCTTTAATGTTTGGACAACCATTTTGAAGACTTGGATAAGCAAGGTATTCTGGGAAATGAAGTCCAGTCCAATAATTTTTCACAATTTAAAGTTAATGACAATTTAAAGGGTTGTCTATGGTTTCCTGTTATGTTCACTCTCTAAGACTAAAGATATATCTTACCAAAGTTGTTTTTATACATGTGTTACCTGAACTATCTCTTCAGAGTCTTTTTTTTGTAAAGTTGCTCTTTCGTAAATATCTCTTTAGAGGTTGAATCCATGTTTCTGGCCCCCTCTTTTGGTAGTCATTTGCAAATTTTCAAGCATGCATGAAGTGTATTATTACTGTATTACGTAAATTCATAGAGATATGCAATTAATCAGTACCACACGAGTGGGAGTGATGTTGTTGGCACATATCCTCACTGTGTATGTTTCGGCCGTATGTAGGCAACCACACACAGTGATGATATTGTGCATACATTGCTTTTATACATCAATTCCATTACCAACTTAAGACACCAAATAGTATTTTCTATTGTTTAGTTTCAAATTTTAGTTCGTTCATCTTCCTCCCCCTAAAATAGTTCTAGCTGAAACTGCCCTGGCAAGTGTCAAAAATAGAAAAATGGCAAACGGTTCAGATGTATTGGATCTTTACTGAAAACTTCAAACTTGTACAGAAAGTTTATCCTCGATAATAACTCCAACCAATGACTCCATAACTCCAACCAATGACTGTAAATATTGCATCTGAATAAAGTCTGTCTCTTTTCTAATTCAGAAAAATAGCCTGCAATATCAATATTGACCTGAAGATGTCAGCCAAGTACTGCGAATGTCAGAGCCTTTCTACTTCATACAGGAAAACAACGAACTCAAAGGAGGGTTAGAACTAGTCGACTTGGTTGAAAATGTGCACTGATTGGGGGCACCTTGGCTCAGTGGGCTACAGTGTCAGACCATTTCTCCGAGCACCTGGGTTCGAGTCCAACCTGAGGTCATTTTTTTATCCCACCCTATCTCTTTCTCTCACTTGTTTCCTGTCCACCTCTATACTGTCCTGTTCGATTAAAGGCAATAAGCCCAAAATATATCTTTTTTTTAAAAAAAAGAAAATGCGCACTGATTAACAAATGTGCTGCTGCCAAATATCATCACTCGTAGTTCAGTCAGAAATTTAGAAATAGTTCGACCGGACCTAATGGTTGTATAAGTGAAAATAAAGCCCATGAGTTCATCAATATGCTGTGTATGTAGGTTTATGTATTTATTTAGCTGACGCTAAAGACATGACGCAACTTACAGATCTCAATTACTTCAGGGCAAGTCTCCCCTAAAGCAACTTAGGGTTAATTACGTTGCTCAAGGGCACAACGGTGTCAGCTGGGATTTGAACCCATGCTTTCCAGACTACTTTTTTTTCTTGCAAGTTAGGCTCCTTAACCACTGCGCTACCACTGCGAGGGATTAAAAAAAACAAAGCAATTTATATTTAAAAATGAACTTTATAAAATGAAGCATAAAATAATGCAGAAATATCAGACCTTCCATGGCAGTAAGCTTGTAAAGAATGGCAACTAGCTTGGCTAACTGGCAGCATGTAGTAAATCCTCACACCTCTTGCTTCAAGAACACTTTTACCCTCTCAACCAGAGCCCAGGCTTTTCAGCTCAGTCTTTATAACATTTCACTCCCATGCCATGGGTTTCTTGTAGTTGACGAGATCTCGGGTTTGAGACCCATGTGTGGTGTTTACATACTTCTGGTAAGAGTGCACAAATTCACCACCATATTTCATTTTTAAAGCTGTAAAACATGTTTGTGGTACAGTAAGGTAAAAAAAGTATGACTTACAGAGGATATATTACTAGCTAACATGTTGGGCATACGGTAGGCTATAACTTAAGAACAATTTAGCATTAAGATGGCTTTGGAAAATTGCCCTTGTCGAGTATTGCTTTTACTGTTAAAGCCACCACATGCAACATCTAGGTAAAATTTCGACGTTTCCTATTCATTACACCTTTATGCAGGGTGCGATTTGTGAAAAAAACAGAGGGGGGATGTTTCTGAAACGGTATTGCGTTGGTGACGTCATTACTGCTGCCCCCCTGCCCCCCCCCCCCCCACCCCCGGCCGGCAAAAACAAAACAAAAAAAAAAAATACTAAATATTCTGCTTATCCATTCATTAAAACAATCATGCCATTAGTAGGCCTATATTCTACAGCGCAGTGTCGACCAGATGCCTCTGAAGTAGGCTACCGCAGTTCATGTGACTGCTGCTGCTGCGTGAGAGCGCAATCCTGACAAATGACATTTTTCACAAAACTTACAAACTCTCTCGTTCAGACCCTCCTGCTGCTTGTGGTGTGTTAAATATTTAAATAAAATGCTGCAGATTACATTGTGTAATGTAGCCGATAATAGCCAAATTACTTTGATAGCTCAGAGATATGTTGACCCAACCCAAGACATTCGTTGGATCCGACGGTACGCGCGGAAGTGCGCTGGAAACGTTAACCTATTTTTATTTTACTTTTTTTGCAACTGTGAGGAAAGCCAGGGCATTGAGCATAAAAAATAGCCAATGCAAATAGGACCAACTAGGCCTTCCTACTTAATGTATTGTTTGAGCATTTTGCCTAGATTATGCCATTTATTGGTCATTTTCTACAACTGGCTGATTTACCTAAAAAGTGTTCTCATCCCCGCGATTCGGATATTTTGCCTGATACGTTGACATAATACACATTTCATATCAAACTTAAATTGTGCCTTTCCCAAACAGTTCGTTTTCCTTTGCACAAAGTTGTTCAAACAATGTGATAACATTATGAAGTTTCCTTTCGTTTTCCTTCTCGTCTATAGCTTTAGTCTTTCCAGTGAGAAAAAAAACACCTGCGTTTATAGGATAAAGTTCGAGGCAAAGTGAGCCAGGAGTTGTCACGCACACAATTCAGGACACAGGACGCAATTTTTTTAATTTTATAATTCGCGGCACACTAGATGTTTGTTAGTCGCATTGCTTGCATACTGTCACGAGATATCAAGGGGGGATAAATGTTATCCCCACCGGAGATAAAATTATTCAAGCAGAGGCAGGGATACCAAAACCAGAGGTTAGGAAATCCGACCCATCCCCCCCACCAAATCGCACCCTGCCTTTATGTAAATTGCCTAGAACTCACTAGACTTGATAAATGACATGTTCCGGAGTAAAACGAGCCCCTTCACGAGATTGTCCGACCCTCCTAGAGGCAGATACCGCCTATGCAAGATCAGGGAACGCGTCCCGGCTATCGTAAGTTTTGGTTAGCAAGCAAGCTAGGTCACGTGACTTAGCCAGAGTTTACTGTTTGAATTACAACGCAATTTGTGACTTCTCAGCACATTCAACTGTCGATACATTTTGTTAGCGGCGATCACCATTGACTATGCAATTCTAAATGGAGGATTATTGGCAGAAACGCTTAATAACTGCATTGTTTGGATGTTAGCTTACTGGATGACGCCACCGGATCCTGCATAGGTTCTCTTTAATTTGTGGCAATACATATGCCTATTTACCATTAAAAAGTATTTTGTACATACAATAATATCTGTATGATATTCATGCTGGTTTAAAATGTGATTTATGCTGTTAAGTTTCAGTGTTATATACACCTAATTATGTACCATGAATTTCTTTGAATTTCAAGGAATTGCAATTCTACTTCCTGCAATTCGAATTTGAATTGCAATTCCACTTCCTGTTTGTAACCTCAATTCAAATGCTAATTCAAATTCAAGAATTGAATTGGAATTTATGGGTCATTCTCAATTCAATTCAGAATTTTCTGTATAAATCAGTCAAAATATTAGATCTTTGTAAGACCTTACCTTGAAGTGGAGTCCTTTTCCTTCACTCTGTCAGACATTCTTCTAGAGGTCTCAGGTCTCACTGTTAATTATATGAGAGTGAATCATAATATTTATTCTGCTATCAATATTCTATTGAATATTCTATTGAAATTAATATTTTATCTGCATTATTCTCAAACTTTTAATGACATTTTACTGAAAGGCAAACTTAAGGAGTGGAATCCAGAAGTTTTCTACAAACTATTTTGTGAAGTTTGTGGAAGGATAACAAAAACTTTTGGCCCAAGTGAAATAGTTTCAAGGACCTTCTAAGGTCAAGAACAAGTCTTGTGAGATTCACTGACCAAAAACAGATACATCTTTGTTGTACAGGGAGAAAAAAATGTTTTCTTTCTACTTACACTGTTTCAATACTTACCTTACACAAGAATTGTTTTGGCAGCTCTGGGAAATTGATGATCTCAAGAGGATCTACTGTTGTAAATTCATCCATTCCTAAAAGAGCGCCAAACAGCCTTGCAAACTGTTTTTGTAACATAATGAAAATAGAAACATATATTACAAGTTTTCTATTTGTGTAAAACAGTACTCATTACAAACAACTGAACTCACCTCATATAATGTTTCCTTATTGGACTTGTCACATTGCCCAGTCAGCTTTCAAGTTTCCTGCTTAGCAGACACTGAAAATAGTCAATCATTAAGCTAACAGGATAAATGCCCTGTTTGCATTATGCATGACAAAATTACATGTTTAGCGAGTCTAAACCAGTCTACTCCTTTCGTTCCCTAAATCTCCTAAATCTCCCTAAATCCCCGTCTCCATCTTTCAAAAGCATCTCCTATACATATCCTTGTTTTATTTCTGACCTTGTCATGATATTTTTCAGAGGTATAATGAGGCCTTAACAATGACAACAACACAAATACCACTTGAAATGACAACATAAACATTACTTGTGGGCTGCAACTTAGCTTTTCAAATGCAAATATTCTGGCTGGACTACAACTGTCAGTGATATAAGTGTTTAAAATGCACTTGATTCCTTCATGTCTGGTGACATATCAGGGCAGTTTAATGATTATTTGGAATACATTTCTTACACACAGCCCCTTTAAACATAAGAAAGTCATCATAACATTGTCATTGTCTGTTCTAATGGTAAATAGACTGCTTTTATATAGCACTTTTCCACTCCAATAAGCACGTATACACACAATTTACAATGTATGCCTCACATTCACCCATTCACACACTACTGGCAGAGGCAACCATGCAAGGCGCCAACCTGCTTACCGGGAGCAATTTGGGGTTAGGTATCTTGCTCAAGAACACCTCGATAGGGTCAGATGGAGCCGGGCTATATACTGCCAATGCCTTTAAGGTAGCAGTGTGTGACCTAATATAGTAGTTCAAGTAAAGTATTAAGATATTTCAGTTTTGTTTTTTTTTAGCAGGTGATGTGTGCTGTAGAAGTTTGGGGGACTCTAAGTAATCTGGATCATGTCAAAATAACTGAGAATGGCTTTGTGTCAATATCTTTAAACATATGAACTGGTTTTGTAAAATGATCAAAGCTAAGCCCAGTCAAACTACCATCATGTAGAATAATGCAACAGTAAATATTAGGAAACATTTCTACTAATAATTATTATATAGTATCAACAGGAAAAACAAAACATTGTTCTCAAAATCCCAATCCAGATATTATGCTGCCATTTCATAGCAATCCATCTTGTGGTTATCATGGGGAACTTACCAAAATAAATCAGTCACAGCAGTGCAAACACAGGTGAATACGGCTCACCAAACAAGAAAAACTCGTTGTTTCTATCCAAATGCATTGAAGCTAAATTTCCTCCACCTAATAAACTGGAACATGCAAAGTGAACTTTGACTATCTTTCAACCCTGCCAAAGTTGTTAAAAAGAGTCCTGATCTATCATTTATTCAGCCTACGTTACTGAAATTGAATGCATAGATGTTATTGGAATGAGTTCTCACCTTTCCTTAAGGATTGCGCGAGTTATTTTGGTAAGGAATTCCTGAATTCGTTTTTTAAGCAGCCAAGTCAAAGATCATGGAATCCTCTCTGGCCTAGCTGTTCAGTTAATAGTCCTACTATGACACGCTTATTATTGTTAAAGTTAACCATAAGACGGTTTAACTAGGACTGTTCGATGTTTAAGACCTGACATTCAGCTTTCCCAAAATGGCCACTTCGGCTTACTTTCATTTTCCTAACCCCTCCCCTTTTTCATGTCACGTGCACCTGCAGAAAGTGAAATTGTATTAAGCTGATACTCAAATGTAGGCCTACTTTCGGATTTTAACTGGTGTCTGTAAACAGACAGGTTTTTTATATTCGTTTTTTTCCCTTTGCCGGCAATTGCCTTGTTTTTTTTTTCACATTTTTAACATTCTGGTCGTTTTTAGAAAAACGCATAGTGGGAAGAATTGAGGCAGTAGCCTAGTTACACTACACTACACTACATTTTTAAACACGTTTAGGTCTATTTATGCAATAATGCAAAATAACTAAGCATACAAAAAGCATCTTCTAAAATATCTTGAAGTGGCCTCAACCAACAATCTACAATTTCCTCAACTCTCGAGCCCAGAAAAATCAGGACCCAATCAGAAATGAGGAGGCTGAAGGAGGCGAGCACGAGCTTACTATCTGTCCCATAATATTGATAGAAGTTATTTACATTAATCCTGCCCAGAATTCCCGGTTAATTTCTGAACGTGGTTGCGCAAGCTAGGCTAGTTTAGGCCAACATGCTGTCTACAGTTGAAATTAAAACAACCAAACCAAGACAGATACTTTATTTACAATATGGCAAATGTAGGCAACTAGTTGCTGTAGTTGTATGTTACTGCAGTGCCACCTTCTCCAGTATTTCCAAACCTTTTGTTCCTCCATGTAAAGTGAACTTTAAACACAAAATCAAAATGTTGTTATTATTTTCCATCCTAAGGTCCATGCCTTGTAGTGATGTGAGGGCTTGTGTGCCTGAATGGCCAGGGGGACTGCTGGAAGGGTCACCCATGTTGGACAGCTCAAAATGCAGACTAGACCAAATATGGAGCACCTACTAAGGAATTTCATCCGTCACATGCATATTATTACTGGTGTGAAAAAGTGAAATTGTGTGCAGGGTACAGAAGTGCAATTAGGAAAGGGGCTACATAGGAGGGTTGTATGGGTTTGTGTAGAAAGGTAAAAATGTTCCAGAAACTTTGGCAAAAAACCCAAATCTGCCCATGGGTGAAGGTTTATGATGCAGGGCAGTGAAGGCTGAAAATAACCTGCAAGGACAATCCTCCTGCTGACATTCAAGACAAAGACAGAAGTAGATAGATGGAATATACTGTATGGCAATATACAGTACCTTAACCCTTACCCTTAACTTAACTCCTCATCCTAACCCTAAATTACGGGGAGCTGTGAGTAGACCAGATAAGATCAAGTGAAATGCTGCTGTACTCTTGGAATACAGAAGATGGAGGCCTCTCACAGTGTGTGGCCCTGATGGTGACACTCGAAGCACATTCAGCACATAACTGGCAGAGCCAAATTTGCCATGAAGAAGAGAAACACAAACATGTTTGTCATACATCCAGTGTTCGACAACAAATGATGCAGAGGATGAAAGGAAAGACGTTTTCTACTATCAATTGCAAGCTACACAAAATAAGAGGTGGACATCACAATTGGCAACTTTGTCCTGAAATGTTCCTCTCCTTTATCATTTTAGAATTGCTGGGACATCAGCATAAGCCTGTGCACATTTTCTCAGAATAGGCCTATAATAAATCTACCAACCAGTCTGATAACAATGAATAAACAGGGGCATTGGAATAATGTATCAATATCCCTTTCAAAGTCTTATCTGGACAAATAGGAGTTGGTCACGATTGAAATCATGTTATTGGGCTATAAGCTGCTTTCATTCTTCAGTCTTTCATTTGCTGCTTACATTCTTCCCCAACATAAGTCATTTCATTAAAGTCAATATAAAGTCTAATATTGTTATTAGATAAACTATTAAATGATACTATTACACCAACAGTCCTACTGTGAGGGTCTTGTGAAAAGCGGACAGCTTTATTCACCTGTTCAAATGGGAGCCTGCAATGTTGATCTATACTGTACATTGAAAGTGGTTAAACAATTAGAGTTGAATGGATATCAGTTTTAAACACTACTGCAGAGTTACCTACCTGCAACCCTGCTACAACCTATCAAATAACATGCAGTTTAAAGGTCAGGAGTGTTATCCATAACAATTCACACTCATTAATCCTTTCATTTCACGTCACTTCATTCATCCATTTTGTTGTTAACCCTAACTGCCTTTTGTATTTTACTGCACATGTCTTAACGTGAGAAGAGTGAAGTCAGTTGGGCAAGTGGTTTTAGATGTAACAACCAGATATACATACAGATCTTTCTTGAATTTATACATACATACCTACACATGATATCATACATCACTATTTACAAAGATTTCACATTATTATATTATTTGCACATAAAATTACTAATAGGGGGCCCATAATGCACACCAAATATATTGTATAAATGAGAATAACAATAATTCATCAAAACATCCAACACAGGTTTCAACAGCAAGCTGCTGTACGAGTGAAATGATTGTGATTATTGTCAAATATAGACGGTGCATTTCATTATTTGTCACTGCCAACTATATAATGTATTTCCTGTCCATGTGGAATACAATTTGACAAAATAAACGAAGAGAGGGCTCTGGCATGCCAATAATTTTAAATGATCTGCCTACAAGGAAGGAAGCATACACAAATTGAGAAATTTCAGACACTGTGCATGAAGTGAAATGATTAGAAAGTGTTTGGTGAACCAGGCTAGAATAAAATGTGAATGGAATCATTTAAGTCCATATATTTGGACATGTTTACAGTTTGGATGTTTCTGAAGTTCAGAGAAGAGCTGCAGTGTTGAAGGTCCAGATTGATTACTATGCAAATAAAGTTCTCTGAGACTTGATGGCTTTGATCTCAGTGCTGCTGCTAAAGACCTGAAGCCTTCATCTGTAATCCTGCAGTCAATCAGGCTGTAGAGAGAAAGAAAGGAATCTTTTTATTAGATCACCATAGAGACACACATGAGGACTCAAAGGGGAGCAGATTCTACATGATGTTCCATCTGTGCATGTTGGACATGAGATATAAAAATACACCACATCTATATTTCTGAAATGAGAGAGAGTATAAATAACAGTGCTTGTGTTTTATGGGTTGTACAAAGACTGAAATGCTTTATGTGTGTCTAACACTCCATAAATAGTAATACTAAGCTTTATATTCAGATAAATTCTGAAAATTCCCAAAATTCCTGGACCAAAGTTTCCATGGAAAGTTTTCCGCCCCTTTGCAACCCTATAAGCAAGTATGTGATGTTTCATCTGTGCATGTTGGACATGATATATAAAATAAACCACATCCATATTTATGACATGGGAGAGTGTGGAAATACGGCCAATGAGATAAAGCCTTTTAGGTTAGAAAAAGACTGAATTACAAATGAGTGCAACATTTGTAAGGAAATGTAGTCTTTATTTATTTTCAGTCAAATTGTGATTTCCAACATCACATTCTGTCCTCTAATGAATATAAGGATGAATGTAATTTGCCAACTGTGAGGTTGATATTTAAATATTTCTTTGTGAGAGTACTATTGCATCGTGTCAGAAGTTTAGTTGAAAATTAAAGTGAAATATGCTACAAAAATATAATGTTTGTGTGTGTGTGTGTGTGTGTGTGTGTGTGTGTATGTGTGTGTGTGTGTGTGTGTAAAAGAGCATGACAATAAACTGTCAAATTCACAGACAGCAAGTGGTTGTAACGCAGTGGTTGGTCTTGTGATACTCACTCTAGGTTCTCTAGTTTACAATTGGGATCCACTAGAAGAGAACAAATATGCTTCATCTTTGAGTCTCCTACTTTATTCCCTGTCAGTCTCAGCCATCTCAGGTGTGACAGGTTTGATGTCAGTGCTGCTGATAAAGACCTGAAGCCTTCCTCTGTAATACTGCAGAATGCCAAGCTGTGAAAAGAAAAGAGAAATATAGTGTATAATATATTATAGTTTATATTTGTCAAAATGTGATTTTCAAAATCACATTCTGTTCCAAATCAGACATATGTCATATCAGTGTGTAATAAAACACCACATACACCAAAACATACATCATCATGTTGATCATATATACAGTATATGAAATACTGCATATGGAGGTTTTGTGCACTGAAGTTTGTGGATTTGAGGGTGGTTGCACAGACAGGATGTGAAGCAGCAGGATTACCAGTGAGTTACATTTTGTGCTTTTGCTGCCCTCTAGTGAATGTGAGGATGAATGGAACTTACTAACAATTATGAGGTTGATATTTAAATATTTCCCAAAGAGAGTGATAATGCATAGTGTTAGAAGTTAATGCATTTTGTCACGCATTTTGTCATGCAAAATGTCTGTTAAATATGTCTTACATACTGCAAATAACGTATTGTGTTTGTGTGTGTGTGTGTGTGTGTGTGTGTGTGTGTGTGTGTGTGGTGTGTGTGTGTTTAAAAGAGCATAACAATAAACTGTCAAATTCACAGACAGCAAGTGGTTGTAACGTAGTGGTTGGTCTTTTGATACTCACTTTAGGGTCTCTAGTTTACTGTTGGGATCCACTAGAAGAGAACAAATATGTTTCATCTCTGAGTCTCCTACTTTATTCCCCTGCAGATTCAGCTTTCTCAGGTGTGACGGGTTTGATCTCAGTGCTGTTGATAAAGACTTGAAGCCTTCCTCTGTAATACTGCAGTATCCCAAGCTGTGAGAAGAAAAGGCAAATATAGTCTTTATTTATTTCCAGTAAAAATGTGATTTCCAACATCACATTCTGTTCCAAACCAGACATATGTCATATCAGTGTGTAATAAAACACCACACACACTCTGCAGAGGAGTGAGATCTGTGGGAATATATAATGGAAATATAGGCTACTGTGTGTTTTGGTTGTTTGGGGCAACATTACACCAGAACAGACATCATCAGGAAGACGTTACATGGCTACCACAGCCCCATACATCAAGGATGAGAATCAGTTTGTTCCTAAGGACCATCACTGAACTGAACTCACTTCCCTCCACCTACATCACGTCACACCCTTTACCCTGACATCACTATTGGCTGCTAAGAGTCAGGAAGTTTGACCTCCATTCTCCAGCATCATTTGCTCCAATACCATGTCTTCTTATTTTAGTGTCACCTCAGTGCAACCTCACTCCCAGCTCTGTTGATTAAAATGACGTGACATCATTCACTGACCTCAGTGTCTGCAGAGTGCAGTGGGGATCCTCCAGTAAAGCACACAGCTGAGTCACTCCCAAGTGTTCTGGTATTAATCTACTCCAGATTCAGCTCAGTCATGAGTAACGGGTTTGAACCCACAGCTGAGATCACAGCAGCACAGGCTTCCTCAGCAGCAGCACTTTTAAGGAACCTGCAGAGGAGAAAGGATCGAAATATTGGTGTCTTCATGTGCTATCAGAAATATTGACTGAAATATGACCTCAAAAATATTGACAGAACTATGACTTCAGAGCACATAAATACTGAAATAAACTTACTTTAGTTACAGTACATTACTTATTTATGTGCTTTTCCCTACTGCAATTAGATTGTTGGTATGTGTGTGTGACGTATATCTGCACCTCATGTTTTTCCTACCTATCAGAGTCATGTTTTATTCAGATTAGGACTATTTATTTATTGTAGTATCTGATGGTGTTTTTTATGTCTATGTTTATGATAGCCATATGCAAAGTAATTTAATTTCAACAAATACACTCTGATGTGCCTTTTTGAAATGAAAAAAATAAATATAATCTTGAATCTTGATGACAATTTGACATTGTTGACAATTTGATGTTATTTTGCACTACTCAAATGTGCCATTTTTACATTGTCCAACACAAAGATACACCCACTGTCACACAATGTAAAGGGAATGCATGTGTGTGTTTTTACTGTACTGTATGTCTGCTTGCACAGTGGATGAGTATTTTGGCTATATGTCTGCTGGGCCTGGTGCAGATGCTCTCTACCTTACATGCAACATGACAAATAAAAACTGTACTGTTGTTTTGGAGTGACAGCATGTGGTATTGTATGCAGCAGCAAATCATTAAATCTCTATGGATATTTAAGTTTACTTTAAAGTTTCCTATTTTCCCACCTTTCTTTCAAGATGCTTATCCAAACAAACTGACTCAACTAGAGTTGCAGTATTGATGCAAATCTCTCAGGATTTAAGTTCTAGTACACATTATATTCCTTTATGTTGCAAATTCATCTGAAAGGCATCTGAAATGTAAATATATTTGGGTTGAATTCTATGTGTCTTAGATTAAGGCAATGTCTAAATAACATGACATTTTGTGTCAACATAACTTCCAGAGTATAACCATGTCATGGAAAATGAATATTGAATGTAATGTTATTTTCAAATCAGTCCTACACTGAATAACATTTTACTGTACATAAAAGTAATTAATGCCTTTATTTGGTGTCAGCAATGCTTCCTTACTCCATTCAAGAATAAACATTAAGAAAGAGCACAGTTGCTAGTTTCTTTTTTAATAGGCTACTCTAAAAACCTTAACTTTATCAGCCCTCTAACATCAGGCAAAAGGTTAGAGTTCTGTCTAGAACCACCCGATTCTCAAACAACACACATGCTCAAGCAGTGAGAACCCTCAACTCTCAACATTCCTCCTATCTCTGCATTTATTTCTTACGAATGTACTCCTCTGATAGATAAGTAGGGATTGTTGTTTTTGTTGTGTGCTTTTCTTATGTGCTGTCTGTGTCTAGTTTTTTTTGTTTTAATAGTGCATCGTCTTATGCTGTCTTACAGTATGTTGGGGTGACACACTCTTATACATCCTTCATAAAGTAATATCAAGTACCTTGAGACAGAATCTCACTCACTTGATATTTCTCAATATACACTGTGGTTCCTCCTTCAGGTCTAAGAGCACTTTGACTCCGGATGTTCCTGGATTATTTCCTCTGAGATCCAGCTCTCTGAGGTGACTGGGATTTAACTTCAGGGCTGAAGCCAGACTAGCATAGCCCTTCTCTGTGACACAGCAGTCTGACAACCTGTAGTAACAACATAATTGAGGCTGTTATGTATATATTTGTTTGTGATAGTAATGCATACTGTTAGAAGGTAATGCATTTTGTCATTGGAGAATTGCTGTGAAATATGTGTGTGTGTGTGTGTGTGTGTGTGTGTGTGTGTGTGTGTGTGTGTGTGTGTGTGACAGGGTGTGAAGCAGCAGGACTACCATTGAGTTACATTTTGTGCTTTTGCTGCCATTTAGTGAATGTGTGAAGATGAATGGAACTTCCTAATAACTTTGAGGCTGTTATTTATATTCTTTGTGATAGTAATGCATACTTTTAGAAGGTAATGCATTTTGTCATTAGAAAATTGCTGTGAAATGTGTGTGTGTGTGTGTGTGTGTGTGTGTGTGTGTGTGTGTGTGTGTGTGTGTGTGTGTGTGTGTGTGTGTATGTATGTGTGTGTGTGTGAGAGAGAGATAGAGAGATGTGTGTGTGTGTGTGTGTGTGAGACAGACAGAGAGAGAGAGAGAGAGAGAGAGAGAGAGAGAGAGAGAGAGAGAGAGAGAGAGAGAGAGAGAGAGAGAGAGATGTGTGTGTGTGTGTGTGTGTGTTTAAAATAACATTACAATAAATTGTCAAATTCACTGACAGCAAGTCCGTGGCTTGTCTTGTGATACTCACTTTAGGTTCTCCATTTTACAGTTGGGATCCACAAGAAGAGAACACATATGCTTCATCTCTGAGTCTCCTACTTTATTCCCCTACAGATTCAGCTTTCTCAGGTGTGACGGGTTTGATCTCAGTGCTGCTGATAAAGACCTGAAGCCTTCCTCTGTAATACTGCAGTATCCCAAGCTGAAAGGGAAAGAAAAGGGAAATATACTTTTTATCTATTTCCAGTCAAAATGTGATTTCCAAAATAACATTCTGTTCCAAACCAGACATATGTCATGTCAGTGTGCAATAAAACGTCACACACTCTGCAGAGGCGTGAGATCTGAGAACGGTCGGGTGGGAATATATGATGGAAATATAGGCTACTTTGTGTTTTTTTTTTTTGGGGGGGGGGGCAACACTATAGCCTGACATAGCCCGACCATAATACTGCTGTTCATCCGTATTCATGGCTTGGAGGTTCTTTAACCTGACGCGATTATACTGCAGGTTTGAAACGATTGGACAGCTGGTCTTATCAGCTTCGCTTATTGGCCAGTAGTCTCTCTACCGATGTAAACCCGCCCATGAAGACCGTTCCCAGACCATGGATACGGATGAACATTCGTATTATCGGCGGGCTATGTCAGGCTAGCAACACTACACCATCAGGTTCACGTGAAATACTGAATATGGACATTTTGTAAACTAAAGTTTGTGGAGATGAGGGTGGTTGTACAGATGGTATGAAGCAGCAGGACTACCAGTAAGTTACATGTTGTACTTTTGCTGCCATCGAGTGAATATGAGGATGAATGGAACTTATTAACAATTATGAGGACATTATTTAAATATTTCTTTGTGAGAGTAATAATGCATATTGCTAGAAGTTAATGCATTTTGTCATTGAAGAAATACTGTGTAATATGTCTTACATGCTACAAATAATAGATGAACACACAATGTGTGTCTCTCTCTCGTGTGTGTGTGTGTGTGTGTGTGTGCGTGCGTGCGTGCCCGTGTATGTAAGAGATCATGACAATAAACTGTCACTGTCAAATTCACAGACAGAAACGGTTGTTGGTCTTGTGATACTCACATTAGAGTCTCTAGTTTACAGTTGGGATCCACTAGAAGAGAACACATATGCTTCATCTCTGAGTCTCCTACTTTATTCCCCTGCAGATTCAGCTCTCTCAGGTGTGATGGGTTTGATCTCAGTGCTGCTGATAAAGACCTGAAGCCGTCCTCTGTAATACTGCAGAATGCCAAACTGTGAAAAGAAAAGGGAAATATAGTCTTTATTTATTTTCAGTCAAAATGTGATTTCCAACATCACATTCTGTTCCAAACCAGACATATGTCATATCAGTGTGCAATAAAACACCACACACACTCTGCAGAGGAGTGAGATCTGAGAACGGTCGGCTGGGAATATATGGAAATATAGGCTACTTTGTGTGTTTTTTTGAGGGGGGCAACACTATAGCCTGACATAGCCCGACCATAATACTGCTGTTCATCCATATTCATGGTCCGGAGGTTCTTTAACCTGACGCGATTATACTGCAGGTTTGAAACGATTGGACAGCTGGTCTTATCAGCTTCGCTTATTGGCCAGTAGTCTCTCTACCGATGTAAACCAGCCCATGAAGACCGTTCCCAGACCATGGATATAGATTAACATTCGTATTATGGGCGGGCTATGTCGGGCTAGCAACACTACACCATCAGGTTCATGTGAAATACTAAATATGGAAATTTTGTAACCTAAAGTTTGTGAATATGAGGGTGGTTGTACAGACGGTATGAAGCAGCAGGACTACCAGTGAGTTACATGTTGTGCTTTTGCTGCCATCTAGTGAATATGAGGATGAATGGAACTTGTTAACAATTATGAGGACATTATTTAAATATTTCTTTGTGAGAGTAATAAAGCATATTGCTAGAAGTTAATGCATTTTGTCATTGAAAAAATACTGTGTAATATGTTTTACATGCTACAAATAATAGATAAAAACACAATGTGTCTCTGTCTCTGTGTGTGTGTGTGTATTTGTGTGTGTGTGTGTGTGTGTGCGTGCGCGTGTATGTAAAAGATCATGACAATAAACTGTCACTGTCAAATTCACTGACAGAAACGGTTGTTGGTCTTGTGATACTCACTTTAGGTACTCTAGTTTACAGTTGGGATCCACTAGAAGAGAACAAATATGTTTCATCTCTGAGTCTCCAACTTTATTCCCCTGCAGACTCAGTACTCTCAGGTGTGACGGGTTTGATCTCAGTGCTGCTGATAAAGACCTGAAGCCTTCCTCTGTAATACTGCAGTTTCCCAAGCTGTGAAAAGAAAAGGGAAATATAGTCTTTATTTATTTTCAGTCAAAATGCGATTTCCAACATCACATTCTGTTCCACACCAGACATATGTCATGTCAGTGTGCAATAAAACACCACACACACTCTGCAGAGGAGTGAGATCTGCAGAATCCAATTACAGTCAGGTGGGAATATATAATGGAAATATACTGTGTGAGTTGGCTGTTTGGGGCAACATTACACCAGAACAGACATCATCATGGTCATCATATGAAACACAGCATATGGAAGTTTTGTGAAATAACGTTTGTGGATATGAGGGTGGTTATCTTACATACTGCAAAAACATGTTCCAAACCAGACAAATGTCATATCAGTGTGTAATAAAACACCACACACACTCTGCAGAGGAGTGAGATCTGTGGGAATATATAATGGAAATATAGGCTACTGTGTGTTTTGGTTGTTTGGGGCAACACTACACCAGAACATACAGACAGGGTGTGAAGCAGCAGGACCAACAGTGAGTAACATTTTGTGCTTTTGCAGCCATTTAGTGAATTTGAGGATGAATGGCACGATGAGGACGTTATTTAAATATTTCTTTATGAGAGTAAAATGTACAGGGTTCAATGCATATTGTCCTTGAAAATTTACTGTGAAATGTCCTACATGCTACAAGTCAAGTGGTCAAGTCAAGTGACACATGGAAATTTCATGAACTACAGTTTGTGGATATGTTGGTTGTCCAGGAAGCGTATGAAGCAGTATGCCTCCCTGTATTATATTACATTTTACATTTTGTGATTTTGCAGATATCTAGTGAACGTGAAGATGTGGACGAGGAGGATCATAAGATAATAGTGGAGGCGACGGGTGGGGCTTTTCTCTGATTAAAAAAACACTGAACAACTCTAGAGGGTTCATCAAAACATCCTAGAAAATCATCCAACTGCTCCTATAGCTACTCTGGAAGATGCATTCAGGACACACTGTCTACAAAAACCAGCAGAAAATGTCACCCACCCTTCTCTTCTGTTGCCATCAGGAAGACGTTACATGGCTACCACAGCTCCATACATCAATGATGAGAAACAGTTTGTTCCTAAGGACTGAACTGAACTCACTTCCCCTCCACCTACATCACGTCACACCCCTTTACCCTGACATCACGTATTGACTAGTAAGAGTCAGGAAGTTTTACCTCCATTCTCCTGCATCATTTGCTCCAATACCATGTCTTCTTATTTTAGTGTCACCTCAGTGCAACCTCACCCCCAGCTCTGTTGCTTAAAATGACTAACATTATTCACTGACCTCAGTGTCTGCAGTCTGCAGTGGGAATCCTCCAGTAAAGCACACAACTGAGTCACTCCCAAGTGTTCTGGTATTAATCTACTCAGATTCAGCTCAGTCATGAGTAAGGGGTTAGAACCCACAGCTGAGATCACAGCAGCACAGGCTTCCTCAGCAGCAGCACTTTTAAGGAACCTGCAGAGGAGAAAGGAACACAATATTGGTGTCTTCATGTGCTATCAGAAATATTGACTGAAATATGACTTAAAAATATTGACTGAAATATGACTTCAGAGCACACAAATACTGAAATAAACTTACTTTAGTTACAGTACATTACTTATTTATGTGCTTTTCCCTACTGCAATTAGATTGTTGGTATGTGTGTGTGACGTATCTGCACCTCATGTTTTTACTACCTATCAGAGTCATGTTTTATTCAGATTAGGACTATTTATTTATTGCATCATTTTTTGTAGTATCTGATGGTGTTTTTATGTCTGTGTTTATAATAGTCATATGCAAAGTAATTTAATTTCAACAAATACACTCTGATGTGTCCTTTTGAAATGACAAAATAAATATAGCTTCATCTTGAATCTTGATAGCAATTTGACATTGTTGACATTGTTGACATTTTTATGTCATTTTGCACTACTCAAATGTGCCATTTTTACATTGTCCAACACAAAGATCCACCCACTGTCACACAATGTAAAGGGAATGCATGTGTGTGTTTTTACTGTACTGTATGTCTGCTTGCACAGTGGATGAGTATTTTGGCTATATGTCTGCTGGGCCTGGTGCAGATGCTCTCTACCTTACATGCGAATGACAAATAACAGTGTACATTGAAGTAACTAATGTCTTTATTTTGGTGTCAGCAATCCTTCCTTACTCCATTCAAGAATAAACATTAAGAAAGAGCACAATTGTTAGTTTCTTTTTCAATACTCTAAAAACCTTAACTTTATCAGCCCTCTAACATCAGGCAAAAGGTTAGAGTTCTGTCTAGAACCACCCGATTCTCAAACAACACATATGCTCAAGCAGTGAGAACCCTCAACTCTCAACATTCCTCCTATATCTCTGCATTTATTTCTTATGTATGTACTCCTCTGATAGATTAGTAGGGATTAATGTTTTTGTGTGTGCTTTTCTTATGTGCTGTCTGTGTCTAGTTTTTTTTTTATAGTGCATAGTCTTATGTTGTCTTACAGTATGTTGGGGTGACACACTCTTATACATCCTTTATAAAGTAATATCAAGTACCTTGAGACAGATTCTCTCCACTCACACTTACTTGATACACTGTGGTTTCTCCTTCAGGTCTAAGAGCACTTTGACTCCGGATGTTCCTGGATTATTTCCTCTGAGATCCAGCTCTCTGAGGTGACTGGGATTTAACTTCAGGGCTGAAGCCAGAGTAGCATAGCCCTTCTCTGTGACACAGCAGTCTGACAACCTGTAGTAACAACATAATTGAGGCTGTTATGTATATATTTGTTTGTGATAGTAATGCATACTGTTAGAAGGTAATGCATTTTGTCATTGGAGAATTGCTGTGAAATATGTATGTGTGTGTGTGTGTGTGTGTGTGTGTGTGTGTGTGTGTGTGTGTGTGTGTGTGTGTGTGTGTGCAGGACTACCATTGAGTTACATTTTGTGCTTTTGCTGCCATTTAGTGAATGTGTGAAGATGAATGGAACTTACTAATAACTTTGAGGCTGTTATTTATATTCTTTGTGATAGTAATGCATACTTTTAGAAGGTAATGCATTTTGCCATTGGAAAATTGCTGTGAAATATGTGTCTGTGTGTGTGTGTGTGTGTGTGTGTGTGTGTGTGTGTGTGTGTGTGAGAGAGAGAGAGAGAGAGAGAGAGAGAGAGAGAGAGAGAGAGAGACAGAGAGAGAGAGAGACAGAGAGAGAGAGAGAGAGAGAGAGAGAGAGAGAGAGAGAGAGTGCGTTTAAAATAACATTACAATAAATTGTGAAATTCACTGACAGCAAGTCTGTGGCTTGTCTTGTGATACTCACTTTAGATTCTCCATTTTACAGTTGGGATCCACTAGAAGAGAACAAACATGTTTCATCTCTGAGTCTCCTACTTTATTCCCCTCCAGATTCAGCTCTCTCAGGTGTGACGGGTTTGATCTCAGTGCTGCCGATAAAGACCTGAAGCCTTCCTCTGTGATACTGCAGTATCCCAAGCTGTGAAAAGAAAAGGGAAATATAGTCTTTATTTATTTTCAGTCAAAATGTGATTTCCAACATCACATTCTGTTCCAAACCAGACATATGTCCTATCAGTGTGTAATAAAACACCACACACACTCTGCAGAGGAGTGAGATCTGAGAACGGTCGGGTGGGAATATATGATGGAAATATAGGCTACTTTGTGTGTTTTTTTGAGGAGGGCAACACTATAGCCTGACATAGCCCGACCATAATACTGCTGTTCATCCGTATTCATGGTCTGGAGGTTCTTTAACCTGACGCAATTATACTGCAGGTTTGAAACGATTGGACATCTCGTCTTATCAGCTTCGCTTACTGGCCGGTAGTCTCTCTACCGATGTAAACCCGCCCATGAAGACCGTTCCCAGACCATGGATACAGATGAACATTCGTATTATGGGCGGGCTATGTCAGGCTAGCAACACTACACCATCAGGTTCACGTGAAATACTGAATATGGACATTTTGTAAACTAAAGTTTGTGGATATGAGGGTGGTTGTACAGACGGTATGAAGCAGCAGGACTACCAGTGAGTTACATGTTGTGCTTTTGCTGCCATCTAGTGAATATGAGGATGAATGGAACTTATTAACAATTATGAGGACATTATTTAAATATTTCTTTGTGAGAGTAATAATGCATATTGCTAGAAGTTAATGCATTTTGTCATTGGAAAAATACCGTGTAATATGTCTTACATGCTACAAATAATAGATAAACGCACAATGTGTATGTGTGTGTGTGTGTGTGTGCGCGCGCATGCGTGTGTGTGTGCGTGTGAGCGTATGTAAAAGATCATGACAATAAACTGTCACTGTCAAATTCACTGACAGAAACGGTTGTTGGTCTTGTGATACTCACATTAGAGTCTCTAGTTTACAGTTGGGATCCACTAGAAGAGAACAAATATGTTTCATCTCTGAGTCTCCAACTTTATTCCCCTGCAGACTCAGTACTCTCAGGTGTGACGGGTTTGATCTCAGTGCTGCTGATAAAGACCTGAAGCCTTCCTCTGTAATACTGCAGTTTCCCAAGCTGTGAAAAGAAAAGGGAAATATAGTCTTTATTTATTTTCAGTCAAAATGCGATTTCCAACATCACATTCTGTTCCACACCAGACATATGTCATGTCAGTGTGCAATAAAACACCACACACACTCTGCAGAGGAGTGAGATCTGCAGAATCCAATTACAGTCAGGTGGGAATATATAATGGAAATATACTGTGTGAGTTGGCTGTTTGGGGCAACATTACACCAGAACAGACATCATCATGGTCATCATATGAAACACAGCATATGGAAGTTTTGTGAAATAACGTTTGTGGATATGAGGGTGGTTATCTTACATACTGCAAAAACATGTTCCAAACCAGACAAATGTCATATCAGTGTGTAATAAAACACCACACACACTCTGCAGAGGAGTGAGATCTGTGGGAATATATAATGGAAATATAGGCTACTGTGTGTTTTGGTTGTTTGGGGCAACACTACACCAGAACATACAGACAGGGTGTGAAGCAGCAGGACCAACAGTGAGTAACATTTTGTGCTTTTGCAGCCATTTAGTGAATTTGAGGATGAATGGCACGATGAGGACGTTATTTAAATATTTCTTTATGAGAGTAAAATGTACAGGGTTCAATGCATATTGTCCTTGAAAATTTACTGTGAAATGTCCTACATGCTACAAGTCAAGTGGTCAAGTCAAGTGACACATGGAAATTTCATGAACTACAGTTTGTGGATATGTTGGTTGTCCAGGAAGCGTATGAAGCAGTATGCCTCCCTGTATTATATTACATTTTACATTTTGTGATTTTGCAGACGTCTAGTGAACGTGAAGATGTGGACGAGGAGGATCATAAGATAATAGTGGAGGCGACGGGTGGGGCTTTTCTCTGATTAAAAAAACACTGAACAACTCTAGAGGGTTCATCAAAACATCCTAGAAAATCATCCAACTGCTCCTATAGCTACTCTGGAAGATGCATTCAGGACACACTGTCTACAAAAACCAGCAGAAAATGTCACCCACCCTTCTCTTCTGTTGCCATCAGGAAGACGTTACATGGCTACCACAGCTCCATACATCAATGATGAGAAACAGTTTGTTCCTAAGGACTGAACTGAACTCACTTCCCCTCCACCTACATCACGTCACACCCCTTTACCCTGACATCACGTATTGACTAGTAAGAGTCAGGAAGTTTTACCTCCATTCTCCTGCATCATTTGCTCCAATACCATGTCTTCTTATTTTAGTGTCACCTCAGTGCAACCTCACCCCCAGCTCTGTTGCTTAAAATGACTAACATTATTCACTGACCTCAGTGTCTGCAGTCTGCAGTGGGAATCCTCCAGTAAAGCACACAACTGAGTCACTCCCAAGTGTTCTGGTATTAATCTACTCAGATTCAGCTCAGTCATGAGTAAGGGGTTAGAACCCACAGCTGAGATCACAGCAGCACAGGCTTCCTCAGCAGCAGCACTTTTAAGGAACCTGCAGAGGAGAAAGGAACACAATATTGGTGTCTTCATGTGCTATCAGAAATATTGACTGAAATATGACTTAAAAATATTGACTGAAATATGACTTCAGAGCACACAAATACTGAAATAAACTTACTTTAGTTACAGTACATTACTTATTTATGTGCTTTTCCCTACTGCAATTAGATTGTTGGTATGTGTGTGTGACGTATCTGCACCTCATGTTTTTACTACCTATCAGAGTCATGTTTTATTCAGATTAGGACTATTTATTTATTGCATCATTTTTTGTAGTATCTGATGGTGTTTTTATGTCTGTGTTTATAATAGTCATATGCAAAGTAATTTAATTTCAACAAATACACTCTGATGTGTCCTTTTGAAATGACAAAATAAATATAGCTTCATCTTGAATCTTGATAGCAATTTGACATTGTTGACATTGTTGACATTTTTATGTCATTTTGCACTACTCAAATGTGCCATTTTTACATTGTCCAACACAAAGATCCACCCACTGTCACACAATGTAAAGGGAATGCATGTGTGTGTTTTTACTGTACTGTATGTCTGCTTGCACAGTGGATGAGTATTTTGGCTATATGTCTGCTGGGCCTGGTGCAGATGCTCTCTACCTTACATGCGAATGACAAATAACAGTGTACATTGAAGTAACTAATGTCTTTATTTTGGTGTCAGCAATCCTTCCTTACTCCATTCAAGAATAAACATTAAGAAAGAGCACAGTTGTTAGTTTCTTTTTCAATACTCTAAAAACCTTAACTTTATCAGCCCTCTGCCATCAGGCAAAAGGTTAGAGTTCTGTCTAGAACCACCCGATTCTCAAACAACACATATGCTCAAGCAGTGAGAACCCTCAACTCTCAACATTCCTCCTATATCTCTGCATTTATTTCTTATGTATGTACTCCTCTGATAGATTAGTAGGGATTAATGTTTTTGTGTGTGCTTGTCTTATGTGCTGTCTGTGTCTAGTTTTTTTTTTTATAGTGCATAGTCTTATGTTGTCTTACAGTATGTTGGGGTGACACACTCTTATACATCCTTTATAAAGTAATATCAAGTACCTTGAGACAGATTCTCTCCACTCACACTTACTTGATACACTGTGGTTTTCTCCTTCAGGTCTAAGAGCACTTTGACTCCGGATGTTCCTGGATTATTTCCTCTGAGATCCAGCTCTCTGAGGTGACTGGGATTTAACTTCAGGGCTGAAGCCAGAGTAGCATAGCCCTTCTCTGTGACACAGCAGTCTGACAACCTGTAGTAACAACATAATTGAGGCTGTTATGTATATATTTGTTTGTGATAGTAATGCATACTGTTAGAAGGTAATGCATTTTGTCATTGGAGAATTGCTGTGAAATATGTATGTGTGTGTGTGTGTGTGTGTGTGTGTGTGTGTGTGTGTGTGTGTGTGTGTGTGTGTGTGTGTGCAGGACTACCATTGAGTTACATTTTGTGCTTTTGCTGCCATTTAGTGAATGTGTGAAGATGAATGGAACTTACTAATAACTTTGAGGCTGTTATTTATATTCTTTGTGATAGTAATGCATACTTTTAGAAGGTAATGCATTTTGCCATTGGAAAATTGCTGTGAAATATGTGTCTGTGTGTGTGTGTGTGTGTGTGTGTGTGTGTGTGTGTGTGTGTGTGAGAGAGAGAGAGAGAGAGAGAGAGAGAGAGAGAGAGAGAGAGAGAGAGAGAGAGAGAGAGACAGAGAGAGAGAGAGAGAGAGAGAGAGAGAGAGAGAGAGAGAGTGCGTTTAAAATAACATTACAATAAATTGTGAAATTCACTGACAGCAAGTCTGTGGCTTGTCTTGTGATACTCACTTTAGATTCTCCATTTTACAGTTGGGATCCACTAGAAGAGAACAAACATGTTTCATCTCTGAGTCTCCTACTTTATTCCCCTCCAGATTCAGCTCTCTCAGGTGTGACGGGTTTGATCTCAGTGCTGCCGATAAAGACCTGAAGCCTTCCTCTGTGATACTGCAGTATCCCAAGCTGTGAAAAGAAAAGGGAAATATAGTCTTTATTTATTTTCAGTCAAAATGTGATTTCCAACATCACATTCTGTTCCAATCCAGACATATGTCCTATCAGTGTGTAATAAAACACCACACACACTCTGCAGAGGAGTGAGATCTGAGAACGGTCGGGTGGGAATATATGATGGAAATATAGGCTACTTTGTGTGTTTTTTTGAGGAGGGCAACACTATAGCCTGACATAGCCCGACCATAATACTGCTGTTCATCCGTATTCATGGTCTGGAGGTTCTTTAACCTGACGCAATTATACTGCAGGTTTGAAACGATTGGACATCTCGTCTTATCAGCTTCGCTTACTGGCCGGTAGTTTCTCTACCGATGTAAACCCGCCCATGAAGACCGTTCCCAGACCATGGATACAGATGAACATTCGTATTATGGGCGGGCTATGTCAGGCTAGCAACACTACACCATCAGGTTCACGTGAAATACTGAATATGGACATTTTGTAAACTAAAGTTTGTGGATATGAGGGTGGTTGTACAGACGGTATGAAGCAGCAGGACTACCAGTGAGTTACATGTTGTGCTTTTGCTGCCATCTAGTGAATATGAGGATGAATGGAACTTATTAACAATTATGAGGACATTATTTAAATATTTCTTTGTGAGAGTAATAATGCATATTGCTAGAAGTTAATGCATTTTGTCATTGGAAAAACACAGTGTAATATGTCTTACATGCTACAAATAATAGATAAACGCACAATGTGTGTGTGTGTGTGTGCGCGCGCATGCGTGTGTGTGTGCGTGTGAGCGTATGTAAAAGATCATGACAATAAACTGTCACTGTCAAATTCACTGACAGAAACGGTTGTTGGTCTTGTGATACTCACATTAGAGTCTCTAGTTTACAGTTGGGATCCACTAGAAGAGAACAAATATGTTTCATCTCTGAGTCTCCAACTTTATTCCCCTGCAGACTCAGCCCTCTCAGGTGTGACGAGTTTGATCTCAGTGCTGCTGATAAAGACCTGAAGCCTTCATCTGTAATACTGCAGTTTGTCAAGCTGTGAAAAGAAAAGGGAAATATAGTCTTTATTTATTTTCAGTCAAAATGTGATTTCCAACATCACATTCTGTTCCAAACCAGACATATGTCATAGCAGTGTGTAATAAAACACCACACACACTCTGCAGAGGAGTGAGATCTGCAGAATCCAATTACAGCCAGGTGGGAATATATAATGGAAATATAGGTACTGTATTGTTTTTTTGGGGCAACATTACACCAGAACACACATCATTATATTAATAACATGCATATGAAATACTGCATATGGAAGTTTTGTGAACTAAAGTTTGTGGATATTTCAGGTGGTTGTACAGACAGGGTATGAAGCAGCATGACTACCAGTGATTTACATTTTGTGCTTTGCTGCCATCTAGTGAATGTGTGGATAAATGAAAATTACTAACAACTACGTGGCCGTTATTTAAATATTTGTTTGTGATAGCAATGCATAGTGTTAGAAGGTAATGCATTTTGTCATTGTAGAAATATTGTGTAATATGTGTTGCATGCTACAAATGACAGCTAAACACACAATGTGTGTGTGTGTGTGTGTGTGTGTGTGTGTGTGTGTGTGTGTGTGTGTGTGTGTTGTAAAAGAACATGACAATACAGTTAACTGTCAAATTCACCGACAGAAACCCAACTGGCTGGTTTTGAGCTACTCACCTTAGGTTCTCCAGTTTACAGTTGGGATCCACTAGAAGAGAACAAATATGCTTCATCTCTGAGTCTCCTACTTTATTCTCCTGCAGTCTCAGCTTTCTCAGGTGTGACGGGTTTGATCTCAGTGCTGCTGATAAAGACTTGAAGCCTTCCTCTGTAATACTGCAATTTTTCAAGCTGTGAGGAGAAAAGGGAAATATAGTCTTTATTCCAGTCAAAATGTGATTTCCAACTTCACATTCTGTTCCAAAGCAGACATATGTCATATCAGTGTTAATAAAACACCACACACACTCTGCAGAGGAGTGAGATCTGCAGAATCCAGTTACAGTCAGGTGGGAATATTGTCCTTGAAAATTTACTGTGAAATGTCTTACATGCTATAAGTCAAGTGGTCACGTCAAGTGACACACGGAAATTTCATGGACTACAGTTTGTGGATATGGTGGTTGTCCAGACCGGGTGTGAAGCAGTATGCCTCCCAGTATTACATTTTACATTTTGTGATTTCTAGTGAATGTGAAGATGTGGACGAGGAGGATCATAAGATACATAGTGGAGGTGAGGGGTGGGGCATTTCTCTGATTAAAACCCAAAAAACACTGAACAACTCTAGAGGGTTCATCAAAACATCCCAGAAAATAATTTGACTACTCCTACAGTATAGCTATTCTGGAAGATGATTTCAGGACACACTGTCTACAAAAACCAGCAGAAAATGTCACCCACCCCTCTCTACTGTTGCCATCAGGGAGATGTTACATGGCTACCACAGCCCCACACATCAAGGATGAGAAACAGAGGAGGACCAGAACTCACTTCCCCTCCACCTACATCACGTCACACCGCTTTACCCTGACATCACATATTGGCTGCTAAGAGTCAGGAAGTTTTACCTCCATTCTCCTGCACCAATTGCTTCAATACCATATCTGCTTATTATAGTGTCGCCTAGTACAACCTCACCCACAGCTCTGTTGATTAAAATGACTAACATCATTCACTGATTCACTGACCTCAGTGTCTGCAGTCTGCAGTGGGAATCCTCCAGTAAAGCACACAGCTGAGTCACTCCCAAGTGTTCTGGTATGAGTTCACTCAGATCCAGCTCAGTCATGAGTAAGGGGTTTGAACCCACAGCTGAGATCACAGCAGCACAGGCTTCCTCAGCAGCAGCACTTTTAAGGAACCTGCAGAGGAGAAAGGATCAAAATATTGGTGTCTTCATGTGCTATCAGAAATATTGTAAATATGACTACAGAGCACATGAATACTGAAACAAACTAGTGATACTTCAGTTACATGACAGTTTGAAATATATGTTTAATTGACCAAATACTTTGGACTCCAGATTAAGACAATAACTCAAATGTGGCATATTTTATCTTGTCAAACACAAAAACAGTACATGTTTACATGGTGAATCTCACACACACACACACACACACACACACACACACACACACACACACACACACACACACACACAGTACACACACGCAAAAAAACTGTCAGGTAATGTGTACTTTTCCTACACTGTATGTCTGCTTGCATAGTGGATGTGCATTTTGCCTATCCTACTGCTTGGCCTGGTGCAGAGCTCTCTACCTTACATGCTGCATGCATGACAAAAGCTGCACTGTGGTTTTGGATTGACAGCATTTGCTATTGTAGCAGCAGCAAATCATACAATCCGTATGCAAACTAAAGTCTACATTTAAGTTCACTCTTTCCCACCTCCTTTCATGCTGCCTATCTAAACTTACTGGCTCAGCTGGAGCTGCAGTATTGATGCAAAAATCTCAGGGTTTTTTTTTTTTTTTTTGGGGGGGGGGGGGGGGGCTTTAATCAGATAGGATAGTGCAGAGATGACAGGAAACAGAGTAATGGCCTGGCGCTCTAGCCACTGAGCCACGGCGCCCCCATCAGGATTTTTAATAAACACATTATTTGCATTTATTTTGCAAATTCATGGTCAAGGCATCTGCAAATTTCTTAGATAAATCTTACCAATGAAACAATAACGTAATGGGTCTTGGACGTCACGTAATGCTATTTTCAAATCAGTGTTACAATGAATAACATTTTACCATGGCACTTTCCTGTAGCTAATACATTAATTCTTTTCGTGGAGAAATTCAGTATTGCTGACACCAAAATGATCATTAAAAAAAGCACTGTTGCTGGTTTACCTTTTACTACTTGGAAAACCTTACACTCGTTTTAAAGGCAGGTCTCTTCATGCTATTGAAACACATTTACCTGATATTTCTCAGTTTACACTTTGGGTCCTTCTTAAGGTCTAAAAGCACTTTGACTCCTCCTGGATCATTTCCTCTGAGATCCAGCTCTCTGAGGTGACTGGGATTTAACTTCAGGGCTGAAGCCAGACTAACACAGCCATTCTCTGTGACACCACAGTCTGACAACCTGTAGTAACAACATAATTTTATCAAGGCAAACAAAATTTCTTTGTCAAATTCTTCATTCTCAAATAATTACTTTTTGTAGACATTGAGGAAGAATGGGCCATTTAATATATGAAACAATAGCAAACTCGGATATGAGCCATATTGGCAGCTGGCTGGTCTTGGCAGCATCTTGTAAGGCACATACAGTATGAGAACCTCATGATAAGGAGGTCTGTTGCAATCTCAAAGAGGGGGAAGAGGGGGCATAGATACATGTTATAGATACAGGTTGTCTCTATACTTGCATAGGGGAGCGAGATGCGATCCGACCCTCACATTTTTGTGTCATTGTGGTTTTATGATCAAGAAATGTGTTTTTCTGTTTTATCTGTTTAGCAAAAGTGATTACTTTGAAACTGTGGCTTTTACAGCATTTCTTATGTCTGCAATCCAAAAGTGGAATTAAGATGAATTAAAATATGAGGATGCATAAATTAACCCATAGGATTACTATAGTCTTACTTGAGTGTCTCCAATGCACAATTTGGATTCTTTAGCCCACTACAGAGTTCTTGCACCCCTGCATCTCCAATACTGTTGCCACTGAGGTCCAGATCTTTCAGCTTTGAAGATGCTTTGCTGAGGACAGATCCCAGACCTCTACAGCTACTCTCAGTGAGCCTACAGTTATTGAGCCTTTGGAGAAAAACATCAATAAATATGAAATATATTACGTAAAGATAACCAGCATGATTCCGTTTGAGAGGCATTAATTAATCAAATTTAATTTCCGACTATATTTTCCCTCCCTTTTGCACTGTTGTCATTTTGTGATTCATCCGTAACAGATTACACAGACAGGTTACAATATGCACATATTCATAGAAATTTCTGAAAAGGACTTGTGATCCAATTATGCTTTCATTTATAAAATTATTTGTCTTCATGACATGTACTTACAGAGCCTTTTGGGATTCTTCCACAAGAGGCAGCAGTCCTAGTAGTCCCTCATCAGACCTGATGTACTTCTTCAGGTCAAACACATCCAGCTTCTCTTCCGATGTCAGAAGCACAAACACTACAGCAGACCACTGAGCAGGTGAGAGTTTGGCTTCAGAAAGTGTCCCCAAACTCAGGTAGCTCTGAACCTCTTCCACTAAGGAGTGATCATTGAGTTCATTCAGACAGTGAAAGAGGTTGATGATTCTTTCTGATGTAGGAATTTCCCTGATCTTTTCCTTAATGTACATGATGGTGTTCCTGTTGACCATCTCATTTTGTTCACTCTGCAGTAGACCATGCAGGAGATTCTGGTTGGACTCCAGAGAGAGGCCCAGAAGGAAACGCAGAAAAAGATCAAAGCGTCCATCTTCATTCTCCAAAGCTTTATTCACAGCATTCTTCTGTAAAATGATCATAGAGTCCCCTACTGATGGAGGACCACTTAATATCATTTTCAGACGATGAATTCCAGTTCTTGGGGGTTTAGGTCTGGACAGGACATCTTTATTTTCAGCTGTCAGCATCAACAGTACATATAAAGCTGCAAGATACTCCTGTATGCTCAGATGCACAAAACAGTACACTTTTCTCTGGTGAGGTCCTGTTTCCTCTTTAAAGATCTGAGTGCAAATTCCACTCTGTATCGCTGCTTCTCTCACATCAATTCCAGAATCTCTAATGTCCTTTTCATAAAATATCAGATGGCCCTTCTCTAGCTGCTCATAGGCCAACTTCCCAAGAGCAAGGAGACCCTCCTGGTTCCACTGTGGATCAGAGTCATGAATTCCTTCAAACTTCAGGCTCCTCTGCTTGGTTTGGAAAATTAGGAAATATGTGTACATCTCAGTCAGAGTCTTTGGAATTTGCTCAGAATCTGAAGTGGTAAGGATAATTTCAAGAACAGTAACAGCAATCCAGCAAAACACTGGTATGTGGCACATGATGTGTAGACTTCTTGAAGTTTTAATGTGAAAGATGATGATGTTAGCAAGGTTCTGGTCATTGATCCTCTTCCTGAAGTACTCCTCTTTTTGTTGGTCACTGAATCCTTGTGCCTCTGTGACCCTGTCAACACACTCAGGTGGAATTTGATAGGCTGCTGCTGGTCGAGAGGTGATCCAAAGAAGAGCAGAAGGAAGTAGATTGCCCTTGATTAGATTTGTCAGGAGTACATCCAATGAAGTCACCTCTGTGACATCAGCCACACTTTCGTTTTTCTGAAAGTCTAGCTTGAGTCGACATTCATCCAGACCATCAAAGATAAACAATACCTTGTGCTTCCCTTGTCTAAGAAAGGTTAACTGTTTCATTTCTGTGAAAAAGTGCTGAAGGAGATCCATCAAAGAAAGCTGCCTTTCTTTCATAAGGTTCAGCTCCCGAAAAGGCAGTGGAAAAATAAAGTGCATGTCCTGGTTTTCTTTTCCCTCAGCCCAGTCCAGGATGAATTTTTGTATTGAGACAGTTTTGCCAATTCCAGCTACTCCCTTTGTGACAACACTTCTGATTGTTTTGTCTTGGTCAGGTAAGGGTTTGAAGATGTCCCTGCATTTGATTGATGTGTCCTGTCCAGCTGGTCTCTTGGACAGTGACTCAATCTGTCTGACTTCATGCTCCTCATTCACTTTTCCACTCCCTCCTTCTGTGATGTAGATCTCTGTATACATCTTTTCCAACAGAGCAGACCCTCCTTGCTTGGGTGTTCCTTCATATACACTCTCATACTTTTTCTTGAGATGTCTTTTCAGCTCCGCTTGATACAGTACATGCAGTTCATCTGTAAAAAGGACAGACTGCATTATTATATTGAGACAAATACTAACATAGTAACAGGACAATTCATTCCCTTTTCTACAGTAGTTTACCACTGTAAATAAGCATGAAGATCTCTTACTTGCTTGCAGTTGGTCAGCAATCTCATGCTGTTTCATGTTCCTGAGAAAGTGCAGTGCCATCTTTAGAGCCCCCTCTCTGGCATCACTCTCATCCTCAGGTTTACTCTCAGGTTTGTCTTGGGAATGTGGACTCAAAATCCCCTTAAATCTCTCCAGCTCGTTCCTTACAAAGCTGACTATCTTCTGTTCAAGCTCCTGGAGTACATGCATCATTTCTGTTAACACTTTGCTCTACCACAACTATGTTGAATAACATTATACTTTCAAGCTGTGGTAGAACTTAGGTAATGTGACCTATAACTGTGGCAAATGTAGAGAAAATTGTGATTTTGTTTTACCTTTCAAATAAAATATTTTTCACAATAATAGCAGCACAGCAATAAATTGACTGAAATCCAAACCTGGAATATGTGCCTGAGGTCTCCCTGTTGACTCTGTGCAATCTCATCACTGGCAGCACCAGGTTTGCATCCCTCCATTTGGGCTCTAAAAATGTACAGTGGGATGCCATAAAATGTAAGCATACAGAATAAAAGGTCACAATCCAGTCATTGGCAACATGCATTTCTGTCGTTTGAGCTCCCCAAATAATAATAGCAGAGAAAAAAACTAAAGGAATTGATAAAAGATAGGTGCACACCCATATGACTACAGTGCTAACGTCTTGGGGTAGGCTTTATAGACACTGATCATCTTAACTCTTAGCTCAAACAACATACATTTATGTTAATTTATGAAACAATGAATGTGCAGGCAATCTAAATGTAGGCTAATAGTTTTATGTCATACTTTAAAGTATGACATCCTACCTAATTAGCAATGTATTTTATGGACTTACATCGACTCTTTAGAAACACTTCCATGTTGGAGGTCGATGCCACGATCTTGTGACTCGTCACTCTTCATGGACACACATGTTAGAGCAGGGGATGGAGGTCTCCCTTGAAGGGGGCTACAATAAAATTATTATCATTATTATTTTAAATATTGCATGCACAACACATATATGTATAAGCAGACATTGGTTATTATAAGTAGTCCTGGGTAAATGTTCTTATTGCTGTGGTTATAATGGCTGTGCAAGGCATAATACAAACGTACTGATGTAGCTTTAGCTGTTCTCTCAGAAATATCATTATGAAGCGTACAATTGTCATACCTCTGCCCCTCTGGAGTGTTCCCCTGTTTAACTGTGACTCGTTCGTCCATTGTCACTTTTCATGGACATCCAGAGTTGTACAGAGGAAGTACTCAATTTCTGTACTGAAGTGAAAGTATACAGTCCAGGTCAAAAATTACGTCACAACTCCATTTACAAGTTAAAGTTGCCAGTTCAAATTTTTACTAATGTGAAAGTACACAAGTAGGCCTACTTGTTCTGAAAATATAAGTAGTACGAAGTATTTATATATTGTATGTATTTAAAATCATTAAAGCATTTTAAAAATAGCATTTAAGTTTGCCTGGGTTCACCTATTTCTCTAGCCTTGTGCACATATTCTCCTAACTTTATGGGCATACACCATATAGGCTATATTTCATTATTAGGCTAGGCCTATACTATATTAGCAAATCAAGATACAATTTAGGTCCCAGTCCTAAATTATCAGGTCATTATCAACCTAAACATGAATAGAACATGTTTAACCACATTTCCTGTATTGTTCTCACATTAAAAGGAATGGTTCCCTGAAATTCCAAAATAGGCAAGAAATGTGACGTAGCCTGCGCAAACCCTTATGGCAGTTTACACCAGTGGTCCCCAAACTACGGTCTGCTATGCCACACCCAACTAGTAGTACAGGTGTATACTGTATGTATATGTAGGCCTATTCCATTATTCGCGCAACACCGTCAAAACTTTCCTCCCTGTCCAAGTGCATGGCATGGCGTTCGGCATGCGCAATTGCGCAGTTTTATTTTGTTTTGTTTTGAGAGCCAGGACAGCCAGGACAAGTGTTTTTTAGTGTTCGGGACAAGGTGATATGCTTGATCTATACGTGATGATTGATTCGCCTAGCCTAAGTCTAGGCCTACCTGTCGCAAAGCAAAATAAGTTTAAGAGAGAAATGTGCAGACTACCCCGTTCCCAGATGTCAAATTCACGTTCACTTTAGCCTATGCATTCTGCCCTTTGCAATCGGACCCACTGTAGGGTATTTTCTGACAGAAAATCAGAATCGTTAAAGAAGGAATGGTGTATGATTTTGCATAGGCGCTACTACAGCATCAAAGACAATGCTAAATTAAAATTTCTCTCAAAGGTGAAGCTTTAACTCACCTTTCGGTTGTGTTTTGTGTCAGTTTCTTCGATATTGCTGAGTCCATTAGTTCTCAGCAGGTACTGTAGCCTCGTGATAGATTCAGTTAAACTCCATTGTCATTGTTAATAATCCGCAGCATGAACAAATGTCAAAGACCTGGTCGAAGGTTAAACGCTAAATAACAATTCAACTTCCCCAATAGACGGTCACTAAATTTACTTTCATTTTCATGAGCCCTCCCCTCCCCTTACGTGTTGCAATAGCAAGTAACGTTAGACTAAACTACTGAACCAGTCACATGAGCAGTCATGGAAAGCAGGGAAACATAAAGCCTAATTTAAAGATGTGTTTGACATCACAACATGCGTGTTATCCACTATTTGGGCTCGTCAGGTCTACATAGGCTATGCAATAAGTTCTGGACATCTTCTCCATAAATTTCCATAAAGTGTGAAAATGGGCAACCCTTGATGAGTCGCAATAAATTTATCAGTGACTCAAGACATGTATCACCTTTACAATGGATATCTAAACATATCTCACCTTACATTTGTTATTAATTTTCAGTAATTTTTTCAATTCATTTTAAATATTTTCTTTCTCAAGTGGTAGGACAGTTCTGGACAGCTGTCCATACTTCACTGTGGCCGCTCACCTGTGGTACCCATGGAGGTATTAATAAACCTGGAGAAACATACCAAGTCCCGCCTCCCATTCATTCCAATGTGGAATGCTAGGCTAGTGAATTCATCCAAAATTGAACAAAATTTTCAGTTGTCAAGATGGCGTTTCATGGAGCTCACTTCCGACTCCATTTTATTAGGCCAATGAGGGCCCATGTTACTAATGGAGATGAGGGCGGCACACACCTGATGTGCACAGGGAGCTTGTTAGCATGAGCTGAAAGTGTAGCATTAACCAATCAGCATATGTCAAATGGAGTCGGATATGATGTCATTTCTGGAAAATGGCGACGAGGAAGTGCAATGCTAATTGGCGAAGCTAATCAGCCAAATCCTGACCCCCTGGGTGGTACCCCATCAATGGCCACACTTTCACAGGCAGAAACATGGACACCTTCACAATGTCAGAAGATCTCCTCACAGATCCTTCAGGAGCCAGATATGTCGTGGTAGTTCATGTCTATGGGAGCAAATTGGAGTCATCCGAGCTAGCAGGCACTTGCCTGTCCACGCCCTCCCAGTGAACTGCCACCCTAATCAATGGCAGCTGGCGCCCCAGTCTGTCAACCTCCTTCGGTGCACAACAGACTTGGTGCACACCTGATTAAAAGTTCATTTTCTAGGGAAATGGAGAGTCACATAGTCTTGACAATAATATGAAATGGGGCAGGAGGCTTTGGAGATCACCATATCATGTCCAAAATGTACATCCATTACTCAGAAAAATAAGGCTTTTAAAATTTCGGTGGAATTCTTGGATTCTCTCATAGACTTCAATGTTACAGAATGAGCACTTCCACTGCATAAATTCGAGCACCGCCCAGAACTACCTTATTTGGCATTAGCCTCATGACTCCAGGAAGTGGGTCCTCATGATTTATCTCCGTAAAGAACGATCTATGATTTCCTTGAGGTCCCAGCTTTTCCCCTCAGCAGCCTGGCCCTCTCAGCCTGCCGTAGAATCCAGTTCACAGAGTACAGCACTGAGCACTAGTTCATCACAAATGGAAAAATCACTGCACTGAATGACAAAGTAATAATATTCACTGACCTTTGTGTTTGTTAACTTCTATTTAGCAGATGCAGGTTTGTATTTACACTTAACATAAACTTACAATGGGTTTTTATAGTGATATGTAGTGATGTTAAAAATAATTGCAGACACAGAGAGGAATAGAAGAGGACAAACATCACCAAATATTCCCATTTCTTTGTCCTTTTCTCTTCTTTTTCCATCAAATGCACTGTCTTAGGTGTTTTCAGTGAGCCTTGCAGGATGCAGTTCTCAGCCTCTTGATGAGGGAACTGAAGTACCGCATCCACACTCCAGATGTCCAGGTCAAACCTCAACCAATATCATAACCCCCACTAGCATTAATATTTTTAACCTTAAAAGAACATATCAAAACATTCACATTACTGTATACCAAAGATCATTATCAGAGTTCAAATAAAACTAGCCAGCTACTCTGTCTAAATAAAGTCCAACAGACTTTGAACACCAGCAACAACAACATTGTAATTGTAACACTGAACATAGACTTAGATGTGGCCAGGACTACTGTCGAAACTCGTTAGAGTTATCTAAATTGCCACTAACCTGTGGTTCATACATCCATGGTGTGTCCGTGCGACTCTTTCCATCCGTCTTCTTAAATGTGTACGCTGAAAAAACAGCCAGGCGCCTGCTGGCATCGTACAACGTGGCGTATCGTGGCTTGTCACCATAGCGCTGGGAGATCCTCCGCAGGTTGCCCCCTTGGAGCTCCCGTGGGCGCAGTGCGCATGTAGAAGAAGTGGCTGCACTCCCTGAAGCTGTCCGAGACGGCCGCCCCCACCAGATGCACACCTGTGGACAGGTGTAGAGCCAAGAGCCAGACCCAGAGCCACCACAGAGCCATGAGGAGGCAGAGGACGGCAGGACCAGGACCAGGGTGCTGGAGGGGGATCTCATCAGGGGACGAGACCTCCAGGGGAAGACAGCTGGTGACAGGACCAGCCAGGCGACAAGTGATACTAGGGACAATGGGAGGTTGCTAAAAAAAAAAAACTCCATGCAGGTGTATCCACACCAGGCAAAAGGCAAATGAGGTGTGTGTGTGTGTGTGTGTGTGTGTGTGTGAGTGTGAGAGAGAGAGAGAGAGAGGCAGACTGGAGTGTGCAAATTAGAAGCGGCTTGAATTGCTAGCGGCCAGTGGACCAGTAGGAGACTCTTATCACTTTTGCATAACACTGAGAGTAACAACAGTTTTGAAATTGCTCTAAATAAAATTTAAAGTTAGGGTTATTGTCTGTTTGTTTGTGCAAAAAGTAATGGTAGCATTTTTTTTTGCATAGTCTCCAATGGGCTTGCAGCCAGGTCATTAAGTATATGCATAATAAATGGCCCATGCTGGTGACTTCAGATGATCAGATGTGTTGCTCTCTAATGTTTTTACACATTGAGTATGATTCATAAAATACCTTCATGTCTTTGTGCTCTGCTCTACATATTTGTGACACATAGAATAGTGTGTCACAACCTGGCTCAAAGCCGTGACAAAAATGGAGACAACTCGAGGGGTAAGACCAATAATTCAATAATTTATTTACAAAAAAGTAAGAACAGTAGAAAGAAAGTAACAACAAAACAAAAACAGAAGACGCCCCAGCCATCATTTGGGCCTGCTGCAGCCAAGCCACCTAGACAGCTCTCACAGGCGAAGTGAGCGGGGAAGCAAAGAGATACACACTCCCAACAGGCCAGCTTGTAGACAAATCCGAGGAGCGTTTTGTGTAGGCTGCCATCTTGTGGCGGCACCATTGTTGGACTGTCAACAAGCCTTTTTGGCAATGCGCAGTCAATGACAACTAACAGCAAAGACCATGGAACACTCTGACATTATCAAGTAGTAGTGAATCTCGTAAATCATTTAATGTAAATGATTTACTCGTAAATCAAATATTTTATGGTGTGCTGGTGATCTGGGTAGCTCAATAATGGCGCCTGCTTATTTCCGGTAGTTTTGTCGGATTTGTCTATAAAGGTACACGGGGCCCAGGTGTAACAATCAATCGGGAAGCCTGTTAGGGGACACACACACACACACACACACACACACACACACACACACACACACACACACACACACACACACACACACACAGACAAGGTAGGGACACCTAGTGCCCCAGTGGCGCCCTGCACTATTGAGTTCAAAGAGGAAACACTGGTACTGCTCCTTTTTAAAACTAAACAGAATCTTAGAGGGGTGTGAGTGTATTTCTTATTCATGTTACTGCACATGTCTTAACATGACAAGAGTGAAGGCAGTTGGGCAAGTGGTTTTAACAAACAGATTTTTCTTGCATTTATACATACATACCTACACATGATTTGACACATTAAGATTTTACATTATTATATTATTTGCACATAAAATTACTAATAGGGGACCCATATTGCACCCCAATTAGTATACTGTATAAATGAGAATAACAATAATTCTTCAAAACATCCAGCACAAGTTTCAACAGCAAGTGCCATGATGATGAATGCAATTCATTATTTGTCACTACCAGATGTGTATAATGTATTTCCTGTTCTGTCCATGTGGAATAAAATTAGACTAAATAAACGAAGAGAGGGCTCTGGCATGCAAATAATTTGCCCACAAGAAGTAAACGTCTGAAGTAAACGTACACCAATTGAGGCATTTCAGACACTTTGTATGAAGTGAAATGATGTGAAAGCGTTTGGTGAATCAGGCTAGAATAAAATGTGAATGGAATCATTTAAGTCCATGTATTTCGATATGTTTACAGTTTGGATGTTTCTGAAGTTCAGAGAAGAGCTTCAGTGTTGAGGATCCAGGTTGATTACCCCCCAGCAAAATGATTTTGAGACTTGATGGTCTTGATCTCAGTGCTGCTGCTAAAGACCTGAAGCCTTCATCTGTAATCCTGCAGTTCCACATGCTGTAGAGAGAAAGAAAGGAATCTGTTTATTAGATCACCATGGAGACACACATGAGGACTAGGAGGGGAGCAGATTCTACATGATGTTCCATCTGTGCATGTTGGACATGAGATATAAAAATACACATGGACATGGACATGATGCATTAGACAAGGTAAGATTTCTGAAATCAGAGAGTGTAAATAATAGTACCCAAAGGGAACATATTTTCTGCGACATATTTTCTTAGAAAGACATAGTGTATATATCTATATACATATATATGTGTGTGTCATACACATGTGTGTCTGTGTGTGAGGGAGCATGGCTATTATTCACTGTCACCAAAGATCATGGAATCCTCCCTGCTGTCACTGTCAGAGACAGAAACTGAGTGGTTGATGTTGAGATACTCACAATAGAGTCTCTAGTTTACAGTTGGGATCCACTAGAAGAGAACAAATATGCTTCATCTCTGAGTCTCCTACTTTATTCCCCTGCAGTCTCAGCCATCTCAGGTGTGACGGGTTTGATCTCAGTGCTGCTGATAAAGACCTGAAGCCTTCATCTGTAATACTGCAGAATGCCAAGCTGTGAAAAGAAAAGGGAAATATAGTCTTTATTTTTTTCCAGTCAAAAAGTGATTTCCAACATCACATTTTGTTCCAAAGCAGACATATGTCATATCAGTGTGTAATAAAACACCACACACACTCTGCAGAGGTGGGAATATATAATGGAAATATAGGCTACTGTGTGTTTTGGTTGTTTGGGGCAACATTATACCAGAACGTGTAGTAGTTGATAATGTATAGTATATAATTTATAGTATATTATATGAAATACTGCATATGAAAGTTTTGTGAACTTGAAGGGCAACTTCAATCATTTTCAACAAGAGCTCTATTGCTCAAGCTACTTCAGATTAGCCAATACTGAAGACGTAAGACATTTTGGTCCAACCATATAGGTTTCCTTGAAAAGAGAATAATGAGGTGAGGATGAATGGAACTTACTAACAACTATAACGACGGTATTTAAATATTTCTTTGTGAGAGTACTAATGCATAGGGTTCAATGCATAGTGTCCTTGAAAGTTTACTGTGAAACGTCCTACATGCTAGAAGTCAAGTGGTCAAGTAAAGTGACACATGGAAATTTCAAGAACTACAGTATGTGGATATGGTGTTTGTCCAGACAGGGTGTGAAGCAGTATAGTAATTTCCCGCATATAAGCCGCATTGTGTATAAGCCGCAGGACAGTGTTTTATGCAAGTTAAAGAAAAAAAAAACATATTAACACCATATTAACTGCCCCCCTGTTTTAACCTCATAGCAGAAGAAATTTAGCAAAATTAATGTATAAGCCGCGGCTAATAGTCGGGAAATTACGGTATGCCTCCTAGTATTACATTTTACATTTTGTGATTTTGCAGATGTCTAGTGAATGTGAAGATGTGGAAGAGGAGGATCATAAGATACATATAGTGGAGGTGAGGGGTGGGGCTTTTCTCTGATTAAAAAAAAAAAAACACTGAACTCTAGAGGGTTCATCAAAAGATCCCAGAAAATAATCTGACTGCTCCTACAAAACCAGCAGAAAATGTCACCCACCCCTCTCTACTGTTGCCATCAGGGAGACGTCACATGGCTACCACAGCCCCATACATCAAGGATGAGAAACAAGGACCATCACTGAACTGAACTCACGTCCCCTCCACCTACATCACGTCACACCCTTTACCCTGACATCACATACTGGCTGCTAAGAGTCAGGAAGTTTTACCTCCATTCTCCTGCATCAATTGCTCCAATACCACCTCTGCTTATTATAGTGTCACCAAGTACAACCTCACCCCCAGCCCTGTTGATTAAAATGACTAACATCATTCACTCACTTCAGTTTCTGCAGTCTGCAGTGAGGATCCTCCAGTAAAGCACACAGCTGAGTCACTCCCAAGTGTTCTGGTATGAGTGTCTTCAGACTCAGCTTAGTCATGAGTAAGGGGTTTGAACCCACAGCTGAGATCACAGCAGCACAGGCTTCCTCAGCAGCAGCACTTTCAAGGAACCTGCAGAGGAGAAAGGATCAAAATATTGGTGTCTTCATGTGCTACCAGAAATATTGACTGAAATATGACTTAAAAATATTGACAGAACTATGACTTCAGAGCACAGCACATAAATACTGAAATAAACTTACTTCAGTCAGGACCACTTTGTCAAGAAATAGATTTTTATTACTATTGCATGAAATACATAATTTGGCGGTATGCTCTGTTCTGGGGGCCCCCTGCCCTTCCATGTTCAAACACGGAAAGCCCAAGGCAGGGAGAGCAGCAATAAACCCCTCACTGGGGTACAGAACAGAACAAACATCAGTGACAGACATTGATAAGTCAGAAGTATGAGGGGGTTACGGGGAGAAGGTGGGTGGCAAAGTTGCAGAAAAAAGCAGATGGCAGCAGAATGGCAAAGGCAGTTTAAGTAAGCGCTCTAAATTATCTCCGCCAATGAAAGCGGGGCTTGGCCGGCTGGCACTCAGCTGGCAATCAGCTGGCAGTCAGCTGAGCAGTTTGATTGGCAGTCTGCGGGGCCAACCAGGGAAGCTAGCGAGACTCCGTGACCTGTCTGAAGTAACGCTGTGCTCCATTTTAGTTACAGTACATTACATATTTATGTGCTTTTTCCCTACTGCAATTAGATTGTTGGTATGTGTGTGTGACGTATATCTGCACCTCATGTTTTTACTACCTATCAGTCATGTTTTATTCAGATTAGGACTATTTATGTATTGCATAATTTTATGTAGTATCTGATGGTGTTTTTTATGTCTGTTTTTATGACAGCCATATGCAAAGTAATTTAATTTCAACAAATACACTCTGATGTGCCTTTTTGAAATGAAAAAATAAATATGATCTTGAATCTTGATGACAATTTGACATTATTGACATTGTTGACAATTTGAGTTTATTTTGCACTACTGAAATGTGCCATTACACCCACTGTCACACAATGTAAAGGGAATGCATATGTGTATTTGTACTGCACTTATGTCTGTTTGCACAGTGGACAAGTATTTTGGCTATATGCCTGCTTGGCCTGATGCAGATGCTATCTACCTTACATGCGAATGACAAATAACAGTGCATGTATGATAAAAACCATACTGTGGTTTTGGAGTGACAGCATGTGGTATTGTATGCAGCAGCAAATCATTAAATCTCTATATGGAGACTAAAGTTTACATTTTAAGTTCACTACTTTCTTTCATGATGCCTATCCAAACACACTGGCCCAACTAGAGCTCCAGTATTAATGCAAATCTTTAAAAAAAAGTTTCAGGACACATTATTTTGCATTATGTTGCGTTATGTTGCAAATTCATCTGAAAGGCATCTGAAATGTAAATATATTTGGGCTGAATTCTATGTGTCTAAGATAAAGACAATGACTCAATAACATGACATTTTATTTCAAGATAGTATGAAAGATAACTTCTGGAGTATAACCATATCATTATGAAAAATGGATAATGAATGCAATATTATTATCAAATCAGTCCTACACTGAATAACATTTTACCAGGTCACATTAACTGTACATAAAGTGTAGTTAACGCCTTTCTTTTGGTGTCAGCAATGCTTCCTTACTCCATTCCAGAATAAACATTTTTAAAAAGCACAGTTGTTGGTTTACTTTTTAATACTCTGAAAACCTTAACCTAATCAGCCCTCTATCATCAGGCAAAAGGGTAGAGAGTTCTGTCTAGAACCACCCTATTCTCAAACAGCACAAATGCTCAAGCAGTGAGAACCCTCAACTCTGAACATGATAGTTCCGGTCCTTGATTGTGATTGGTTGAAACGCGTTCAATGCCATTGTAAATTCAGCATTTAGCACGGCTCCAACCGCATTTCGTTCTAAACTGCTGGGGAAAGTGAACAGAGCTGCGCTTATGCGTTACTTGGCAACCCATTCAGTGAGAAGAAATATTTTTTCGGCGAAGGAATTGGTTTCAATGAATAACTTGCTACATTTCTAGTGGTTGTGTCTTCTTTTAATGAAACAATTCCTGGTTAACGTGGTAAAAGATCTAGAAACCCAATAAATCCCTTGAGTCTGATGGTAATGCTGGTTTTAACACGGTGTCTACCAACAATACTCAAGGGATTGCTTGATTATATGCATAAGCACTTTATTATCTACTTTACTTATTTATTTTCCTGTTTTTATTCCTACATCTATGCATTTATTTCTTATGTATGTACTCATCTGATAGATCAGTGGGGATTGTTGTTTATATGTGTGCTTTTCTTATGATGTTTTGTACATGCCCTGTCTGTGTTTAGTTTTTATACATACATGCCCCTGTCTGTGTTTTAGTGTTTCATTAGTGTATTGCCTTAAAACAAATTCCAGACATCTGATCATACTGGCAGTAAAAAAGCATCTTGATTCTTATAGGCTACATCCTTTAACTTGAGACAGGATCTCTTCACTCACACTTACTTGATATTTCTTAATATACACTGTGGATCCTCCTTCAGGTCTAAAAGCACTTTGACTCCGGAAGTTCCTAGATCATTTCCTCTGAGATCCAGCTCTCTGAGGTGACTGGGATTTAACTTCAGGGCTAAAGCCAGAGTAGCATAGCCCTTCTCTGTGACACCACAGTCTGACAACCTGAAGAAACAGCATAATTTTATCAAGGCAAACAAAAATTAAATACTTATTGTTAGTGGCTATTTTTTTCTCAAATTGTTCATTCTTAAATTATTCAAGGCAAACAAAAACACAAAACACGCTTATGTTTGTGGCTTTTTTCTCTCAAAATGTTCTCAAATAAATACAGTTGTTCTGTAGTCATTGAGGAAGAACTGGCAATTTAAAATCTTAATCAGTCTTGGATATCAGCCATATGGGCAGCTATGAAAAAAACAGAAATTAACCCATAGGATTAATTACTAAAGAACCAAAATCTGTTACCTGAGTGTCTTCAATGAACAATTTGGATTCTTCAGTCCACTACAGAGTTCTTGCACTCCTGCATCTCCAATACTGTTGCCACTGAGGTCCAGATCTTTCAGCTTTGAAGATGCTTTACTGAGGACAGATCCCAGACCTCTACAGCTCCTCTCAGTGAGACAACAGCTATTTAGCCTTAGGAGGAAAACAGACATCAATGACTATATGGAAATGACTCTAATGCAATTATGTTGCCCCAGATAGCCTGCATAACTCTATTTGAGCGGTATTAATTAATCACATTTCATTTCCAAATATATTTTCTCTTTTCACTGTTGTCATTACTATTATTTTTTATGATTCCTCCATTAAACTTTTGAGAGGGACTTGATCCAACTAAGCTTTCAATTACGAAGTTATTTGCCCTCATTACTTACAGAGCCTTTTGTGATTCTTCCACTATAGGTAGCAATCTTAGCAGCCCCTCATCAGATCTGATGTACTTCTTCAATTCAAACACATCCAGCTTCTCCTCTGACGTCAGCAGCACAAACACTACAGCGGACCACTGGGCAGGTGAGAGTTTGGCTTCAGAAAGTGTCCCTGAACTCAGGTAGCTCTGAACCTCCTTCACTAAGGAGTGATCATTGAGTTCATTTAGACAGTGGAAGAGATTGATGACTCTTTCTGATGTAGGAAATTCCCTGATCTTGTCTTTGATGTACATGATTGTTTCAACATTTCCTGTACGCATCTGATTTTGTCTTTTCTCTAGAAGACCATGCAGGAGATTCTCATTAGACTCCACTGAGAGGCCAAGGAGGAAACGGAGGAAAAGATCAAAGCATCCATCTTCATACTCCAAAGCTTTGTCCACAGCAGTCTTGTGTAAGATAATCACACAGTCTTCCACTGTTGGAGGACCACTAAATCTTGATTTCAGACGCTGAATGCCAGTGCGTTGAGGTTTGGGTTTGGATAAGACATCTTTCTTTTCAGTTATCAGCATTAATCGCACATATAAAGCAGCGAGATACTCCTGGATGCTCAGATGCACAAAACAGTACACCTTTGTCTGTTGAATGCCTGATTCTTCTTTAAAGATCTGGGTAAAGATGCCACTCTGCACCGCTGCCTCTTTGACATCAATTCCAAAGTCTCTCAGGTCTTTTTCATAAAAGATCAGATGGCCCTTCTGTAGCTGCTCATAGGCCAACTTCCCAAGAGCAAGGAGACCTTTTTTGTTCCACTGTGGATCAATGTCATACACTCCTTCAAACTTCAGGCTCCTCTGCTTGGTTTGGAAAATCAAGAAATATGTGTACATCTCAGTCAGAGTCTTTGGAATTTGCTTAGAACCTGAAGTGGCAAGAATGATTTCAAGAACAGTAGCAGCAATCCAGCAAAACACTGGTATGTGGCACATGATGTGTAGACTTCTAGATGATTTGATGTGAGATATCATTGTGTTTGCAAGATTCTGGTCACTGATCCTCTTCCTGAAGTACTCTTCTTTCTGCACATCACTGAATCCTTGTGCTTCTGTGACTCGGTCAACACACTCAGGTGGAATTTGATTGGCTGCTGCTGGTCGAGAGGTGATCCAGAGTAGCGCATACGGAAGTAGATTACCCTTGATGAGATTTGTCAGGAGTATATCCAATGAAGTGACCTCAGTCATATCATTCAAACAGTCATTTTTCTGAAAGTCTAGATTGAGTCTACATTCATCCAGACCATCAAGAATAAATAACACCTTGTGCTTCGTCTGGCTGGAAAAGGTTAACTGCTTTATTTCTGTGAAAAAGTAGGTGAGTAGTTGCATCAAAGAGTGCTGCTTTTCTTTCATGAGGTTGATCTCCCGAAAAGGCAGTGGAAATATGAAGTGGATATCCTGGTTTTCTTTTCCCTCAGCCCAGTCCAGTATAAACTTCTGAACTGAGACAGTTTTACCAATGCCAGCTACTCCCTTTGTGACCACACTTCTAACTGTTTTGTCTTGGCCAGGTAAGTGTTTAAAGATGTCTCTACATTTGATTGAAGTGTCCTGTCCAGCTGGTCTCTTAGTTAGTGACTCAATTTGTCTGACTTCATGCTCCTCATTCACTTTCCCACTTCCTCCTTCTGTGATGTAAATTTCTGTGTAGATCTTTTCCAACAGAGCAGAGCCTCCTTGCTTGGGTGTGCCTTCAAATATCCTCTGGTACTTTTTCTTGAGATTTCTTTTGAGCTCTGTCTGACCAAGTACAAGCAGCTCATCTAGATAGAGAACAAAATGTATTGCTATGATATGTAGATAGATTGATGTAAATAAGCATGATAACATATTTAATTGTGTAATTAGATATGATTAAGGTATCTTACTTGCTTGTAGTTTCTCTGCAATATCATGGTGCGTCATACTCCTAAGAAAGTGCAGCGCCACGTACAGAACACCATCTCTGGCATCACTCTCCTCCTCCACTTTATCAGCAAACTCTTCTTGGTAATTTGGACTCAGAATCTTCTTAAATCTTTCTAGCTCATTCCGTACAAAGCTGATAATGCTCTGTTCAAGTTTCTGAAGAACATAACATCACTTCAAACTTTGCTTAAAATAATCCTGGTGTTAAATAACAATATGTGACACTGGACTTATGAAACCTATCAAACTTAACCCTAAAGCCCCAATCACGCTGAAATCTCTACATTTGCGATGTGAACATTTGTTTTGTTCGAAATACATGTTAACACATTAGACTAAGCACACTGCACAGCTCCTGCATGCACTGTAAGTGTAGCCGATGGCGGTCCGCACCGCACACGGGTCTCGAACCCGCCACCCCGCAAGCTACAAACTCCCGGCGTGGGAGTGGAACGCTCTAACCAACTGAGCTAAAAGCCCGAGCTTCTAACTCAGCGTGTTAGAAGCGCCCATGGAATTGGGTGATGAGGATTTACACACTACCACCGAGCTAGCCGCGCTAGCTGGCCTCCGTTACACTCACCCTCCAAATCCTCACTCCCATCCCGGGTTTCGGCACCAATGTAGCCGGTGGCGGTCCGCACCGCACACGGGTCTCGAACCCGCCACCCCGCAAGCTACAAACTCCCGGCGTGGGAGTGGAACGCAGCGTGTTAGAAGCGCCCATGGAATTGGGTGATGAGGATTTACACACTACCACCGAGCTAGCCGCGCTAGCCGGCCTCCGTTACATAAGCTTAAAACAAAAATGTGTATTATCTTCCCACATGTGCCATGCATGGTCTCCAATAAACAGGAACTTGGGCACGTTTGCTAAGGAGCTCTTTCTGATTTGAATACACAGATGCATTTGCACCATGGACAGTCACCTACAGACCACAACAGTGCAATTTCTATGTGCCCGATGCCTAACAGACCACAACAGTGTAATTTCTATGTGCCTGATGCCTAACATGATGGAGATTTCAGTGTATTACCTCTCCAAGGATTTTTAAAAAATGTATATAAGTGAAACAATAACTGAATCCAAACCTGGAATATGTGCTTGAGGTCCACCTGTTGACTCTGAGTGTTCTGATCACTGATAGCATCTGATTTGCATGTCTCCATCTGGCCACTGAGTATGAAGGACATAACATGATACATAATTAAATTGGACTGCTGTTTTTATTAGGGTTTAATTACATGTAAGAATATGATTTCCATTTTGGAATTGAGAGGTGTATAACATGTTTTAAATGTGTTTATTGCCTTAGCACTCTATTGGTGTCTACACTACATTTTAGAAACTGTCAGTAGCCATCATGTGAGCATTCTAATGACTTGCCTTAATTTGTCTGTGATATCACTTTGCTGGAAAGTGATGTTGCGATCCTGTGACAGGTCACTATTCATGGACACACATGTAGGCACAGGTGATGGAGGTCTCTCATGATGAATCGGACTACAGTATTGAAAAAACAGTCACAGATTACTACTGTGTTCGATGTTATGTACATTTCCATATGCTGTAACATATACATTGCCATATAGCCTAATGGACACCCATGGAGATGTGTCATGACTTGTCTACTCAACAGCAGAGGTGGAAAAAGTACAGAAAAATTGTAACTGAGTAAAAGTATCTTTACTTTGCTTAAATTCTACTCAAGTAAAAGAAAAAGTACCCATCAAAAACTATACTCAAGTAAAAGTAAAAATTACTTCATTTTAAATTTACTGAAATTACAAGTTACTAGTTACTTTCAAGTATTGAATGTGAAAAAAGATCAAAATCAGTGCTTTTAGGGTTGTTTGGTAGCCTGGGAGTTCCCATGCTCCTTCGTGCGCGTATTTCATTTCACTCTGCAAAGCAGCATGGTGACCATGGCCGATATTCTCCCCTGATTTCGGTATCCAATCACAGAACAAAAAGGGATTTGCACAGCCCTCGATTGCATTTTATGTCACATGGTCGCTCTGGTATTGGCTACAAGCTATGTACAGACGATATTCGTAGACGACATCCGTAGCGCCCAATAAACGGCCCTGGACAACCGTAAACGATGCTTCCACTACGAGAAATGCAATAGATAGGTCTCCAAATTAAATATCACTTGTGTGAGAGAGCACTTCCATAGGCCTACATGCTAATTACAACTCATAAGATTTTCCTTTTGTTAGTTAAGAAATGTATTATTTGTGCTTTAGAGTTGTAGGCTTGGAATCAAAATTTTATCTCATTCTGACCCCATTCTGACTTCACAAGAGTAGTAGAGTAAGATAGACGAATTGCTTTGAGATTTTACATATTGATTACCTTTACCCTGGTTAGAGCCAAATTGACCTGGACTGAACTGTGTTCCTTGGGTGAAATATGGATTTCATTTGCTTTTGGATTAAACTCTTCCAAAGGTTGATTGGCTATTCTCAACATCTACCGGAAGCAGCAGCATCTAGACTACAGTAAATAGTTTGAATTTACTATCAGTTCAAGCCAAATATTTTTTTCCCACATTGATTTTTTTTTACTCAGTAATCAGGGAGGTTTTAAGAAAGTAGTGAAGTACAAATACTTGTCTCAAAATGTACTCAAGTAAAAGTAAAATTACCTATTTGAAAAACTACTTTAAAAATTATGAATTACCCTAAAAAGCTACTAAATTACAGTAATTTGAGTAAATGTAATTAGTTACTTTCCACCTCTGCTCAACAGGAATTACACTCTCTATTAAGACAGTATTCATAGAGCATTATACAGTAAATGCATTCATAAAGGGTTATAATGCATTCATAAAGGGTTATAACTACTGGCATTAGAATTCATAACTGCTTATATAAGAAATTATAATGCTATCTTATGAGCCTTTAAAACTTGAAGTGTAACAAAGTATAACAATGGTTCAATTTGTTATTTTTCTTTTTATATGTCTGATTGTTATGCCACATAATGAGTAAAGTAAGATGAGCACAGTTATGGATTCTAATGTCAGTAATTATAAGCCTTTCTGAATGCATTTATAATGCTCTATGAATATTGGGTTCAGAACTGGAATGACCATGCTATGATTTTCTAGCCCACAACTACCTATTTTACAGGACAAATACAAAGCTGGGCCGAGTTCAAAACATGAACAGTAACATGGTAAATTCAACAGAGATAGAGGTGGGCTGTAGCCTGGCTAAGGGCAAACTAAATATTCACAAGTGATATTTAGTATGGAGACCCACCTATTCATTTTTTGTAGAGGAGACGAGGTTTACGATTGTCCAGAGCCATTCATTGGGTGCTACAGTATGAATGTCTATCAGTCTGTATGTAGGTTATAGCCAATTTTATAAATTACACTAGAGCCACAAGATGATGTAGTCTCAGTCATAGTCTTTACTAATGCGTTGGGTTTCTAGTACATCTCAATGCTGCTTTCAAAAGCCACAAAGAAAATTGCATCCACAGATTGTTGCAAAACATTTCATTGCATTGCTTCCAAACATCGTGTTCAATCATTGATAAACTGATTCACTACTCAGCCCTGGTATTTTAGAGGGCAAATCTTTCTTGATGGAAAATGCTTAATTATTTGCTCACTCACTTGTTTAACATCTTTACTATCTTAAGGCCCATTATTTATGTCATACTTTTACTCTGCTTCAAGGCAGTAATCTGTTTCAGGGACTCACCTTGATCCATGTGCAACATCTCCATCCTTAAAAGTGATGTCCCGATCCTGTGACAAGTCACTCTTCATGGACACTGGTGACGAAGGTCTCTCTTTATGAATTAAGCTGTAGTCCACAATAAAAGACAGCATTTATTGTTTTGGATGTTACAGGCCTACATAATACATACATAAGCACCACATCTTCCAGCATTGACACCTAGAGTCAGCCAATGTTCTTGTCCCACAGGAGGCTGTGGTGTAACACTGTTGAAGAGCCCATCATTTATATCTTATGAAGTACAGACTGTAATTAGCCTACCTCAGACTCTCTGGAGTGTCTCCCTGTTTAGTCTTCTCTCGTTTTTCCATTGTCACATTTCATGAACATTCAATGGAATAGGAGTGATTCTAAGATTTACGGTTCACTTTAAGGAATAAAAAAAAAATCAGATTAGACCTAATAACAGTAAATAATCCAATGTCACACACTACAGTACATACCTACATGCTACATAATAGACAACTTTTACGTAAAAGCCTTGATGATACTGTAGTAGCCAGCGTAACCTTTATTTTTCCTGGAGGAATGGTGAAAATGAAGCACGTACCAGTTAACATGTTAGCAGGTAGTAGGAGTAGGTACGTTAATAGCTAATAAATGTCATGAACCCCCCCCCCCCCCCCCTCTATTTTTGGCCATCTATTCTTCTCCCCTACGGTGCGCCTTCGTTTCTCAGCTGCGCAGCTCTGTAAGGATGCTTAATCTGTAGGCAAACAAAATGTGGGACCGTCCTTCCCAAGTCACACACTCTGTGCACCCCTTTTGACTGTAACAATCTGACCTTTTTCCCCAATGTTCCTATGGGTAAAAACACCGGTAGACTAGGCTGTAGTTTCCGTTTAAAATGGCTGTTTCTTACCTACCGCAAATCTGATGCAAATGCTCCTATACATCATTCGACATATCTGCCAGGTCGTTCATAAGCTACAAGTAGAATTGGTAGGCCTAATTATTGATTCAACGGGCTACTTTATTGGATAGAATGTAAAAGGTATTGGTATGAGTTCTCACCTTTCATGAAGTCTTGCGCGAGTTTTTTTTCTTTTTCCTGAATTCCTGAAGTTCATTTTTTAAGCAGCCGATATCCTGTTCAGTTAATAGGCCTACTATGATAGCCTTATCATTGTTCATTATCTGCCATAAGTCTATGTTTAACCAGAACTGGTCGAAGTTAAACAACTAAATACATTTCAGCTTTCCCAAAATGGCCACTTCGATTCACTTTCATTTTTCTAAACCCTCCCTTTTTAATGTCATGTGTAGGCCTACCTTTAGAAGGTGGACCTGCGTTCAGGACCGTTCAGGCTGAGACCCAAATGTTTACCTCACTCACGTCAGATCATGCGCTACGTAACTTTCGTAAGGCACTTCCGCGCAACGATCTGATGTTGAAGCCCATCAGAGAGATTTCAAGCCATTATTCTCTAACCGGACCAATCAGGGCCGCTGGCTGCTGTAGAGGGTGTGACGTAGCGAAGAAGCAACTGTTTTGAATCCAACCAATCCAACAAACGTAACGAGCGTCTTCGGTTGGTTTCGATGTGGTTGGCTGCAGTGTACGCCAATTAAATTGATGGACAAGCCGTTTGCCCAGTTAGATTCAAGGATTTCTGGCTCCTGAAATAATTCGTCTATCGCTGAATATCAGATGAACGCGCGTAGCGCTACATCTGACGTGAGTGAGGTAACCCAAATGTAGGCCTACTTTCGGATTTGAGTTTCAACTGAATAGCTAACAGAGACCTTTTTATATCCTTTTTTTCTTTTGTCTTGCTTTTTCAACTAGGAGACTTTATTCTAATCGATTTTAAATCACAAGGTAAGGAAGTGAAAGCAGTTAAACTACACTGACACTGAAACACTTTTTTGGATACAAAAAAAGATTCTTGAAATGGTCTGAAAATAATCTAAAATAGGCTATATGGACGTTTTCACCAATGACCTGCAACTAACAGGCAACTCAAATTCAAGATCAGTTAAATAATCATAAAGAATATAACATGGTTTGATGTATAAAACTATATCACAAATGTAACTGGATTTGGATTCCTCCTAGTTCCAGTAAGTCTACATGGCCCTTGATGAACCAATCCACCCTGACTGTGTTTAGAATGACTGGTGTCAGATGGATTCATGGGGACCAGAACAAGGTTGATGATATCCTAATACTATAACTTGGTCACTTTCTTGGGCCAACTCCATAAGAAAAGAAAGACACATACATGTAGGCCTACATATTTACAGCCTGCAGTGTAGGCCTATACCGCAAATGTTTGCCTTTGGCCCTCTGGTGTAGAAGCTTGAAAGGCCCTCTGGTGTACACAGAGCACTGCACTACTGCAGGTTGCAGAGAGAAAAGAATGCTGGTAGAGCAGGGGTCGGGAACCTTTTTGGCTGAGACAGCCATGAATGGCACATATTTTAAAATTAATTTCCATGAGAGCCATACAATATACAGGCATGTCTTTTATTAATTAATTTATCTTATCTTCATTCGAAAAGTAATCAAAAAGTACACAAGAAGACTGTTTTGGCATACTCCTCATCTGTGAATGGCTTTCCATTTCTCACAATTGCTATTCAAGTGCTATTCAAGACTGAAATAGATAGATGAATGGATTGAAATAGGCCTACATGAGAATGTTTTATTTTTAAAGTTATCATTCTTTTTATTAAAGATTTGTCTGCGAGCCAGACCCAACCATCAAAAGAGCTACATCTGGCTCCCGAGCCATAGGTTCCCTACCCCTGTGGTAGAGGCTGAGCAGTGTGTGGATGCTTTCAGCAATGTGTGGTGTGGAGCTGATTTGGCCCATGATGGAGCTGACTGTGGAACTGAAGAACCAGACGACAGATCTCTACATCAGCTCTGTTGAGTTTCTATGCAGAAGAGCCCAGAACTAAAATCATCAAGGACTTAATGCCTCACTGTGAAACCACAGAGATGTGTGTGTGTGTGCGTGTGCAGAGAGAGAGGGTCTGCTTGATATAATATACTGAATTAGATGTGCACATGAAAATCCATCCAGTCCAGTGTTATGTTAAAAAGTGGTTTTGGGAAAAGTCATGACTGGTGTGTTACAGTAGGTGGAGGTGTGTGTCTGGACCGAGAGCTTGTGTGTATGTTTCTAAATCTATATCTGATGTCTTTTGAGACAGGGAGGGACAACTGTACAGATTTTACCTTTAAGATAATTTAGGTGTGGCCCCAGCATGAGGGAGAGGTTGTATGTCACTGTTCAAGAACTTCATGTTTGATCTGAAGGATGTAGATGTGTGTGCGTGTGTGTGTGTGTGTGGGGGGGGGTTGGGATTGGGGTTATATCGCCATACAGGGGCAGCTGTTGAACTGTTTTGGAGGGGCAGTGATGACATCATTAGAAGATCTACAGCTGAGAAACGTTAATGAAGAACGACAATGTGTGTTTGTGTATTAACAATGTTAATGACAATGTGTGTGTTAAATCCATTCATCCATTTACCTCATCACATAAAACCACATGTAGCCTACATATAAAATGATATTTCCTAAATAAATTATATCATAATCATAAATTATATTTACCTTATGAAATCATAATTAGCTTGTGTGAGGGACAATCATCAACACAGTTGAGTATGCACTGTGACTGCCAGGGGCATGGCACTGGGCCCTGTGTACAATCAGTGGTCATGGGCTCCCCTCACTTGGGGCCCTGATAACTGAGTCACCCTTTCCCCCACTATGCTGCCCCTGCTGACTGCTATGCCAAAAAGTGAGGCAGTGAGTGTGTGGGGCCCCGGATACGCGGGTTCAAGACCGGGCTACTTTCTCCTGTCTGCTACATGTGGTATCAGGAATGGGATCATCGGAAGCGTGCCCAATATAAGAGCCGTATGAGGGACCTACAGGGTAAGTTGACCTTGGTGTGTAGGACCCAAAATATAGGTGAAGCACTAGTATGTGGGTCAATCTGGAAGGGGTGATATGGCTGGTGAATGTTTGTGTGACGCCATCATGTGTGCAGCGCATAGGTACACTTCCCGGAGTGGATGGAGGTGTGATGGAATACCGTTACCACGGATGATTATCCACTCTGCCATACCAAGGAGCCTGGCTCTTTACCGTTGTAATGACGTTGTACTTTTACCACCCGGAGACCTGAGCTCTCCCCTTTCTGTGACACCATGTCAACATGACGCTTTGAAAATGATTGTGGTTGTCTCCAAATCCACATATATTCTTAAGAATTTAGGATGTTGGCGTAGGTTTTAAAAAATATATCCCAAACTTCCTGATGTCCCTTTGAATATGTTTCTTTATGGACATGTGTACCTTACATGTTCACGATATGTGGCAGAAATACTGTAGTATTTCTGAGTCAGCTCATTGGCTCAGTAACAATGGCACCTGTGACACCAGATCTAATTACTGTAACACATAACTTTCCCTGCACTTAGAGAAGCTTTAGTGATTTATGTGACTATCCATTAGTAGACTACTTCAGAGTAAATTTAAATGATTTAGATATTTTATTAATTCTGTCTCCTTATCATTCATTCAGTGGTTAAAAAGATGTTGCATTACTCCACCTTTTTCATATACTGTATAAGGCTGAAAAAATGCAGTACAATATTTTGAGTTTTAAAAAAATAATTTTTGGATGTGCCCATCCATACTGACTATATTAATCAGAGTAACAGTAGTTCATCATAACCATCATCAGATAAAAAAAGGGTGGGTTAGATTATATCAAATGTCTTCACATGCAGCATAATACAGGCAACACGATTATATAGTTGTTCATTTGATTTGTTTCGTATAGTGTGGACATGTTTTGTACGTCTACATTCAATGTGACACAATATGTGAATGGATTCACGAGAGCCCATGTATTTGAATGTGTTTACACTTTGGATCATTCTTGAGTTCAGAGAAGAGCTGCAGTGTTGAGGGTCCAGGTTTATTATCCCCCAGGTGAAGAGCTCTGATGGTTGATGGCTTTGATCTCAGTGCTGCTGCTAAAGACCTGAAGCCTTCTTCTGTAATACCGCAGTTTGATAATCTGTAGGGAGAAAGAAAGGAATCACTTACAATGACCATAGAAACACACATGAGGAGGGAAGCAGTGTCATTTCATGGGACTGGGTCAAATGTGTGGCATGATTCAAGGAAGACCCAAAACAATATTCAAATCAGACTCAAGGGTTGCTTTAATAAATGCAGTCTAGATAAGAGCATTAAAAACATGGAATAGAAATCACCTTCAAACTTCTATTTCAGCTGCACAATTTACAGTTTCAGTAAGTGGATGTGTATATATGTGCTGGGCATGTAATGACACAAATGCTTCAGGATACCTTAGTTTTTTACGGGATAATCTGTCTGTATGTCAGTCATTAAATGCAGTCAAGCTAAGGGTTTGGCGTGGTTTACAATAATTAATGTGTTTCATCCAATAACATCGAGCTGTAGTTGGTTCTGTTAGGTAGATGTATGTCGATGTAGATGTGTGTAGAGCGTATTGTGTTTTTGTGGCAGATGTGTGTGTGTGTGTGTGTGTGTGTGTGTGTGTGTGTGTGTGTGTGTGTGTGTGTGTGTGAGAGAGAGAGAGAGAGAGAGAGAGAGAGAGAGAGAGAGAGAGAGAGAGAGAAAATCTACTGTAAGTGATAGCCATAAAAGTTGTTAGTACTAATTATTATTATTGCTGAATTAGTAATCTTTTACATCTAAGGAGAAGTCAGAAGTCAAATTTAATGACAGCAACTCAAAGGTTGGTTTTGTGATACTCACTTTAGGTTCTCCAGTTTGCAGTTGGGATCCACTAGAAGAGAACAAATATGCTTCATTCCTGAATCTCCTACTTTATTCACCTGGAGATCCAGCACTCTCAGGTGTGACGGGTTTGATCTCAGAGCTGCTGATAAACACCTGATGCCTTCCTCTGTGATATTGCAGTACATCAGGCTGTAGAGAGAAAATGAAAAATGGAAATTAACCAGCTTATGTGATATGACCAATAATGTATATTTGAAGAGTTTGGTTTCAATACGCTATAAAAATCATTTCAATTCATTTTCAGAAATCATTTTTTACATTTTATTTTTCAGACCTACTTTGGATTGGTTTTACTTGATATATTTTCACAAAATAAAACCAAGATCGTCAAGTTTGGTCAATAATTCCCGAAACACAAAAATGGATTTATAGCATTTTGGAACCAAACTCTTCATATATATTACAACTATTATAACAACAACAACAACAACAACAACAACAACTATAACAACAATTTTGCTTTCAAGTTCGGTTCATTTTCAGGCATTATGTGTGTGCTTTGTGTGTACATGTCTGTACGTGCATGCTTGATGTCAAAACATTTTATGAAATTTATGCTGACTTTATCACTCTTTGAGGATGAGGAACATGATCAGTCAACTCTGGTTCAACTCTCTGATGACTCATCAGTATGTGGTCTTGTGATACTCACTCTAGTTTCTCCAGTTTACAGTTGGAATCCTGAAGAAAAGCAGAAAGATACTTGACCCTTGAGTCTCCTTCATCATTCCCACCCAGCTTCAGATCTCTGATGTGTGAGGGGTTTGATCTCAGTGCTGATGCAAGAGACCTGAAGCCTTCCTCTGTAATACTGCAACTGTACAGACTAAAAGAAAAGGAGCAAGGAAAGGAAGGAAAGAAATATAAAAAAAATACTAAAAGTATGAATAAATATATTTATGAAATGAATAAAAATTCTATCAATTTCCATTCCCTCAGGTGCATCACTTTTCCTAGCATTTTCTAGATTTTTACTCACCTCTTTTGGTTTTTGAAAAGAAAATGTAATTAATAAAAATCTCTCCTATACATGACTACATTTGCCATTTAGTCTAACCATATACATGACACGATAGCAAGCTCATGCAGAATTCATGACAATCAAATGGATCAGGGTACGGTCTATCCTTTAGAGAAGATGCTTTTAAAATATTGTGCCAATCATTTGGAAGACTCCTGGTTAGGATTAGGCTACACCAGGTGTGTCAAACCTATGGCCCGGGGGCTGGATGTGGCCCTTGTTAAAATCATATTAAAAACTGACCTTCCTCTTTTCTTTTTATAATTTTGATCCCCTGCCCCTCCAAGGGTCTGTGCACGGCCCTGACAGAGGCCTTTTCCAATGCCTAAGAGCCAGGAGTGTATGAACCTTGGCTGGTTGGTATTCTGGCGGTGCGTACTGTATGTAGAAACACACCTCTGTAGGTGCAGATGCATATAAAAAATAATTTTGAAGCATCAAACCTGTAGCCTGACATAGCCCGCCCATAATACGAATGTTCATCCGTATCCATGGTCTGGGAACGGTCCTCTGGGGCGTGTTTACATCGGTAGAGAGTCTACCGGCCAATAAGCGAAGCTTATTAGACGAGCTGTCCAATCGTTTCAAACCAGAAGTGAATGCCCTCCCCTCCGCAGTATAATCGCGTCAGGTTAAAGAACCTCCAGACCATGAATACGGATGAACAGCAGTATTATGGTCGGGCTATGTCAAGCTATCAAACCTGCATATGGTTTAGTAATAATTGGCTATGCTGAATAAGATGCCTTTTTAGATAAGCTATCTCTGAATAATTGAATCCATTTTCAAAGAGGAAAACGAAAGTACACATCACTGGTGTGCAGTTTGTCCACAATGAAATTCACTAAAAATGAAAACAAAGTTGTTTGATGAGTAGCTTATCTAAAGGGGATTTCCCCAGGACCCAATGAAGTCAGTAGTATTGAAGGTCTTCACTCTTTTCACCCAAACGTCTTTCTAAAACTAAAATCCTGTGAAAAGGGATTTCCCCAGGATCAAAAGAATAGTAGACAGTAGCTTTGGCAAATATCCTGCCTTATTTGACCTTAACTGCTTTCTTATCCTATGCTTTGTGCATTACTGTGAACTATATTAGCATTTAACCAATGACAAGCCTTGGTCATTTGCATATTTAATTTCATCAAACAATATAGCAAATACTGAACTTTGCACTGTACCACTCCTGTGGGGGCGGAAGTTTATTGGACAATGTACCTATCTGATGGGAGAAACAAATGGTCCACCCATAGAACACAATTAAGTCAGTTTTGTAGTGCAACTAACAGTTTAGTGGCAGTACACAATTTTTAGACAATAAGGTGTTTATTGTAATAGTACTAATAATACTGTTGTTACGGTAGCTCAATCCAAGGAGAAATAAAATAAGTAAATCAAGAACTCATAATTCTCTGACAGTCTCAGTATGTGATATATTGTGTTACTCACTCTAATCGGTCCAGTTTACAGTTAGGATCCTTCAGAAGAGCAGCAAGATGTTTCCCTCCTGAATCTCCAGCTTTATTATCACCCAGCCACAGGCGTCTGATGTGTGAGGGGTTTGATCTCAGTGCTGATATAAGAGCATTGAAGCCTTCCTCTGCAATACTGCAGTTACCGAGGCTATAGAGAGAAAATGTTAAATATACATGTATATATTTTTTAATAATGGTAATGATTGCCAAGGTGGTGTGTGTGTGTGTGTGTGTGTGTGTGTGTGTGTGTGTGTGTGTGTGTCTGAATGATTAAAGGCAAAACAGGATATGATTCTATGACTAACAATTAGAGGAAGAGGAAATGACAGTATGATGTCACTGTCAAATTCAACAATAGCGTTGTGTAATGTTGTATTTTGTAATTTAATGCATTACCTTTAATGTGCCACACACCACAGTTTCAGGAGAGTTTCAGAGTTATAAGTACAGTATGCTGGCTGACATAAACCATATGACAAATACTGACTACCCTAGACTAGAGGTTCTCTGTGAGGAATTAGGATGGTGATCTCAGAATGAAAGGAATTACATTACAACATGCCCACCCTTGAATTGTCCAAATAACAGGTCTGGCTCACAGTTATGTCTGATGCAGCTCAATGGTGCCACATCACTCTTTGGACATTAATGTGTTTGTATAGAATAGATAATACTTTATTGCCACACAACACTATTTGTATTAATTGTTGTTAAGGTAGCTCACTCCAAGGAAAGAACAAAATCAAATGGAATTTAAAAGTAGGTTAAGAATTGAAGAAGTATTCAATACAACCTCATATTCCCTGACAGTCTCAGTATGTGGTCTTGTGTTACTCACTATAGTCCCTCCAGTTTACAGTTGGGATCCTCCAGAAGAGCAGCAAGATTCTTCCCTCCTGAATCTCCAGCTTTATTATTATTCAGCCACAGCTTTCTGATGTGTGAGGGGTTTGATCTCAGTGCTGATACAAGAGCATTGAAGCCTTCCTCTGCAATACTGCAGTTATCCAGGCTATACAGAGAAAATGTTAAATATTTTTATTAATGATAATGATGATTCTGCCCTCCTGTGTATGCATGTGTGTTTGTGAAGGCATGCACCTGTTTTCAAACTTGTGTATGCTGTGCCTGAATGATTAAATGTGACAACATGGGAGATGAAGAGGTTAATGCTGGCAAATAATTAGAGGAAGAGGAACATGACAGTGTAATGTTGTGCATTGTAATGCATTACTTTTAATGTGCCAAGCACCATAGTTACAGGACAGTTTCAGAGTTATAGTATGCTGGCTGACATAAACCTATGACAAATACTGACAACCTAGCTGAGAGATTCCAGAATAATGTGACAATTCTATAATATTTGACTTTAAAAGAGTTGCCGAATACAGCTTTAATGTGTTTGTACTAAATGTTACTTTATTGCCACACAACAAATTTGTATTCATTGTTGTTAAGCTGGCTCAGTCCAAGGAGAAAGAAAAAAGTAAATTAAGAATTTAAGAAATATTCAAATATTCATTTATAATTCTCTGACAGTCTCAGTATGTGGACTTGTGTTACTCATTCTAGATGCTTCAGTTTAAAGTTGGGATCCTCCAGAAGAGCAGCAAGATTCTTCCCTCCTGAATCTCCAGCTTTATTATCATTCAGCACCAGGTATCTGATGTGTGAGCGGTTTGACATCAGTGCTGATACAAGAGCATTGAAGCCTTCCTCTGTTATACTGCAGTAACGCAGGCTATAGAGAGAAAATGTTAAATATATTTTTTAATAAGGATAATGATGATTTTCCCCTTGTGTGTGAGAATGCGTGTGTGTGGGCCCTATTTTCATGATCTATAGTGCAATATCTGAAGTCTATGGCTTAAGTTGCTTAGTGGGTGGTCCCTGAACGATTTGGTATTCTGTGGATGGGAAAATTCAACTTCATGCCAGCGCAAACTTCAAAAGGGTTGGAGTTATGAAACCTAATTAATCATGGGTGTTTATGGGTGTAACGCCAAATTAACCAATGACAGATCAGTCTCCCATTTTCTTTAGGAGCAAGGAGCACAAAGCACTTGATGAATTGGTATGACACCAGCGTTTAAAACATTGAATAGCTTACATCAGGTACCTCTGATGCATGAGTCAATATATTACATAATTAGTTTTTACCTTTCTTCGGGCATGAAAAAAAGAAAAAGAAAAAATTCCCCTTAAAAAAAATGTATAAATAAAAAGAATTTAAAAAATGTTATTCTTTCAGGAAGTTATAGACATGTCCACTGCAAGGGAATGCACTTAAACAATATAAAAAAATACACTATACATTTAATGGAAAAAAATATAATACTGGCAAATGAAACAAACAGTGCTCACAACTCTAAAGATTCTATGTTAGCTACCTAAATGTTCCAAAACATTTTTTAAAAAGACCAAAAAATGTGATACAAGTCTCCAGAATGCAAGACTGATATTACTATGAAATTACTAGGGATGCAACGGTTATTGAATTTTACGGTTACCGAACGATACGCCCTTTACGGTTCAATAAACTTTCGCAAACCGCAATATTTCGGTTTATTAATAAAATGTGAATCTATTAAAGATCCCTGAAATTTGCTTATTCAGCCAGCATTCACGCGCTCTACATCCAGAGCTGTAGAGCCCTCAACCAATCAGCGTGGTTTTATGCTAATTAGCTCCGCCTCTCAAATGTGTGAAACTTTTCACTCACTGCACGTTAGACGGAGAGAGATGAGCTAAAAGCTCCACTCGGAAAGTAGGCAACATTAAGCCAGAAGAATTGCTGCTGTGGTGGATTTTGTGCCAACTGATGACCGTTTTTCTGTCATTCCCCATTTTGGAAGGCAAAGAATTTTTGCGCCCCACCTGGAAAGCTCAATTTGCGCACAGTAGCCTACATGTATCTCCGTGAGGAATACTTTCGAGTACAGGATTTTTTTTTGTTAGAATTTCCATGTTATTAATTCAAAGCCAAATTTCTCTCAAACCCCTCTGTAACACCCGCAAACGTAATAACTTCCCACAAACGTAATAAACCACAAACGTAATAAAAATATGCACTTTTAAAATGTAATAATCCTGCAAACGTAATAATTTCCCATAAACGTAATAACAGTCGCCTTCTGTTAACGTAATAAAAAATTTCCCACAAACGTAATAATTGTTACGTTTGCAGGAAATTATTACGTTGGTGGGAACATGAAAAAACTTATTACATTACCGTCCCATAAACGTAATAAATCACAGATTTGGTGAAATTGTTACTGTTTTATCAGATATAGGACCTTACTTGTCCATGAACTCGTATCTCCAACCATGTAGCCAGCTGTCTGTGCTTAAAGCCTGATACAGTGCCATGCTGCATAATGTTTTATTGCTTCCCTCAATTGTTTTTATTTATAAAATTTGATTTGTGCATGCATATTTTCAAACTAACATTTATTCATCCTTACCACAACTGACAATGTGGATGAATAGCATATGCTAAGTTTAGCACTAAAAGGGGTTATGTCAAAAATAGATGCCTTACAATGCAAATACTTTATGCCAATAAAATTAATGAAACACTAGGTAGAGGAATAGTCCATGGTCTAGGTGAATCAGTATGTCTGCAATATGCACAATGGTTAAATGTCAAATAAACTAACTAAAAAAGATATTGTTTTCAAAAGATGTGGGCCTTGAACCACACAAAGGCATAGCATTGAATGAAGTAGGCTGAGACTTGAAAAAAAAAAAAAATCTTAACTAAACTTAACTAGTTCATAGCAGTTCATAACATCTGATCTAAAGATAGGGGCAATTAAAGTAGTATAATATTGCATTTTAATTTTTTTACCAATCACAAATGACTGGTTTAAGCTAAGTTGATGTGGGCTCTTGAGACCAACATTCCATAAACATTTCATCATCCTCTGTAACACCCACAAACGTAATAACTTCCCACAAACGTAATAAACCACAAACGTAATAAAAATATGCACTTTTAAAATGTAATAATCCTGCAAACGTAATAATTTCCCATAAACGTAATAACAGTCGCCTACTGTTAACGTAATAAAAAATTCCCACAAACGTAATAATTATTACGTTTGCAGGAAATTATTACATTGGTGGGAACATGAAAAAACTTATTACATTACCCTCCCATAAACGTAATAAAATACAGATTTGGTGAAATTATTACAGTTTTATCAGATGTAGGGCTTATATTTGTCAGTGAACTTATATCTCTAACCATGTAGCCAGCTGTCAGAGCTTAAAACCTGATACAGTGGCATGCTGCATATGTTTATTCCCTCAATTGTTTTTATATGCAGCTTTTCCTGAAGAACTACCTGACCCGTGGCATTGAGGATGATGAAATGTTTATGGAATGTTGGTCTCAAGAGCCCACATCAACTTAGCTTATAACCAGTGATTTGTGATTTGCCATCCCCATGGTAAAAAATGAAAATGCAATATTATACTGCTTTAATTGCCCCTATCTTTAGATCAGATGTTATGAACTGCACCAAATTTAATGTGTATGATGAACCTGACATCTTGTGGGAATATAAAAAAAGTCAGAGAATGCACACACATCGGTGGCACAGGTGCTGGACCAAACATATGATAACTGAAAGGAAAACTATCCAACTATCCGCCGCTCAGTTCTGCACATTCTCTGCATATATGATGCTTGTCAACTTGTTTGTATCTCTCTCATGTTATACATGTGTGTCTGCATGAGTGAGTTTGCTTTTGTGTACAAGTATAAGAGTGTGTGTGTGTGTGTGTGTGTGTGTGTGTGTGTGTGTGTGTGTGTGTACCCGTGCGCATGTGTGCTTGTGTGTACAGTATGTACTGTGTGTGTGTGTGTGTGTGTGTGTGTGTACCCGTGCGCATGTGTGCTTGTGTATATGTAGTTATATATGAGCACATATGATGTAAATGATCATTTTGTAACCCAGTAACCATTCACTTAATAGCACCATCTACAAGTCAATGGTTGTACAGTCATTAAATGTACATATAAATTCATTTATTTTATAGCCCCCCATGGATGAAATTCCACAAAACTTGACATATTCCCACAAGATGTCAGGTTCATCATACACATTAAATTTGGTGCAGTTTATAACATCTGATCTAAAGATAGGGGCAATTAAAGTAGTATAATATTGCATTTTAATTTTTTACCATGGGGGTGCAAATCACAAATGACTGGTTATAAGCTAAGTTGATGTGGGCTCTTGAGACCAACATTCCATAAAAATTTCAGCATCCTCAATGTCACGGGTCAGGTAGTTTTTTAGGAAAAAACACGCAAAGATGGAGTGGCCCCCAGGGACCAAACTAAATTTTTCCGTAAAAGTCTACTGGGGCTACATGCCCACCAAGTTTCATGTGCCCCGGTGTTACGGTGTCCCGGGAATCGTTGACCAAAAATTCAGGAAGTAGATGACGGGAGAAAAAAAAAAAAAAACTTTGACAATCATTATATGACCTCTGCGCTTGCTACGCAGCGGCGGTCATAATAAAGGTCCACAACACTGTTTGATGCCCCCAAGAATTTAATAGCACAACAACTAGACTAGCACGTAGTGCTATTGAATTCTTGGGAGCATCAAACAGTGTTGCGGACCTTTATTTTCCTTTCAGTTATTTTGTGGGAATATGTCACGTTTTTGTGGAATTTCATCCATGGGGGGCTATAAAATAAATGAATTTGTATGTACATTTAATGACTGTACAGTGTACAACCATTGACCTGTAGTTGGTGCTATTAAGTGAAGGGTTACTGGTTTGGGATGATATGCCTACTGTCTCACACACACACACACACACACACACACACACACACACACACACAGGGCAGAGAATGTGCAGAACTGAGCGCGGTCATATTTTGTACCGCCATGCGGTACATCTAGTTTTCATTTGAGTTGTGTGGAATTTTTGAAGTCAGAGATTCGAACAGTTTACATGTACCAAGCCGAAGCCTTTGTGTGGTCCAGGGTCCACATCTTTAGTAAATTTAGAAAAAAATAAAAAATAAAAATAAAAAATAGTGAAGATTTGTTTTTTAAGTTAAGCTTTTTAAGTTTTGATTTAGGCTCAGAGTTCATGAACATTTCATCATCCTCAATGCCACGGGTCAGGTAGTTCTTTAGGAAAAACTGCATATAAAAAACAATTGAGGGAATAAACATATGCAGCATGCCACTGTATCAGGTTTTAAGCTCTGACAGCTGGCTACATGGTTAGAGATATAAGTTCACTGACAAATATAAGTCCTACATCTGATAAAACGGTAATAATTTCACCAAATCTGTGTTTTGTTACGTTTATGGGAGGGTAATGTAATAAGTTTTTTCATGTTCCCACCAATGTAATAATTTCCTGCAAACGTAATAATTATTACGTTTGTGGAAATTTTTTATTACGTTAACAGTAGGCGACTGTTATTATGTTTATGGGAAATTATTACGTTTGCAGGATTATTACATTTTAAAAGTGCATATTTTTATTACGTTTGTGGTTTATTACGTTTGTGGGAAGTTATTACGTTTGTGGGTGTTACAATCCTCAATGCCAAGGGTCAGGTAGTTCTTTAGGAAAAACTGCATTTAAAAAAACAATTGAGGGAATAAACATATGCAGCATGCCACTGTATCAGGTTTTAAGCTCTTACAGCTGGCTGCATGGTTAGAGATATAAGTTAACTGACAAATATAAGTCCTACATCTGATAAAACTGTAACAATTTAACCAAATCTGTGTTTTATTACGTTTATGGAAGGGTAATGTAATAAGTTTTTTCATGTTCCCACCAATGTAATAATTTCCTGCAAACGTAATAATTATTACGTTTGTGGGAAATTTTTTATTACGTTAACAGTAGGCGACTGTTATTACGTTTATGGGAATTTATTACGTTTGCAGGATTATTACATTTTAAAAGTGCATATTTTTATTACGTTTGTGGTTTATTACGTTTGTGGGAAGTTATTACGTTTGTGGGTGTTACACCCCTCATTACAGCAACTAGCAAATAACACCACTGGAAAGCTCAATAAACTGTCCTATGCGCATATCTGACAAATAGCTGTCTACCCCTCTAGTAGCCTATCTACTAGGCAATTTATGAAAGAAATCAAATGAAAATTGCTGATAGACTGATAGATAGGCTGATGGTTGATAAGGAATATAGCCATTAAAAGAACAATTTTACAACCCCTTTTTTGTTGGAAAATACCGAAACCGTACCGTCACCGTGGCCCCAAAACCGTGATACATACCGAACCGTGGGCACACTGTACCGTTGCATCCCTAGTAATTACATTAGGCTATAATACATCTGCGTTCTCTCCTATGCCTCTATTTATCTCTGGCAGCCACTCTTCATCACTGTTGTCAATATACTCATCCCCCCTGGAGACAGAGGGAGTTTTCTGGACTATTCCATGTAGCCTTCCCAATTATTTGCTCCAATTGTGCTCAAAAATATATGCAACGATAAAATTATCAATTTTCTTTAGAAAGTACAGCTAATTTGTAAATCTTTATATATATTTCTAACTTTTAAGTATACCCAAAATAAACTGAAATGTAATCCAAATAGTTATAATAAAATCTGAATCACTTACATGACTTAGGTTGGAAAGATACCTAGCATACATGATGTCCACTCTGTTGGACACATGGTTAATCACTATTATCCTACTTATATGAAATAGCATTTTCAAAACGCACAAAAAAACAAAATTGTTACTTAGTTACTCCTGCAAAGCATTATATATATGGGCAATTCCATGAAAAAGTCAACCTCACCTTAAAACTTCAAGTCTCATCTACATGGACATACAAATTCTTTCAGAAAACTTGCAATACAAAAAAGTATTGTCTCGATGTAAATAATCATCTGAGCAAGTTTCGAAAGGATATCTACTTGTTAAATTTTTTACCCTATTCAGCCATAATGTAAGTCTAAGGAGGGGCTTATAATAGGCATAACTGGGTGATAACACACACAAAGCTGCAATGCTATCAGTTATTTTTTATTGTTATGCCTTTCTCATGCTAACTTTTCATCCCTTGTAGCATCTACGCTTCCGTCTCCTTCCTACTGATGATCCAGATGGCTGATGAACGCCTGGTCTTCAACCAGCCAAAGAGCACATGTCTCTCCACTGTTCAGGGAGCTCCACTCGCTGCCCCTGGCTGCTCGCATCAAATTCAAGTCACTAATGTTGGCTTATAGAGTACTGGATGGAATTGCTCCAGTCTACCTGAAAGCCATCATCAAACCATATGCTAACCTCCAATCGCTCCGCTCAACTAAGAATCGCTGCTTAGAACAACCAACACCCCGCACAGGTCAATCTAGGCTCTTCTCATGCATTGTTCCTAACTGGTGGAATAGTCTTCCCAAGACTATCAGAACAACAGGCACTCTTTCTACTTTCAAGAGATTCTTGAAGACCCAGCTCTTTCAAGAGTATCTCTTGTCCTAGTTCCTTAAATTACTTGGAATACACTGATTAAGCTCTTCTAAACTCTTGCACTTGCAAATGGCACTCCCAGTAGGCACTTACTTGTATTATGTTGCAGTTTGATTGCTATCCCTCTTTTGTAAGTCGCTTTGGATAAAAGCGTCTGCTAAATGCACAAATGTAAATGTAAATCTAAATTAAATGTAAATATTACTATTTCTGTCGTTACAGGTTAAAATCCACCATTCACAATTGTTTTGTATAGTTTTGGAAGGTTTTTCCAGACGTCACGTCCATAATGCCATTTCTCCCAATGAAAACCAACTTTTTTACATTTAACATTTAAATTAAGTCTTTCTCTGTGTTTACTGTCCTGTTTGGCATGAGTGTAGTAATATTTACTTCACAGCAAAAACTACTCTCCCATAAAAGCTTGTCCATTTTTCATCACGTCCACAACGCACATTGAAAGGCTCATATTCTTATGATGTAAATCATGATATTAATTTTTTGTGTTTGCCTATATTCAGCCATGTAGTTTGCATGAGAATATGAACAAAATTGTTATACTGCTAGATTTGCGGAGGCTATGTGGCATTTTGTTAATCAATAATGCATGAAAATGTCACGTCCAGAGAGAGCCTTCAAGCAACTGACATGCAAATCCACCATAGAAACCATTGCATTTAGGAGAAAATTACTTTTAAACAGCTGTCCACTGTAGTGACCGCCAGAGGGCTAACAGAAACTGGGTGTCCATAGGCTACACAAGACACAGATTAAGCTGATTAATCCTATTTAGATACTGTAGCCTACATAGGAATATGAATTAGATGTCAGCAAAGAAAATTAAAGTTAATGTGATTCTCCATTCAAGACGGCAGTCTCTCTCTTTTACCCTTTCTTACCCCCTCGCATCCCCAACGTCACAAGAATTGACAATGTTGTTGACATTTAAACATGGCAAAACATTCGTCAACTCAAGTAGTAAGCTTTGTCTGCATTGCAAGTGACTAAATATGCTTCCCAAAACGGTCGTACATTAAGTGTATCTTCTGTAAGTCAAATGTTCGTACTGTAAGGGTGGTCTTAACCTTTCCCTTTATACAGTTTTTAGGCCCTATCATGCAGGCGGCGCACCATGCCTTCCCGACTCACGCAAGCTGTCATTGCTATTTTGTGCAAGCGCAAAGCATGGTTCGTTTTTCTGTCAAGTAATTCACGTTGTCTAATTAGCAAGTGACTTTTCGTCCTCGGAGGTGTGTCGAAGGTGTGGCTAGGGCGCAAAGCGCAACAGATGCTATTATACAGATGCAGAAAGGGATCCGCCACTGAGTGGAAAAAACCTGGTCATTCGTCAGTCACGCATTCCTGAAAAGCTATTTTATGGGCGCACAACGCAATATGTAATGCAGTCCTCGTTATAGCATAACAATGACGGCCACAGCAATAATTATTACAATGGGAAGATTATTATGATGCTCAGGAAGATGTGGTTAACCACAATTTGTTAGCCTGCAACAGAAAACATGTGAGGATAAGAAGGGAGGACGTTAAATGGAGAATCAAGTTTACTTTCGCTTTTGAATGAATATTACAAGATATCTATCAGGATTAAATCAGCTTCCTTCATGTCTTGTGCAGCCTGTAGACATCAATTTAATATTAACAGACCCATTACGGCTCAGATTATTACTAGACCTGACGTGTGAGCTTGCTCGCTATTCAATATTTTAATTTCTTAGCAAAAATCTGCCGGCACGCCCCCAAAACCATATGCGCCATCCGTCAAACAACAGTTGACTTTGCGTTGTCAAAATAGGGCCCTTAGACTTAAACACAAGCTTTACAGCTTTTCAACCCTTCTGAATATACAAACATGCCACATACACACCTCATATTGGGACACACAAATTATATTTTTATCTGCACATTTCTCGTTAATTGCTGCACCTTAATCCTGGAAAAGACATTTTCACGCATGCTCAAAAGAAGCGCAAATGACAACAATCAATGCCAGAAACATGGATTTGGCATCTTAAAGGTATAATCCGGCGTGAATTAACAATTAGCCCTGCTGTTTTATACTGCGCTATAAGCGCTACTGAAAGCCACCTCAATGATACAATTTTTTGCATCGTAGACCGAGTTTGCGAAACGGCAGCTAACACTAACTGAATGAGGCATGTCAAAAAACGAAACCTAATCGGTTTGCTTTCGTTTTGAAATGCCCCATTCTGTTAACGTTAGCTGACGTTTCGCTATCTCGGTCTGTCTGGCATGAAATCCAGTGATTGAGGTGGCTAACAATAGCGCTTGACACTACAAAACAGTAGAACTACGTGTTGATTCACACCGACTTTTTCCTTTAAAGGTGCCATGCCACACCACTACAGGGTATTTAAATTGTTCTTTGAGGTCTACAAATAGGGTATGCGACTTCACTTGGACTGAGAACAGTCCAAGGAGACCGTAAAGAGATTGTTTGCAGCCTGTAGGAATAGCCTTTGAAAATTTCATGCGGTTCTTCCGGGTTTTTTTCCACTGTGACAATGGGCTGCGCTCTGATTCGCTGCTGAAGCACGACGTTGTAAAGCACATGGCCGAATATTTACATTACGAAGAAAAAAAAAACTGTAATATTATCATGATACCGAGAAAGAAGATATCTGCACCAACCTAGCTTGCAGATTGTAAACGGCCATTTTGCAAAGGTAAGCTTACTACATAGTCAGGATGTCACAGTAGCCAACATAATCAGATACTTATTGTAAGAGTAGCCGACTGTTACATCCACAGTCAGATTGCACTTACCAAGACTGTTGAATTCGCCAAGTTGACAAGTTATTCCCAAAATATACAGGACACTGAATAAATGATGGACTAGCAGTAAGATGACTTAGCAGTTTGCTAAACTCATAGCCAAAGCTAAACTCACTAACGTCTTGATATTCAGTTAAAAGTAAAAATAGTTGCCTGTTACCATTTCATGGATATTCCTTCTTTTTTGCGAGTATTTCAAGGGGCGGGCTTTAGTCAAATACAGGAGAGCATGGATTGGGCGATAATTCTCCTCAGTCAGCCAATGGCTGTAACTTGGTCTATACTACGTAGCATAGACCATGGATTCAAATTGACCTAATTTCTCCGCATATTTCTTTTAATGGGCTATTGCCGATAGCGAAGACAGTATTACATTTTCACATGCACCGTGTAACTCGAGGTCATATAGACCTATTCTATACCAAAAAGCAACAGGTAAAAACGGCTTTGTGTGGCAGGGCACCTTTAAGAGATAGCTAAGAACAAAGTTGTAAAGTAGGCTTTAAGAGATAGTTTGGGGAACACACTAAAAAAAATAAACAACTGTAAAATAGCATGTTGCGCTATCTGTCTGTAAAATAGCATGTTGCGCTTTCCACCAGACCACACATTTTTCACCGACACAAAGTCATCTCCTAAGAGACAATGTGAATTTCTTGACATAAAACTAAACAATACGCTTGCACAGAAAAAGCAATGACAGCTTTCGCCAGTTGCGAAAGCACAGTGCGCCATGTGCATGATAGGGCTCCTTGTGTTACTCACTATAGTCCCTCCAGTTTACAGTTGGGATCCTCCAGAAGAGCAGCAAGATTCTTCCCTCCTGAATCTCCAGCTTTATTATCACTCAGCCACAGGTATCTGATGTGTGAGGGGTTTGATCTCAGTGCTGATGCAAGAGCACTGAAGCCTTCCTCTGCAATACTGCAGTTCTGCAGGCTGTAGAGAGAAAATATATTTTTACTGTAATATTGATAACGATGATTTTATCATTGTCTGTGTGAGTATGCATGTGTCTGTGCATGTTATCAAACGTACAGTATGTATGCTCTGCCTGAATGATTACAAGTGACAAAACAGGAGAAGATATTAATGCTGACTAAAAATTAGAGGATGATGAAAATGACTGTGATGTCATTGTCAAAAACCATAATAGTGTTGTGTTATGTTGTGTTGTGTAATGTAATGCATTACTTTTAATGTGCCAGTTGCCGTTGTTACCGGAGAGTATCAGAGTTATGCTAGTTGACATAAACCATATGCCAAATACTGACTATCACAGCTAAGAA
>JAODXP020000028.1:14499975-14512531 GCA_027497455.2 Sardinella longiceps | reverse complement strand
CTAAACCAGGCCTGGGCAAACTAAGGCCGGGGGCCACATGCGGCCCGCTGAGCTATTTAATCCGGCCCGCGGAGCCTTCCCAAAGTAGAATAATTTATCTTTTAGCCAAGGAGATTTAGATTATAGGCCTAAATTATCAAATTTGTTGTAGTCATGAAATACAAATCCCCCCTTTTTACCCTGCATGTTAACATGTCCTATGAAGAAAGTGAGGCTACTCGTTTGAGACTTGCCAATTTACCGACATCAACCGGTTGACACCCGGCCCTTTTGTGAAAATCTAAACGCCAATGTGGCCCTTCGACTAAAATAATTGCCCACCCCTGGCCTAAACAAAAGAGAAACACAAAGACAAAACCAGAACCCTGACAGCAGTCTGCTAACATGTAACTTCAACTCAATTTTATCTTTTGTTGTACCAGCAACACTAATCAAAATCAATTCAATGCTACAGTACATGTATGCTATTCTCTTCTACACTATTCTACTATGACCACCATAAAAAAAGGCTTGTGAAATGCAGTAATCAGTCTGCCCCTGTATAGCAGAGGCATAATGAGGTACTCCCTGACTCCCTGCTGAATCTCTTTATAAACTACAATGAAAACAAAGAGTGAGATTAATGTGAACGATTCTCACAAATGCTGATCTAGTTTGCTGATTACAATATAAGAGTATTGGAGATTAAACAGGTCGGACAACTTGTTAAAGATTTACAGAAAACCATAACATTTAGCGGAGGAATTTCTACCAAAGTTGAATAAACGTTGAAGTGGTCAACTGCCTTACCTGACTATAGAGGAGGGTTTTCATTGTTGATCCAGCTTCATGTTAGTCCAGTGCTGTTCTGTAATGGAGTCTAGTGAGCAGCGTCTGGACACCTGCAAAACGGACGCCTGGATCAATGTATCAACTATATGATAAGATGAGGAACAGCCAGAGCTACAGTTCAGAGTTCACGCTGATAAACATATTAACAAGTTCATGTTTCAAGTTCACAGGGATAACAAGTTTTACAAGTCTACCCCACTTGCTTTTAAACTATTGATGGGTTGAATTTAATTCGTCGACGCCAAAGGGGCGGGGCCGGAAAAAAAAAAATCTATTATGACCAGGTTACATCTGTCCAGTTGACATTAATTGCAATGAATAAATCCCTATAGATGCCACTGAACAGCACTATACAGTATATGGAGATTAATTCTCTCAAAACAATGTACAGCTTTACAGACACTAGCCCCGGGCCACACTTTGAGAACCTACAGTATGTCTATACTGTATTTGATTTTAATTATTTTAAATTTTATGTACTTTACACCGGTCTTGGACACACACTACCACGGCCCTTTTACTCGGACATTGGTCTTGCCTTCTCAGTAGAACTCAGAGGAGACAAAGCAAGAATTCCAGCACATATTCATAGAGGACTGGGCCCAGTGTCACTTGCTGTTTTCATTGGGTTTGGACCGCTTTAGTTGTTTAAATGACTATTTCAATCACTGGTATTAAGGGGCTTCCACATACTGCGCTTTGAAGCTAGAAGTTAATGTGAAGTATAAATGCCTATGGGTATGGGAGCCAGTGTTGTGGCGAGGCCAATATTGCACGAAGGCTTGTTGCAAATGTCAGCCTGCTGGAATATGAGTTATGTTTTTTTTGTGTTTTGATTGCTGTGACTATGTTTGCCGTGTTCACCTAAATTGCCGTGACTATGTATGACACCTGATAGGATAGGATAGGATAGGATAGGCCTTTATTGTCTCTGAATAGAGAAACTTGTCTTGGGCATGAGAATGTGATACACATTAGACAGACTTGTACACATACACAGGCAACATGTAAACATACAGTACATTATAAGCTAACACCCTACTGAAACTAGAGCAGTCAGTTAAACCAAATCATATGGGCCTACATTCCTATAAATAGGCTAACAAATAACCATGAATAAGTTACACCCCCACCCACACACACATACACACACACACATACACATACTCACACATCCAAACACACAGCCTATCCATGCGCTAAAACACCCGAGAGGAGGAGTATAAAAAGGGAACTGTACGCGATCCGAGTCTGATAGTCTGTGCTCACAATCCACCTCTAAAGGAACGTACGCATAATCATGGCCGTAGCCAGCATTTTGAAATTACTGAGGTCCTAGATGCGCCCAAAGCGCGCCGAAAATTTTTCAACATAAGAGATCTACTGAAATAATGTTTTAACTAATCTTTGAACTTCCCCTGCTCAAACTGACTTTGCTAAACTCACTAATTGTATTAGAAACACTATTATATGCATAGCTGCCACAGTAAAGGGAAAGGTCTGAGACACTCTAAACCCCCTCTCCCTTTGCATTCTCCCACCAGTTGTGTGAGACTTCACCACCTAAAATGAGGGTGCTCCATTTCTGAAATTGGGTGATGGAAAACTTCAAAGTGATCTCACAGCAATCTGTGAAATGAACACAATTCTTAAAAATGCAATGGTGGGAGCACATTATGATAGACTTTTTTTCTGATGGAAACACAGAAATTACACCCACTGAAAGTCAATGAGACACAGCTCCTCCTTCCTTCCTAATAGGCTACATAACTGAGCAATGCTATTATGCAGCTGTATCTTTTTAGCACAGAATTCTTTAGGCTATTTATGATTTTGTGACTACAGTGTAACCTGCCACTGATTGTGTAGTCTACAATAATGCTCCCACCACAGATTACAGTTTTAAAAATTGTGTTCATTTCACAGGTTTCAATGAGATTGAAAACTTGAAAACTTATCTCTGCAAATTATAGGTTTATATTGTAATGTGTGATGATATAGCAAGTTCAGCCTTTAACACTAGATAAAGACATACCTTGCCTAAATATAGGCGATCTTTACACTGACATTAAACCCTCTCATTCTCTAGCAAGTATGGTACCAATGGATAGATCTGATTGTCTAGTTTAATTTCATACCAAATACCTCGATGTAAGAGGTATCATGCCCATATAAAGCTTCCGAAAGACAATGAAGCAAAACCGGAGATATGTTTTGCGGCACTAATGCGCGCAAAAGGATCAATTAAATTGGCGCGTCTGAAGAATGTTTAACTTATTTTCGGCTCGAAAAAATTACCGAGGTCCGGACCTCGGTGTCCTCTATTGTAGCTACGGCCATGCGCATAATCCTGTGCCCGTTATCCTCTGTCCATATTCCTGTACGATTGTTTGGTCCTGATTAACATTATGTGCTCCACTTCCGAGGTGTGTTGGCTGATCCAGCTGGAGACGTGTAGCTGAGCCGCGAGGATCCGACGTTGAACTGTTGGCCAAATCTACGCTCACAATCCACATCTACAGGGCCGTAAGAGTTCCATTGTGTTGTTGATGTTCATAGGCTACTTGCTGGCTATAGAAAGAGTTGAGTCTGACGCTTATTCTTCTGCTGCTTGAGGTGTGTTGACGCCGGTTCCGGTTTGGCCTTCTGACGTTACTGGGGATTCCCAACGTGGCCAGGACAAGTATTGATGACATCATTGCCAGGGCTTCCCCAACTGCAACCTCTGAACTTCCTGGTGTACACCGACTGCAAAGGACTGACTTTATATAAATTATTTTAACCTAAGCTAAGCTTTAATACTACTTTTATGGACATTTATTTAAATGATCTAACTTATTAAGATAAAGCTGTTTATATTTATTACAGAAATTAAATTTCTGGGATGGCTCTTCTGTGTCCTAGGCATTGGTTAACTAAAAGGCAGTGGCCATGAGGCTGACACACACACACACACACACACACACACACACACACACACACACACACACACACACAGTGTGTGAAGTCAAAGTGAAGGAGGTTTGTTTCAAACCAAAGCAAACATAGGCTACACACCCATACAAGTGTGCCATTTCTCTCTCTCTCTCTCACACACACACACACACACACACATTGCCACCTCCACCCACACATACTCATACAAGCATGTCCTCACGCATATTCACACATTAATGCAAGCTACCCCCCCCCCCCCCCCACACACACACACACACACACACATCGAAGTGGAGGAGGTTTGCATCACCACACACACACACATAAACACACACACACACACACACACATCACAGTGGAGGAGGTTTGCATTACCAAAGAAAAACAAACACCACCACCACACACACACATCAGAGTGTATGAGGTTTGCATAACCAAACGAAAACAGAAAATGGGCCCAGTCCAGTAGAGGAATAGTTATGATAATGAGTTTCACCAAAAAACAAGAACAAACACACACACACACACACATCAGAGTGGAGGCGGTTTGCATAACCAAACGAAAACAGAAAATGGGTCCAGTCCAGTAGAGGAACAGTTATGATAATGAGTTTCACCAAAAAACAAGAACAAACACACACACACACACACACACACACACACACACACACACACACACACACACACACAGTACACACACATACAGTACATCACACACACTCAGCAACACAAATGGTTTAGCTTGTGCTACTGTCACTAAGAAATGTTTAAAAGGTCTTAGCTTTGTGATGATAAACCCTAGTGCTTTAGCTAATGGAAACAGAAGACTGGGGCTAAACATCGGTGTTTGAGCTCGGGGAAAAGCCTCAGGCCAGCCCCGGTTCGTACTGGAAATGCGCCATTGCTTGAAACTTCTACGTTTAACGTTTTGCGTCTGTTTGTGTGTGTGTGTGTGTGTGTCTGTGTGTGTGTGTGTGTGTGTCTGTGTGTGTGTGTGTGTGTGTGTGTGTGTGTGTGTGTGTGTGTGTCTTCACAGAAGAGTTGTTTATGGGAACAGTGCAATATTTGGTCTGTTTTGCAAGAATGGGAAAGGGCTAAGCAGCATGAGGAAAGGGGCTTAAAGGGACATGAATTTGATACTTAGAAATACCCAGGTGTGTGTGTGTGTGTGTGTGTGTGTGTGTGTGCGCACACTTGTGTGTGTGTGTGTGTGTGTGTGTGTGTGTGTGTGTGTGTGTGTGTATGTGTGTGTGTTTGTGTGTGTGTGTGTGTGTGTGTGTGTGTGTCTGTCTGTCTGTCTGTCTGCAAGTGTGTGTGTGTGTGTGTGTGTTCACAGAAGAGTTGTTTATGGGAACAGTGTAATATTTTGTCTGTTTTGCAAGAATGGTGACGCATGTGTCCTTTCCAATGCAAATCTCTGGGCAAAGCAGCATGAGGATTGTTTGCTTGTTGTTTGTTTGTTTGTTTGAGTGTGTGTGTATGTGTGTGTGTGGAGTGTGTGTGCGTGTGCGTGTGCGTGTGCGTGTGCGTGTGCGTGTGCGTGTGTGTGTGTGTGTGTGCGCTGGAACTAAAATATCAGAATTCTTCTTGGTAGAACTGAAATACCAGGTGTGTGTGTGTGTGTGTGTGTGTGTGTGTGTGTGTGTGTGTGTGTGTGTGTGTGTGTGTGTGTGTTTGTGTTAGAACTTAATTATCAGGAGCCTGTGAGTGTGTTTTTCAACTACAATACTACTACTACCCCCCCCCCCCCCACACACACACACACACACACAGATACACCTCTCTCTCTCTCTCTCTCTCTCTCTCTCTCTCTCTCTCTCTCTCTCTCTCTCTCTCTCCCTGTCACACACACACAAACACACACACACACACACACACATATACACACAGGTGTATGAATTTCCATTGATGTTATAGTCAGGACTGTTTGGAAGGAGGTGTTGGCTGGTTTTGCATAAAGAACATATAGTTCCTGTTAGTTTGTTTAGATAAAGCAGACTAATATAGAGAGCTGCACCAGTCCCAGCAGCATCACTCTCTCAGAGACAACCAGCACAACCACAAGAGGAGCAACTCCAGAGCTGACTGACAGGTAAGGGACCCACTTTATATCCTTAAAGAGAAAATACTTAACTAATGTTTAGCCTAATATCACCAAAGCCAAAATACTAAACTACTGTCAATGTCAAATTTATTGATAAAGCCCTGTATACACAACTGCAGTCAGCCAAAGTGTTGTAGAATAAAACAAACAAAAATGAAAAAAAAAAAAAAAAGAAAGAGACAATATTACTCAAAAAAATAAAAAAATAAAAAAAAATTAAACTTGATGCTACTTAATCTAACTTAATATTTATAAGAGAAAACAGAAAACGAAAATAGAGCAAGGGAAATTTAAACTTAGTCAGGTGAAGCATGTTGAGAACAGAATAAGGATAAAAAAGAATCAAAACTTATAATCAAAATTATACAAAAGAGATGACACCTAAGTTACATTCACACTGTCCATGTCTGTTGACGGACGACGGGGAGGTGTCTGACGGAGGGGGAGTCAATTCTCTCTGTGCGGATTGGTTGGACGGATCCGTTGCAGCAGGGGCGGTCCTACCCTCTTTGGTGCCCTGGGCGAACACCTTATCTTAACTGTCAGCATTGAAGGAAAAAATGAGAACTGTAGGTGCCACACAATGAGACAGCTCCCTCTTGTGTTAGGCTTATGTAACAGCAACACAAAATGGTAATGAACTCACACACACGTACACAAATCATCAGACATGGCGTGAAATATACAGACAGATTTGTTACTTCTAGTTCATTAAAAGTAATTTCTCTAAACTGAACTAACACACTTTTGAACACTGATAAAGACCTTAAACTATTCTGAGGCATTTGTGAGCTTCAGTCCAGATCATATATTTGTAATGTGGGGCTTTTCCTTGTCTGTGATAAATGAAACAGGGAGATAATCAAGTGATAATCCACAACACATAGAGATTATGGCTATGGGCTTCAGAACTCACACACACAAATGGTGTAGATGTTTATTTGCCAGATGTTTATTTGCAGATTTGCCAACGTAGATGTTTATTTGCTTCCATGCTGATTGTGTTGGTTGATGATAGAATACACACACACACACACATACACTGCACCTTAAATTTAGAACCGCACAAACACACACACACACACACACAAACACACACACACACACACACACACACAGACACACTGCACCTTTAATGTAGGACCGCACAAATACACACACACACACACACACACACACACACACACACACACACACACACACACACTGCACCTTAAATGTCAAACCGTAGAAATACACACACACATACTGCACCTTGGATATAGAACTACGCACACACAAACTACACCTTAGATATAGAACCGCACAAACACTCACACACACACACAAACACACACTGCAACTTACATATACAACGACACACACACATTCACACTGCACCATTGATATAGACCCCCACACACACACACACACTGCACCTTAGATATAGAACGGCACACACACACACACTGCACCTTTGATATAGAAATGCACACATACACACACACAACACCTTAGATATAGACCAACACACATACAGACACTGCTACTTACAGTAAATATAGATTAATCACCTTTAATCACAACTCATTTCTACCAGTAAGAATTTGAACAGTAGGTTGCATCCTTATTTTTCCCTGACAAGACCCTGACGCTATCCTTTCAACATCTCTCAGAACAGTTCTCACTCCCTAAACATAATTTTTTTTAGATACCTACAAATACGTAGTTTTGTTCGCACAACATTCTCAAATTTCCCCAACTTGCCCAACCAGTCATATCACCTCTTGATAGTCTTTTCAAATGTAGTTATTCATTGAAAGGGTTAATTTCAGATATTTATAATCAACTCCTCTCTCTAAAAATATATCTCCTGAAAGTGACCGATGCAAACAAACCCCAGCCAACTTAATTCATATGCTATGGCTTTGCCCATCTTTATATACCTACTGGACAGACATTTTTAAAACTATTTCAGACATAGTCGGAGAAACGGTGGAGCCGAATGCTCTCCCTGCACTGTTTGCCGTCTCTTCTTTTGTACCTTCCCTATCAAAATCCAAAAGAGATGTCATTGCCGTTGTCACCTTATTAGCAAGAAGACTTATTTTAACTAAATGGAAGTTAATAACCCCCTGGTCATGCACGCTGGCTGGCAGATGTTCTTTATTTCCTTCAGTTGGAAAAGATTAGACTCTCTACAAGGAGTACTTCTCAGAAATTTTGGAAGATATGGGGCCCATTTTTTCATTATTTTGAGAGTACTAGTCTCTCACATATCCCTGACTAAGACTAGACTGGCTTAAATCTGGCTATATGCTGTATCCTATTTTGTAGCATCTTACTGAATTGGGAAAATTTGTGTCTGTGTTTTTGTACTCCTTATTACTGACTGTGGAGGTTTGTTTTTGTTTTTTGTTTTTTTTTTTGTTGTGGTTTGTTTTAGTTTTTGTATTCGTTCATTTTGGTTTGTTGCTTATATCTCTATGTTAACAAAAAGGAAACATTTTCATATATTATCTTTAAACTGATTTTGTACTGTACCTGATAATTAATAAATAAACCTGGGGGGAAAAAAACACCCTGACGCTAATTAACAGACAGGCGACCAATACTTGCAAGGATTGAGTGTGTGTGTGTGTGTGTGTGTGTGTGTGTGTGTATGCACCATATGTAAAAAAAAATATTGTCAGTGTACTAAGATGGGCAGGGATCTCAAAAGGCAAAAAATTGGCCAAATTCTGCTCTATTACAGTTTCAATGGGCAGTCTTGCTGTGTGACATCGGCCAATGTTTTTTGTTTCCTTGAGTACCAAAGTTTGCTATCTAACATATTTGAATCCTTTCTGTACAAAACTGTAAGTAGTGGATTCAAATAAACAATTCAAGTGTGTGTGTGTGTGTGTGTGTGTGTGTGTGTGCGTGCGCGTGTGTGTGTGTGTTTGTGTGCGTGTGTGCAGCTCTAATTGATTTTCTCTCTTCAGGCCCTCAGTCATGATTCTACTGCTCATTACCACACTGCTGGCATCAAGTAAGTGTGTGTGTGTGTGTGTGTGTGTGTGTGTGTGTGTGTGTGTGTGTGTGTGTGTGTGTGTGTGTGTGTGTGTATGTGTAATCATCTGAGTCCTCTTTCCTCTCAGGTGTGTGCAGTCTCTCCTCTGTGCCACGTCAGTTCCATGTGGTGAAGGAAAAGATGAAGACCTGGACAGAAGCTCAGCAGTACTGCAGAGAGAAGTTCACTGACCTCGCCACCATAGACAACATGGCAGAGATGGAGAAGGTGAAGAGTCTGATCCAGGAAGCAGGTGTGGAGAAGGCTTGGATTGGGCTGAAGCAGGGAAAGTGGCAGTGGTCTCTGGATGACATCCAAAATAAAGAGTTCATGATATGGAAAATAGAGCAATCGCAACCCGATGGACAAGGGTCAGCTCAGAAATATGAAGGTGTCAATTGTGTGGTGCGGAAGGGACAGCCGGTAGGATACTGGTTTGACCAGAGTTGCAGTGAGACCAGGTCCTTCATCTGCTATGATGGTGAGAATCCTTCGTCTTTTATTGACAACAAAATCTGCAGCAGCCAATAGTATCAGAGCAACCAATTTCATAATAATTATGGGTTTAATGTAGTAAAGCCAATAATGTAATAGCTTAATAATGAAATTAATGTGTCATAATAATGTTGGGTTTAATGTTATATCCTGCTAGTAGTGTAACAGAAATACGCTTCGCTTTGTATGAGAGTCTGGGATCTCTGCTGTTGAGTAAGGATTGCTTGCTGGAGATGTTTATATTCATAACAATTTGATCAGCCCATGACAAATCTTATTCTCACACTGCATTCTCAAAGTTAGGTTTGATTGGCCAGGATGAGATGTTTCCTGTGTAATCGAGCCCAATGGCCGGAATCGCAGACAGAGTACTGAAGCAGAATTACATTGAAAGGCAATGACAAGGCTAAGGGCTCTGCTCTTCAGTAACTGTACTGCAGTATTGGCAAGTTATTACATCATTGGTTTTATTACAGAGTAAAACAACTGAAATTATAAGTTATTGAAAGTAATGTTATTGGTTGTTATCAACTGCTGCCATTTAAAGTCATTAATTTTCTCAGTAATACATTGTACATGCATCCAATTTGTTGTGATCTCATGTACTCTACACTCATATTGGTTCAAACTGTCTGAAACAGAACATAAACTGTTCTGCTAATTCCCAGTTAACCATGACACACCTGCATTACCACAGGGGGAAACTCTGAGGATCCCTATGTGCTGGTTAATGAGAATAAGAACTGGGCAGATGCTCAGAGATACTGCAGAGAGAAACACACAGACCTGGCCAGTGTGAGGAATATCACAGAGCACAATCAGATAGAGAAAGTTAGAGGAGATAAGGATGTCTGGATTGGCCTCTATAGAGCCTGGGAGTGGTCAGATGGCAGCAGCTCCTCGTTCCACCACCTGTACAGAACTCAAGGTCCCTATAAGGATGTGGCGTGCACTGAGATTGAAGGAGGGGATCATGAGTGGAATGATGCAGACTGTACCTCTCGTAAGAGCTTCATCTGCTATGGAGGTGAGTCGACTTCCCCTCTTCTCTGCTAGATGGGAATTCAGTCCCAAACAACGCTATGAGCAGATGTGCAGATAGGAGAGAGACCTTTTCCCCCTGGTTTTCAAAAAATAGTTTAAAACATTGGAAATATTCTCAGGCCACAACTTTGCAAGAATGGAAGGATTGCTTAAATATTAGCTAAGCATAGAAAGGGCAATGTATGAGGACAGAAACAAAAGAAAACTATTTTGTAAAGTATGGCAGGACATTTATAACCTGACTCCGCAATTCCATCTGGGAACGATCCGTTGAAGAAGTTTTGGTTTGTTAGTTTCGTTTTCGTTAGTTTAGTTTTGGCTGATTGGATTAGGCATCTGTCTATCACGACCTATGTTGGTGATAGACGGACCAAATCAACCAATCAGGGGTGCGTCTCTAGAAAGCAACGTTGGCTAACAATGACTGTGGTTTGGATCGTTCGTCCTGTCACTCGCACGTTTGGTGTGTCTACAAGCGAAAATGTGTGAACAATTGCACAGACAATCACACTCATGGTCGCAAATCTCGTTCATCGTTCGGTAATTCTTCATCGTTCCAGCCGGTGGCAGTAAAAAAAAAACTTGTCTTGTATATGGTGCCAATGAGTTGCCTAAACACAATTCAGAAAGTCTGCTTTCTGATGCAAAAATATTTGTAGCCTAGACTATGTCCTTCAAGGAGGGGAAATGAGAGAGGCATTTGATAGCCTAGACTGCACTGTCCAGTTGCATTCTGTCTCATTCCGACAGGCATTTTATTGGTAGGCCAAGGTCAGTCCATTCACCGACTTGCTCCTCATCAGAGAGTAAACAGGTGTCATGTCTCATGTTCTCGTCGGTGGATCAATCTTAACGAAGTGGACTAGAACGCAGACGGCCAGAGTTCATTGTTGAGCTTTTCTCCTAATTTTCAATTTTTTGGCACTCCTCAATAAATTTCTTTAAAATCCCGCTCTCTTTTTGAAACTAAACTGCATGCGTTAATTAGGCTACCAAGAAAACCAAGGGTGCTTTAAAAACAACACATTGATTTGTATAAATGGGCATATACGACAAGACATGAACTCCCAACCTTTCAATAATGAGTCCGACACTTTACCACGGGACCAGTGGTTAGACAGAAGGTATGAATGACATTTGATATAAGGCCAATTAGACAAACAATCATATTTAGGATAAAGCTGATGCATCCGTCAAGAATTGAACTCTCAACCTTTCTGAGACAAGTCTGAAGCGCTACCACGGGACCATTGACAAGACAAAATATGATGGGACATTTGATGAAGTTATACAAAGCATTCATATTTCGATAAGAGCAATCTTCAGTTTAAATTAAACAATACTTGGATGAAAATGACTTTTAATGTCAAATTCAGGGCAGACTTTTTAATAAATTCACCATAATGACAACAAACAACAAACTACAGGCAGACTTGTATTTGACAAATGTCAACCAATAGCATTTCTCTCTGCTTCAACAACAACTTTGTTCACCTGAACGAACGATATGGGCAAATGCGATGGAGGAGCGAGGTGTTCTAGACACAGTCGCAGCTGGATCGCTCTGTGTCGTACCAGTTTCGCACCACCATCTTTTATCAACAATTGAGCGGACATTTGTAGAAACGCACTCCAGACCAATGAAGCATATAACGTACTAACATACGTAAATGTTCTTTAGACCCGCCTCTCGTTGCGCCGCACCTCAACCCGGCTCAAAGCCAACGCTGATTGGTTCGTTTGTTTAGCAACCTGCTCCAAATTCTTGTCAATGGAGAGTAGCCAGACTGAGCTGTGAGTGAAGACCTGAAGCTCGCGAGATCAGTTTGGTCTCAGGAGGCTAGGACATTTATAATTCTTTATAAAATAATGAGTAGAGGGACAAAGATGGCATAGAATAGAAATGGATGGGGAACTGTCTGTGCATGGAGTTTTGGAGGTGTGTGGGGTAAGAGACTGTCTATATGTAAAACTGTTTGAGTGTATTATACTGTGAGTGATGTCTGTATGTGAACGTGTTGGTGAATCTCTTTATTCTGCTCCAGACAAGCTGGTTCTGGTCCGTAAGAGTAAGACCTGGAATGAGGCGCTGGAGTACTGCCAAGACAACCATG
>JAODXP020000028.1:14489926-14492375 GCA_027497455.2 Sardinella longiceps | reverse complement strand
CAGAGATTTAATACATAAACTACCAGATATGGCACAGAGATTTAATATACAAACTACCAGATATGGCACAGAGATTTAATATACAAACTACCAGATATGGCACAGAGATTTAATATATACAAACTACCAGATATGGCACAGAGATTTAATATACAAACTACCAGATATTACATAGAGATTTAATATACAAACTACCAGATATGGCACAGAGATTTAATATACAAACTACCAGATATGGCACAGAGATTTAATACACAAACTACCAGATATGGCACAGAGATTTAATATACAAACTACCAGATATGGCACAGAGATTTAATATACAAACTACCAGATATGGCACAGAGATTTAATATATACAAACTACCAGATATGGCACAGAGATTTAATATACAAACTACCAGATATGGCACAGAGATTTAATATACAAACTACCAGATATTACACAGAGATTTAATATACAAACTACCAGATATGGCACAGAGATTTAATATATACAAACTACCAGATATGGCACAGAGATTTAATATACAAACTACCAAATATTACATAGAGATTTAATATACAAACTACCAGATATGGCACAGAGATTTAATATACAAACTACCAGATATGGCACAGAGATTTAATACATAAACTACCAGATATGGCACAGAGATTTAATATACAAACTACCAGATATGGCACAGAGATTTAATATACAAACTACCAGATATGGAACAGAGATTTAACTCATTGACTGCCAATGACGTCTTTAGACGTCAACTGAAATACTGCCGTTCACTGCCAATGACGTCTTTAGACGTCAACTGCGTTTTTTAATGGGGAGGGCTGCAGAAAGACCTAGGGAACCTTGTCTGTAAATATCAGAATTCTCCGTCGAAAATTGTTGTTCCAAATTGATCCTGAGGGTGGCAGTGTGTCACTTTGGATGTGAGATGAGCATAGATTCATAGGTATGGCCAAGGGAGAAGTAGAGAAAGCTAATGACATGACTAAATATGCCGCTAGCAAAGTGCAGACGTAAATCGGAGAAATTTAGGCAGTTCACACTCGATCAGAGTATGTGTCACTGCCATAGTAGTTCGAGTAGTGTTCCGATCGTGGGAGATGAAGGAGATCAACCTTGGGCAAACGGAAATAGCAGTTGTGACTTGTTTCAGTGCCCAGCTAGCTCACAGTTCCGGGTCAGGTAAGAATTTGCGAGCCAGTTGTTGATCACTGAGTTTTCGCTGTCACAGCCTGTAAATAGCATATATTTACCTTGTTACAACAATGTCTATTTTATTACCAAAAGCCCCCTGTTACTGTTGTTTTTGTGGTCTTATCACAGGAAGACATTTTCCCGATGTTTGACGTGCTAATAGACCGAAAAAAACGCGCATCCAAGACACTAACGTTGTCAAACAAAACGCTAATTTTCTCCCTTTTTTGATAAACAACGGGTGTGTTTGGAGAAAGTAGCTTATGTTCTCCTGCTGATTTCTAAGCAATGGAAAGGGGTAGAAACGAACTTTTTTTTCTGGTGAAAGAAGAGAGTCTGCTCTTTCTTGTGGTAGTTTCATTGTTTATGTAGTCGTAACACATAATATTCTGTGGCTCTTTAAAAAACAGTCAAAATTCCCCAAAACCTCTGGCAGTATGGAACTCTCTATTCTGAAAACGGCTGGCAGTCAATGAGTTAATATACAAACTACCAGATATGGCACAGAGATTTAAGGAGGAAATCAGAGGGATTTAATTCACTAGGGTCCAGATATTTTTATATGTTTACAGTTTGGATGTTTCTTCAGTTCAGAGAGCAGCTTCTGTACTGAGGGTCCAGGGTTATTACTCCTCAGGTCAATCTCATGGCCTATATAATAATTCCCCAGATGAATCTCTCTGAGGGCTGATGGGTTTGATCTCAGTGCTGATGCAAGAGCTCTGAAGCCTTCCTCTCCAATACTGCAGTTAGACAGGCTGTAGGAGAGAGAAGGAAACACTTCATCAGATCAGCTGAAGGACACACACACACACACACACACACACACACACACACACACACACACACACACACACACACACACACATACACACATACATGAAAGAGACCGAATAGCTGATGGAGTGAGTGATGTCTGTGTGTGAGCGTAAGAAGGAAACTAAGCTCTAAAGTATGTGTGTGTGTGTGTGTGTGTGTGTGTGTGTGTGTGTGTGTGTGTGTGTGTGTGTCAGTGTGAAATTGATTGAATAACTAATGGAGTGAGTGGTGTCTGTGTGATGAGTGTGTGTGTGTGTGTGTGTGTGTGTGTGTGTATTTGAAAGAGAGAGAAACAATGAGTGTGTGTGTGTGACAAAGAGATTGAATAACTGATGGAGTGAGTGGTGTCTGTGTGTGAGTGTGAAGAGAAGGAAAGTAAGCTATGAAGGTGTGTGTGTGTGTGTGTGTGTGTGTGTGTGTGTGTGT
>JAODXP020000028.1:14459926-14472426 GCA_027497455.2 Sardinella longiceps | reverse complement strand
TTAATTAAAACAGTGTTTTCATGCAGTCAACAAAATGTGGCTGCTTGAATGAATAGTTTTAACCACTCTTCTAGCCATTTGTAGTCATAAACACTACAATACTGTGCTGTAAGGTCTGTTGATGTTTCATATTTTTATAGTACAATTTGGAGCATGTTAAGATGTCAAAATAATGGTTCAAGGTTCTGCCCCATTGGTTAGTTGTCAGTGGTAATTTCCTGTTCAAGAAAACCTACAAGTATAAGGTTGGACCAAAATGTCTTGCGTCTTCAGTATTGGTTAGTCTTGAGGGGCTAGACCTCTTGTTGAACTTGACTGAAGCTGCCCTTTAATATTGTGTCTCTTATGTTGTGGTCAGTAACCAGCCGTAACACAATGGAGGGATGACAAGAACTCCATCTCCTACAGCACACTGTCCCCATCACTATGCTGGGGCACTGGGATTGATCTTAGGTCAGATGAAACAGTGCCACCTACTGGCCAACCACCAACAACACTTCCAGAAAGCTCACGTCTACTTAGCATCAGCTATTCAGCTGAGGCAATAAAACAATCTAATAACTCATGTTATTGTAGGTACCAGTTATCTAGAGTCTAGCTTGTATTTTCCTTTAAAGACCATAGAGGCTCAGGAGCAATGATTCAGAAACAGAGTTCACATGACCCAAAAATATAAAACAAATATTCCATTATCAGGAATGTACCATAAAATTAATGTAAACTTTAATCAAAAGTATTTTCCCACGAATATATGAAAGTCTTGGCTTCTAAATATTTGAAAATGAAAATGCCAAAATGTCTTACCTCAGTGTTTCCAATACACAGTTTGGGTTACCCAGTCCACTACACAACTCCTGTGCTCCAGTGTCTCCAATATTGCTGTTGTCACTGAGGTCCAGATGTTTCAGCTTTGAAGATGCTTTGGTGAGGACAGATGCCAGACTGGCACAGCTCCTCTCAGTCAGACTACAGCTGTTGAGCCTTAAGGGGAAAATAATCAACACAACATCTTCATGTCATGTAGCTCTGTGCTATATTTGTTTTGTTTGAAATGTAGAATATTCAGAAATGTAAAATCGTAATATGCTATCCCAAATGTATTTATTTCCTGATGGCCTGTAGTTTATTGTAATTTTAAATGTTTAAATCTTTATTTTCTGTGTTGGTCAAATCTATATGGTTAACTTTGAACCCTATCTGGTTTTAAATCCCCAGCACACATGCCCCTACCTCAGTGTTTCCAATACACAGTTTGGGTTTCCCAGTCCACTACACAATCTCTGGACTCCAGTGTCTCCAATATTGTTGTCACTGAGCTCCAGATGTTTCAGCTTTGAAGATGCTTTGGTGAGGACAGATGCCAGACTGGCACAGCTCCTCTCAGTCAGACTACAGCTGTTGAGCCTTATTGGGAAAACAATCAACACAAATACCAATAGGTAATAGGACAGTTAAAATGTATTTCAGTGTAGTTGTGTTTTGGAATCAAATTCGGTCCGACCAATATACTTCTAACCACTGCTAGATTTTACAAAATGATCTGTGGTCTTACCTAAGTGTCTCAAATACACAGTTTGGGTCTCCCAGTCCACTACACAACTCCTGTGCTCCAGTGTCTCCAATATTGCTGTTGTCACTGAGGTCCAGATGTTTCAGCTTTGAAGATGCTTTGGTGAGGACAGATGCCAGACTGGCACAGCTCCTCTCAGTCAGACTACAGCTGTTGAGCCTTAAACAAAGCATTCCACCAATAAGTTACAGGACTTTGATACAATGCAATTCAGAGTGGTTGCGTTTCTGAATCAGTATCAAACAAAATATGTCTTGATCAGATTTCCCACCAATAAACCGTTATGTGCTTCTAGATAACAAAATGTCAAATTGTCTTACCTCAGTATCTCCAATACACAGTTTGTGTTTCCCAGTCCAGTACACAATCTCTGGACTCCAGTGTTTCCAATATTGCTGTTGTCACTGAGGTCCAGATGTTTCAGCTTTGAAGATGCTTTGGTGAGGACAGATGCCAGACTGGCACAGCTCCTCTCAGTCAGACTACAGCTGTTGAGCCTGAAGGGGAAAAAATGTATTGTCAAAGTAAATGTTTTAATAGATTTCACTCTCTGCAATTTTCTAATGTTTCTTAATATATTTATCTGCAATATTCTACCAATATATTGCTATCCTACTTACAGAGCCTGCTGGGATTCCTCCACTACTGGCTGCAGTCTTAGGAGACATTCATCAGACCTGATGTACTTCTTCAAGTCAAACACATCCAGCTTCTCCTCTGATGTCAGAAGCACAAACACTAGTGCTGACCACTGGGTGGGTGACAGTTTGGCTCCAGAAAGTGTCCCTGCACTCAGGAAGCTCTGGACCTCCTTCACTAAGGAGTGATCATTGATTTCATTCAGACAGTGGAAGAGGTTGATCACCCTCTCTGATGATGGAATATCTCTGATCTTTGTCTTAATGTAACTGATTATTTCCTCATTGCCACAATCCTGTACACTCTTCAGTAGTCCACGTAAGAGTCTCTGGTTAGATTCTAGAGAGAGACCAAGAAGGAAACGAAGGAAAAGATCAAACCGTCCATCTTTATGTTTCAAGGCTTTGTCCACAGCACTCCTCTGTAAGATGGCCATCGACTGGTGCACTGATCTTCTTTTCCAAAACTGAAAACCTGTTCCAGAAGCCTCCTGTGGGGACATGAGGTCTCTGCCTTTAGTTAGTAACATCAGAAGCACATATAAAGCAGCAAGATACTCCTGGATGCTCAGATGCACAAAGCAGAACACTTTCTCCTGATGAAGTGCTGATTCTTCTCGAAAGATCTGGGTGCAAATGCCACAGTGTACTGCTGCCTCCCTGACATCAATACCACTCTGTCTCAGGTCGTCTTCATAAAAGATCAGGTTGCCCTTGTCCAGCTGTTCATAGGCCAACTTTCCAAGAGCAAGGAGACTAGTCTGGTTCCACTGTGGATCTGTGTCATATTCATTCACGCTTTCAAACTTTTTATTCCTCTGCTTTGTTTGAAAAACAAGGAAATATGTGTACATCTCTGTCAAAGTCTTTGGCATTTGCTCAACCGTTTGCTTTCCAAGTAGATCTTCAAGGACGGTAGCCGCAATCCAGCAAAACACTGGTATGTGACACATAATGTGCAAACTTTTTGATGATTTAATGTGTGACACGACTTTGTTTGCAAGAGTCTGATCACAGATTCTCTTCCTGAAATACTCCTCCTTTTGTGGGTCACTGAAACCCTGTACTTCTGTTACCCGGTCAACACACTCAGGAGGGATACGATTGGCTGCTGCTGGTCGAGAGGTGATCCAAAGTAGAGCAGAGGGGAGCAGATTACCCTTGATGAGATTTGTCAGGAGTACATCTAGTGAAGTGACCTTTGTCACATCAGCCAAACATTCATTTTTCTGAAAGTCTAGTTGGAGTCGACATTCATCCAGACCATCAAAGATGAACAACACTTTGTACTTACTCTGGTTGCGGAGAGTTAATTGCTCTATATCTGAGAAAAAATGGTGCAGAAGATTAATCAAAGACAGCCTTTTGTCTTCCACGCGATTGAGTTCCCGAAAAGGCAGTGGAAATATGAAGAGGACATTTTGATTTTCTTTTCCCTCAGCCCAGTCCAGGATGTATTTTTGAACTGAAACTGTTTTGCCAATGCCAGCTACTCCCTTTGTGATGACATTCCTGATTGGTTTGTCTTGTCCAGGTAAGGGCTTAAAGATGTCTGTGCATTTGATTGGGGTCTCCTGTCCAGCTGATCTCTTGGATATGGACTCAATCTGCCTGACTTCATGCTCCTCGTTTACTTTTCCACTTCCTCCCTCTGTGATGTAGACCTCTGTGTAGATCTTCTCCAGCAGAGCTGAGCTCCCTTGCTTGGGCATTCCTTCAAACACACTCTGGTACTTGGACTTCAGATTTCTTTTCAGCTCAGATTGCCACACTACATGCAGTTCATCTATTACACAAGGCATGAGCATAATAATATTAAGTGTTTTCTATTGTGATAATCAATGCAAATAAATGTAAAATAAAATAGAATAGAATATTTTTGAAGACTTACTATCACTGAAGCCACTGAAGACAAAATGTACTTCTTTGACACAAATATGTCTTTTGTGACATCTAATTACTAATAAAAACAAAGACAAACTTCTTACTTTCTTCCAGCTTGTCAGCGATGAGTTTCTGCTTCATGTTCCTCAGGAAGTGCAGCGCCATCTTGAGAGCCCCTTCTCTGGCATCACTTACTTCCTGATCTTTACGCTCAAAAATGTCCTGCTCATCTGGACTCAGAAGCTTTTGGAATCTGTTCAGCTCATTCTTCACAAAGGAGATGATCTTATCTTCAAGAGCCTGGAATAGCAATTGCATTGTAATACTGTAGTTCATAAAACTAGATGTTGTTGGACTGAACTTACATTTATCTTTACCCTATGAATGTGAGCAGTAAAAGATGATTTATATTCTTGGGTTTGTGATATGAAGCAAAGTTATATTGAAGTCATCTCCCACTCATAGTGAAATGATAGCTAACTGTTGGGGGTAAGGATACTCAATGTCATTCTCATTCTACTTCTTATCAACAGGACTCTGTCAGCTCAATGCGTTTATTGACCCCAGAGTCTCCCTTTAAATGAGAAGTCCACCACATGCCAACCTACAGCCCTGTAGTTAGAGGGATAAATACGTATAATGGGAAATCGCATTGCAACCAACATAATTGGTAACTTAGTTAGCAACTTTTTGGGAAACGGATGCCAAAGCTCTAAACGGATATGTTATGTGAATAAGTAGTAAGGTGTTTATATTGATCTTTGTCGGACCAAGGCAATAATATGATTGTCTCTCAGTGCAAATAAATGTACAGATATCATCCAGTGAATGTCTTTGGTAAAGTCATGTAAAGTCAATTGTGAAAGTGAAGACTGCACAGTTAATGTTTATTGCAGGGGGGGTTCAAAGTCATTTTTATCAGGTATCAGGGATTTTCCATAGTCATGCCAAGTTTACATGTGTGAGCAAAAACTTGGGTAGTTAAAAAGATTCCTTTTGTTTTTGACCATCACCACCAACACAGTAAAGTAAAGTCATGTAATTGTGAAAGGAATTGTGAAAGTGAACACTGCACGGTTAATGTTTAATGCAGGGGGGTCAAAGTCATTTTTATCAGGGCCACATGAGCATTGGGATTTTCCTCAGAGGGCCATCATGGCAATTTACATGCGTGACCAAATACTAGGCTGAAAAGAATTCCTTTTCTTTTTCACCATCACCACCAACACAGTCCTAATGAGCCACCACTTCATTTTGTGTTCCTTTCCTGTCAGTAAACAGTTCATAGGGAGCCATTGCCAGCAGTGTGGTGTCTAAAAGTGACACAATCAATTTTTTTCTTTTTGCATCACTAGAACTATTTTCAACAGCTACAATTCTTTTCAAATGATGTAAAGGGTCACATCCGACCCCGGGCCTTAGGTTTGACACTCCTGGTTTAATGAAGAAATGTAATCAGTGTCCAGCAGTGCTATATCAGTGCTACATGACATGTCTTTGTTTGTATTGATCTTTGGACCAGGAAAATAATATGATTTTCGCTGTAATTATTGTCTATCAGTGCTGCATGACAAGGCTGCATCCAAACCTGTAATATGTGCTTGAGGTCCTGTGGGGTAAACTGGTCACTGGCAGCATCTGGATCACATTTCTCCACTTGGCCTCTGAGGATTTAGAGCACAAACACAACACACACTCATTATGTGTGAAACTAGATAATCCACTGAATCAAGCCTAAATAGTTTCAATGCTACATTTTGCATAATTCACTGTTCCCCCCATCAGGGCAGGCCTGGCCTACTGGTTAGGGCCTCAGGCAGGAAAGGCAGACAGTTTGAATCCTGGCCAGGAGGAAGAGTGGGCAGGGGAAGAGGATGAACACACATCCATGGCTGAGGTGCCCTTGAGCAAAACCCCTCATGTCCACGGCTCAGGGTTTGTGTATTTCACCTCACTGTGTGCGTGTGTCACTAACTCATGGGTTAAATATAGATACAGGCTGTGTGTTTGTGTGTGTCACTGGATGGGTTAAATGTAGAGACTGACTTTCCCCAACACATCTGCCCCCGGTGGCTGTTTTACACACTGCATGGTCAGCATTGTTTTCTCAGGGAGCAGTTTCCTCTGAGTGTCCTTAGCTCATATTTACACATGTGAAATAATCTAATACCCCAAATACATGTTTTATTGCACCAGTGCATTTTGGCACCGCTTTGTGTTTGTGACGTCAAGTTGGCTGTATAATTATACATTATTAGTTATAGGTGATGTTTAGGCCTAACAATCAGTACTATCAATAAACTAGTGCATTGTACTCTATCACTGCAATAGGGAGCAGGGCGATTCGTCCATCCGCATTTCGTCCACGCCAGTTCGTCCATCCGCGTTTCGTCCAAGGGAGCATCCGTTTCGTCCGCCGGCATTTCGTCTATTTGTGTTATTATTATTCGTTATAAGAAAATATTAATCAGCTCTAGGCCAGTCTCCATTAACATATATTTATTTAATGGTTGTCTTAGGAAAGTTTTTCTATGTATGTGACAAATAAACCCCTGAACTGAACTAATGTCGTCGTTGGAGATTCGTTGGACATTTTTCAAGCAATACATTGATTTAGCTGACATGGCATAAATGCATTAATGCATTTCCCCCTCACATTCTCGGCACACGAAACGATGAAATAAAGCTTGAACTTTTTTTCAAGCCTTTGTTTACACCATTTCATTGCCTCCTTGCACTTTGCGCATTTTCTTTCCTTACTTGCAATAGACAGTGTTGGGGGGTTACTTTCCGTTACAGACTACAGAATACATGCCCAAAAATGCATGTAACTATACAGACCCGGCGCCAGGCGCAAATTGGTGGGCGGGCACTGCGTTACTTGATTTTTTTTTTTTTATCTATGATATGTCTAGGAAAAACGGAGATGCTCTTTTCTCACATTCGCATAGGAGAGTTCATTTGGGTTTGAAGGTAGAGGACATCATGCATGCATTAATTAGGTCTATGCGCTTGTTGCACTCTACTTTTGCAACGCTAAGATTTCGCACAACCCAGGAAAAATTGATTGTGACATTGTAGGCTTGGGTTCACAATATTATGAATGAAGTATGCTTACTGGCCTGGGTTAGACTTCACCAACTTATCAGTTGCACTCAGCCTACAGCTGCCCGCTCTAGCTAGCTGTATGCTTACTGTCTTAGTGAAGGTCAATATGATAGATAGGCAAAATAAAGGAAAGCAGATGTAAGCCCATCCGATTTATGTGGGCTTCTACATAATTAGCTTACAGCATTATTGTCCAACGAATGCGGTGGTTTCAGATCAGTCACACTATTTCCACAATTGTATTATTTAATTTATAAATCACTGTTTTAATGCAATTCTCACAAATGTCTGGCGCCACGCAAATGAGGGCTGGAATCCGCGTTGCATTCGGGGGTCGCTGAATAATAATTACATCAATAACTACAACATTATTGTCCAATGAATCTTCACAATTATATTTATTTCTAAATCTCTAAATACATGACATTAGTTAAGTTCAGTGGTTTATTCGTCACATACATAGAAAAACTTTCCGAAGACACTGGCATTAAAGCTTAAAGGTTATTAAATAAGCAGCATACAAATATATTCATGGAGACTGGCCAGTAGAGCTGATTAATATTCTATTATAACGAATAATAATACAAATGGACGAAACACAGATGGACGAAATGCCGGACGAGATCGAATGACAACGCGTATGGACGAACTGGCGTGGACGAAACGCGGATGGACAAATCGCCCTGTATCCCTGTAATATCATCACTGCAAAAATATTAACATTGTCAAAAAACTCAAGCATTGTTCATTACCACTGCAATATCATCACTGCAGAAATATTATTGTTATCAATAAACTAGTGTATTGTACATAACTGCAATATGATCAATCCGGGAATGTAATGAAATGAACATGGACATATATAATTATTCATATCTTAAAACTGTTTTAGCACTTGCCTTGCTCCATCTGTGATGTCCTCTGGTTTGAAGTTTATGGGGCGTTCCTCTGACCGGTCACTCTTCATGGACACACATGTGGGCACAGGGGATGCAGGCCTCACATGATGGAATGAGCTGTGGTATTTAATAACATCTATTAATTCATTCCCCCATGTCAGGGGTCTCAAACTCCCGGCCCGCAGACTAAATCCGGACCAGGTTCAGCCCAGATCCGGACCGCTAGTTGGTGCCGAAATTAATGAATTAATATATTGTTCTTAGGACTTGCCTTGCTCTATCTGTGACATTGTCATGTTTGAAGTTTATGGGGTGTTCCTCTGACCAGTCACTCTTCATGGACACACAAGTGGGCACAGGAGATGGAGGCCTCTCATGACTGACTGAGCTGTGGTATTAAAAAAAGTCCTTTACAGTAATACAGTTGACATACCAGTTTACCAAATGTTACACAAAAGCCTGAGTCGATCCTCTAAAGAAAATAAACTAAATATTTAAATAAAATTCCTTATTTAATGGATCATTGTTTGATAGGAAACAGCAGTTGAGCTGTAAGAAATTCATATCATGCGCTGCAGTAACTTACCTTTGCCCCTTGAGTTTGTCCTCCTGTTTTATACCGACTCGTTCCTCCATGTTCCCGACGCTCCTCTTAACTCCCAATGGCGCTTCAGTTTCAGAATGTCTAACCTGTTACCAGACTGTAGGCTATAGCCTATTTACCCAACAATTTTTGCATACTTTCAGCTGATTTTTTTAAATTGAAACTTACCACAGTCAAAGAACTAACAACACCTGCCGTTTTGCGTAATAATGAGAAGTGCAAACACAAACGCCCATTTCCGGACAAGAATGGATATATTTTCACTCAGAAAGTCACACTACACTACAATTAAACGGTATTGTGCTAATGACTTTCTTTTGTAAGCTTATAAACTCATATTTAAACTGATAATTTATCGGTAGACTACCGAATCCACTTCGTCTTCCGTATCTAATCTCTACCTTTGTTTTACTTTCACTTTTATCCGTTCACGCGCGCGCGTACAAGCCTATTCGGTCACCTGTCGAGAGATTCTCTACCGGAGATGTTTAAAGCAACACGACGGAGGTTTGATGTAAAACTAGCGAGCCTGAAAGGTATATAGAACGTTCTTAACACTTCCCAGACTGCTAGAAATTCAAATGTTTTTGACTAATATTTGGCATGGTGTAAACGTTTAGAGCAAGCCTGGGCAAACTACGCGGCCCGGTGAGATATTTAATCCAGCCCGCAGAGCCTTCCCAAAGTAGAATAATTTATCTTTTAGCCAAGGAGACTTAGATTATAGACCTAAATTATCAAATTTTGTTGTAGTCATGATATACAAATCCCCCCTTTTAACCCTGCATGTTAACATGTCCTCTGAAGAAAGTGAGGCTACTGGTTTGAGACTTGCCAATTTACCGGCATCAACCGGTTGACGGTTAACACCCGGCCCGTTAGTGAAAATCTAAATGCCAATGTGGCCCTTCGGCCAAAATAATTGCCCACCCCTGGTTTAGAGGGTAATTATTACGACAAAATGATGACAAACAGCCCCAGATCCATGATCATAGCATAATTAACCCATCATGTCAATGGACAAATACCCAAGGCAATGTCAATTTTATTTGGCCTAGGCCTAGCACAGTGTAATGTAGGCCTACTGTAGGGTTAGTTTCACAACATTATTGGCTACAAGTGGTAATACGGCCAGAGAATTCCCACAGAACTTATTCTACTCTCTGTTTTATTCCATGTTGCACATAAAACAAGCTACAAAATCTAGGTATGGCAAAAATGACAGCACCACCACACCCTCTCTTCTATCTGTCTGACTGTCCCTGAACTGCTTTTTGCAATGCTGCATAATTTTACCACAACCACCCCCCCTTCCCTCATGGACAATAACAATCATATCCAATTTCATTGTACTCCTGTGACAATGACAATAAGCACTTGAATTAAAGAGGAGCAACTCCAGAGCTGCCTGACAGGTAAGAAGCCAGTATTATATGATCTTATGTAAGAGGCCATCTTTTGTCATGTCTACACTAATGCTTTATAATCTAAAGACCATCTTTATTATATGATCTTATGTAAGAGGCCATCTTTAGTTTTGTGTGTTTGTTTAGATGAACCAGACTAATATAGACAGCTGCACCCATAGATATTCTATAGGCCTATCTATGGGCACAGCATTGAAACTCTGAACTATGTCTTGACACAAACTGGACACTGCATTTCCTGCACGAGATGCAACAGGCCTGTAGCGACCGCGAGGGGGCTATTACCCAGCATGCAGTGCGCTAAAAGGATGTGGGGTTGAGAGAGAGCCCAGAAGGATGTTGGGCTCACAGACTCCTGCTCTACGACATCATTTTAGTATCCTAGTATAGCCTTATCTTACTGTACATTCACACCAAGGGCGTCCACCTAAGAAATCACAGTTTGTATCTTTGCGCAATCAGGCTAACTCCAAGTGGAATGTGACAACTAGCCTACACAAAACGTGGTTGATTTGTTTCCTGTTATAGTAGTCCAACCACTTACATTTTCAACATGGGATTTTTTTATCTATTATTATTAAATGTCCATGCTGCCTCCTGGGGGAGTGTTCGCCCCACTGTGACAGATGGTGGTGTAGAGAGTCCCCTCTAGATCACTGCGATAGATGGTCCCCTCTAGATCTACATAGATTTTTGGGTCCAAGAAGTTGATTGAAGTCATGCTGAAGTCTAGACACAATTTGATGTTGTGTTTTACTTGTTTTTAGCCTCCACCACTGCCCTGTCTCCTATCATTCCCACACACACACACACACACACACACACACACACACACACACACACACACACACACACACACCCCTTGGCCTTGTTGCTGCACTATAGGCCTACACTACTACGGCCCTGGCACTGGACTATTGCATCCACAGCATTGAGCATTAGGCTGGGAATAGGCACCACCTTGTGGCTATACATGATAGTGCAGTCTAGGGTTGACCCATTTTACTCAATGCCTCCCCATGTGGACAAAGTGTGTGTGTGTGTGTGTGTGTGTGTGTGTGTGTGTGTGTGTGTGTGTATGTATGTGTGTGTGTGTGTGTGTGTGGAGAGAGAGAGAGAGAGAGAGAGAGAGAGAGAGAGAGAATGTGTGTGTGTGTGTGTGTGTGTGTGTGAGAGAGAGAGAGAGAGAGAGAGAGAGAGAGAGAGAGAGAGAGAGAGAGAGCATGTTTGTGTGTGCATGGGAATGCTAGGAGACAGGGCAGTGGTGGAGACTAAAAACAAGTAAACCCTGAACACAGTTTACGCAACCGATTAGAAATATACTTTATATGCACCAAACAACTTCCCTCCTCCCTGTATTATCAACAGTGTGTGTGTGTGTGTGTGTGTGGAGGTTAAAAACAAGTAAACCCTAAACACAGTTTACCCAACCGATTAGAAACAAAATACCCTCCTCAACCTTTAACAGTCACACACACACTCTGCTCTCTTCCACTGGACCACCTAATTCCCATGGATTCAGGCTGGCAAGTCCAGTTCATATATGAGACTCTCTTGCCTGGTTTCTCTGTTCATGTCAGTATTTGTCTCTGTGTTACCGTAACCAGGGTGAAGCTCCCCTCCTACCAAGTGTCCATTCTAAGTCCATGCAGCAGGACTGTGAGCTACTGTAGCCTTTGTCACTAACGGCTAGAGAGGGAAAGTTGTAGATATTTGTAGATATGAAGTTTGTGATATTTTAATTAGTTCCCGGTTGATAATTCCAGATTGTTCTATACCCTGGATTCTGAATGTGAAAGGAAGGCCTCTGTATTTTAGTTATTTACACATTTGGCTGATTTGGCTTTTATCCAAAGTAACTTACTGTACACTCATCAATTCAAAACTCTCCCCTAGAATAAATTAGCGTTATGTGTCTTGTTCAAGATCACAAAGATGTCAGCCAAGGTCCAGGAGCTCATGGCCTTCTTGCTGGTGTGTATGTGTGGACACGGGAAACAGTGTTTGTGGACATGGAGCAGTGTGTGTGTGTGTGTGTGTAGGTAGTCCAGTGTGTGTGTGTGTGTGTGTGTGTGTGTGTGTGTGTGTGTGTGTGTGTGTGTGTGTGTAAGCTCTGGGCTCTAATGGACAGTGTGGATTCTACTTATAACAACCTCCCTTTACATTCAATTCACACAATACCAGATATGGCACAGAGATTTAAAATATACAGTACAAACTTCAGATCGGACACAGAGATTTAATATACAAACTACCAGATATGGCACAGAGATTTAATATACAAACTACCAGATATGGCAGAGATTTAATATATACAAACTACCAGATATGGCACAGAGATTTAATATACAAACTACCAGATATGGCACA
>JAODXP020000028.1:14432426-14452426 GCA_027497455.2 Sardinella longiceps | reverse complement strand
ATGTCTTTAGTGTGCAGTGGGGATCCTGCAGTAAAGCACACAGCTGAGTCACTCCCAAGGCTCCTGGTATGAGCTCATTCAGATCCAGCTGAGTCATGATTAAGGGGTTTGACCCCACAGCTGAAGCCACAGCAGCACAGGCTTCCTCAGCAGCAGCATCTTTCAGGAACCTGCAAATATAAGGTGGTTTATTAGCAACGCCTGAACTGACTAAATCACAACTGCAAGCAGACAAAAATGCATTGAATATACTTGACCCAAGTTTTGTAGGCTGCATCCATAAATATACTTATACCTTACTTCTCTTTGCACACAGTGCACACAATACAACCTTTGAAACACCTACAGTTAAATCTGAGGTTGGTAAATTGGCTTTTCAGTGTTTTGCACCAAATATGTGGAACCAGCTACAAGAAGTGCTGACATTGAATCAATTTAAAGCTTTAATTATTGATATGAATCCTGTACATAAGTGTTCTTGCTTTTGAATTGATTGTTATATATTTATTTATTTTTATTATTTTTTTTTTCTCCTCTGTCTACATTTTGTTTTCCCTTTTGTACTTTTGCTTGCTTGCACCTTTTTTATTGTAATATCAGGGCAATGCTGTACAAGAGCTTGATGCTCAGCCATTTTTAACTGAATAAACATGGATGATGATGATACTTACTGGACATTTGTGAGTTTACACTGTGGATCATCCTTTAGGCCTAAGAGCAGTTTGACTCCTGATCTCCCATGATCATTTCCTCTGAGATCCAGCTCTCTCAGGTGGTTGGGGTTTAACCTCAGGGCTGTAGCCAGACTAGCATAGCCCTTCTCTGTGATACTACAGTCTGCGAGACTAGTGGAATAGAAAGATTTAGTCAGTGGATCAGGACATGCAAGATGGAGTATAAGTATTTAGTCAGTTAGCCACAAAAACACAAGGTAGTAGTTGTTAAATTACTTATTATTTCACTCTATCTAACTGCAAATGTGTGTGTGTGTGTGTGTGTGTGTGTGTGTGTGTGTGTGTGTGTGTGTGTGTGTGTGTGTGTGTGTGTGTGTGTGTGTGTGTTCGCTTGGCATCCCTGGATCCACTTCAAGTCTATAATGCCTCAACAAAAATCCTCTGGTGCTGATAATTTGGATTATTTTTTATCAACACCTCCTATTGTAAAGGGTGTTGCCTCATCACTCAATGCATGCAATGCTCATTTTCATGCTGATGACACAATCAAGTCATATACTTGTACTGGGACAATTGACTCTACAGCTTTCCTTTCAAATGACAGTCAGTCGATTGATCTAAAACTGGTCTTAAACTGTGACAAAACAAAATGGATGTTATTTACCAGAGCAAGAGGTGTTAGTTTAAGTATATACTCAAAAGAAGAAGAAAAATACTCAAGTAATAGTGCTGATCTTGAAAGGGTCTCTAGTTACAAGCACCGTGGTATAGTGATTGATGAGAAAATTCACTTGAACATGTCAACCAACTTGTTAAAAAGCTTAGAATAAATTAGGAGTCCTTCATAGAAACAGGCTGTTTTAATTCCCAAGCTAGTAAATGCTATTGATGCATCACACAGCACCTTTGCACGTTGTTTATCATTCAGATTTGTGTTTTATTACTGTGGACTGTTATAGCACACACACATCACACAGCACCTTTGCACGTTGTGTATCATTCTTTTTTTTATTACTGTGGACTGTTACTTATGGCACACATTGCTGCCTTCTTTACAATAAGGTTGTTTGGCCATCATTAGCTGATCAAAGGGATATGCATTGGGTCATTTTCCTATGATTACTATGAGAGGTCTTCTACTACTATGAGAGGTCTTTTTCCGGAGTGATTTTCAAGCATAGCCCTGCCGAATGAGCCTGCCAAATGCACTAGTTAGTGAGCGGAACACAATGATTTGGAACAGCACAGACCGAACATGAACGCAAAAGCGAACAAGCACTTTACACTGAATCAATGGATCCTCATTATTCGAAACCGAAAGTCAGATCCGAGGTACCTTTGACTCAATGTAAAGTGCTCCGCGTTCGCGTTTCGGTCCATGCTGCTAGAAATTCTTTCATTCTATGTGAAATCTGTTGTATGTTCAGGCATCAGTCTGCATAAATACTGCAGGATGCTCAATTATTTGTATAATTGTCAGACGCTGAAATAGCATGTGTGTGTGTGTGTGTGTATTTGTGTATGAATTTGTGAGTGAGTGTGAAAGAGAAGGAATAACTGAAGGAGTGAGTGGTGTCTGTGTGTTTAGGAAGGAAAGTAGGCTGTGTGTGTGTGTGTGTGTTGTGATACTCACTGTAGTTTCTCCAGTTTGCAGTTGGGTTCCTCCAGAAGAGAAGAAAGATGCTTCATTCCTGCATCTCCTGCTTTATTCCCACCCAGCTGCAGCTCTGTCATGTGTGAGGGGTTTGATCTCAGTGCTGATGCAAGAGCTCTGAAGCCTTCCTCTCCAATACTGCAGTTCCACAGGCTGTAGGAGAGAGAAGGAAACACTTCATCAGATCGGCTGAAGGACACACACACACACACGCACACAAGAGATTGAATCACTCATCGAACGATGAACGCAGTGAGGTGTGTGTATGCGTGTGTGTGTGTCTGTGTGTGTGTGTTAGCAAAAGAGAGAACTGTGTGTCTGAGAGTGATTCAATGAGTGAGCGACTGAGTGTGGTAGAGAGACAGGGAGACTGTCAGGGAGACTCGTGTGTGTGTGTGTGTGTGTGTGTGTGTGTGTGTGTGTGTGTGTGTGTGTGTGTGTGTTAGCCATAAGAGAGAATTGTGTGTCTGAGTGTGGTAGAGAGACAGGGAGACTGTCACAGGGAGACTCGTGTGTGTGTGTGTGTGTGTGTGTGTGTGTGTGTGTGTGTGTGTGTGTGTGTTAGCCATAAGAGAGAATTGTGTGTCTGAGACAGACACTGAATGAGTGTGGTAGAGAGATGAAGACTGTGTTTGTGTGTGTGTGTGTGTATTAGTGATAGAGAAACTGTGTGTCTGAGAGTGAGTCAGTGAGTGAGTGTGGTAGAGAGAGAGGCAGACTGTGTTTGTGTGACGTGTGTGTGTGTGTGTGTGTGTGTGTGTGTGTGTGTGTGTGTGTGTGTGTGTTAGTGATAGAGAAACTGTGTGTCTGAGAGTGAGTCAGTGAGTGAGTGAGGTAGAGAGAGAGGCAGACTGTGTTTCTGTGTTGTGTGTGTGTGTTAGTGATAAAGAACACTCAATCGAGGTCTGAGCTATGGCTCATCTCTTGACGTACTCGCTGAGCAAATTCAATTTGCTACCACTAGAGTGTGTCTAGAGTTCTAGGGCTAAGTAGAATGGGGTGGGGATATCAGAATATTTTTTACAAAATCAGTGGCAATCAACAAAGTCACTACCAAACATTGTATGTCCATGTCTGCTTGGGACATTGTTGTGTCACGCATAGAACAATTAGCTTATTAGCTGAATCTTGCTACTTTTTGTTCATACCCATGACTGGTCCCCATCTCTCATAACCTCCCTTCTCAAATTTTATCTCTTCTAAGGTTATGATTTTGTTGGCATTGATTTCTTCCTGGCACCGGCACCTTTCTTTCTCTCTCCTTATTACTTTATCTCACTCTTTATTTTACTTTATCTTACTCTTTATTTGCATCAGTTTACATTTTGATACTGACTACAGATCTCAGTCAAATGACTAAGAAAGTAATTAAAACATTTTTATGCAGTCAACAAAATGTGGCTGCTTGAATGAACAGTTTTAACCACTCTTCATTTGTATTCATAAACACTACAGTACTGTAAGGTGTCTGTTGATGTTTCATATTTTTATAGTACAATTTGGAGCATGTTAAGATGTCAAAATAATGGTTCAAAGTTTTGCCCCATTGCCCCAGTTTTGCCCCACATTTCTGTGGAACGTAGAATTTAGAATTTGCAAAATCAGCAGCTGGCAACACCGAAGGTGTTACGTCATTGGGAGGGCATGCCAGGCTAATATTGGCTAATCTTGAGGGGCTTCAGCAATAGACCTGTTGAACTTGACTGAAGCGGCCCTTTAATATCGTGTCCCTTTTATGTTGTGGTCAGAAACCAGCCGTAACACAATGGAGGATGATAAGAACTCCCTCTCCTACAGTACAGTATCCCATCACTACACTGGGACTGGGCACTGGGACTGATCTTAGGCCAGAGGAAACAGTGCCACCTACTGGCCAACCACCACCAACATTTCCAGCAAGCTCACATCTATTTAGCATCAGCTATTCAGCTGAGGCAATAAAACAATCTAATAACTCATGTTATTGTAGGTACCAGTTATCTGTAGAGTCTAGTTAGTATTTCCCTTTAAACACCATAGTGCCTCAGGAGCAATGATTCAGAAACAGAGGTCACATGACCCAAAAATATAAAACAAATACATACAAAATCCATTATCAGGAATGTACCATAGAATTTATGTAAACTTTAATCAACAGTATTTTCCCTAATTTATGAAAAGTCTTCTAAATGTTTGAAAATGAAAAATGAAAACGCCAAAATGTCTTACCTCAGTGTTTCCAATACACAGTTTGGGTTACCCAGTCCACTACACAACTCCTGTACTCCAGTGTCTCCAATATTGCTGTTGTCACTGAGGTCCAGATGTTTCAGCTTTGAAGATGCTTTGGTGAGGACAGACACCAGACTGGCACAGCTCCTCTCAGTCAGACTACAGCTGTTGAGCCTTAAGGGGAAAATAATCAACACAACATCTTCATGTCATGTAGCCCTGTGCTATATTTGTTTTGTTTGAAATGTAGAATATTCAGAAATGTAAAATCGTAATATGCTATCCCAAATGTATTTATTTCCTGACGGTCTGTAGTTTATTGTAATTTTAAATGTTTAAATCTTTATTTTCTGTGTTGGTCAAATCTATATGGTTAACTTTGAACCCTATCTGGTTTTAAAACCCCAGCAAACATGCCCTTACCTCAGTGTTTCCAATACACAGTTTGGGTTTCCCAGACCACTACACAATTCCTGGACTCCAGTGTCTCCAATATTGTTCTTACTGAGTTCCAGATGTTTCAGCTTTGAAGATGCTTTGGTGAGGACAGATGCCAGACTGGCACAGCTCCTCTCAGTCAGACTACAGCTGTTGAGCCTTAATGGGAAAACAATCAACACAAATACCAATAGGTAATAGGACTGATAAAATGTATTTCGGTGTAGTTGTGGTTCGGAATCAAATTCAGTCCCACCAATATACTGCTAACCACTTCTAGATTTTAACAAAATTATCTCTGGTCTTACCTCAGTATCTCCAATACACAGTTTGGGTTTCCCAGTCCACTACACAACTCCTGGACTCCAGTGTCTCCAATACTGCTGTTGTCACTGAGGTCCAGATGTTTCAGCTTTGAAGATGCTTTGGTGAGGACAGATGCCAGACTGGCACAGCTCCTCTCAGTCAGACTACAGCTGTTGAGCCTTAATGGGAAAACAATCAACACAAATACCAATAGGTAATAGGACAGTTAAAATGTATTTCAGTGTAGTTGTGGTTCGGAATCAAATTCAGTCTCACCAATATACTGCTAACCACTTCTAGATTTTACAAAATGGTGATCTTACCTAAGTGTCTCAAATACACAGTTTTGGTTTCCCAGTCCACTACACAACTCCTGTGCTCCAGTGTCTCCAATACTGCTGTTGTCACTGAGGTCCAGATGTTTCAGCTTTGAAGATGCTTTGGTGAGGACAGATGCCAGACTGGCACAGCTCCTCTCAGTCAGACTACAGCTGTTGAGCCTTAATGGGAAAACAATCAACACAAATACCAATAGGTAATAGGACAGTTAAAATGTATTTCAGTGTAGTTGTGGTTCGGAATCAAATTCAGTCTCACCAATATACCGCTAACCACTTCTAGATTTTACAAAATGGGGATCTTACCTAAGTGTCTCAAATACACAGTTTTGGTTTCCCAGTCCACTACACAACTCCTGTGCTCCAGTGTCTCCAATACTGCTGTTGTCACTGAGGTCCAGATGTTTCAGCTTTGAAGATGCTTTGGTGAGGACAGATGCCAGACTGGCACAGCTCCTCTCAGTCAGACTACAGCTTTTGAGCCTTAAACAAAGCATTCCACCAATAAGTAACAGGACTTTGATACAATGCAATTTAGAGTGGATGCGTTTCTGAATCAGTATCAAACTAAATATTTCTTGATCAGATTTCCCACCAATAAACCGTTATGTGCCTCTAGATGTTATCAAAATGTCAAATTGTCTTACCTCAGTGTCTCCAATACACAGTTTGTGTTTCCCAGTCCACTACATAATCTCTGGACTTCAGTATCTCCAATACTGCTGTTCTCATTGAGGTCCAGATGTTTCAGCTTTGAAGATGCTTTGGTGAGGACAGACACCAGACTGGCACAGCTCCTCTCAGTCAGACTACAGCTGTTGAGCCTAAAGGGGAAAACATGTATTGTCAAAGTAAATGTTTTAATAGATTTCACTCTCTGCAATTTTCTACCAATATACTGCTATCCTACTTACAGAGCCTGCTGGGATTCCTCCACTACTGGCTGCAGCCTTAGGAGACATTCATCAGACCTGATGTACTTCTTCAAGTCAAACACATCCAGCTTCTCCTCTGATGTCAGAAGCACAAACACTAGAGCTGACCACTGGATGGGTGAGAGTTCAGCTCCAGAAAGTGTCCCTGCACTCAGGAAGCTCTGGACCTCCTTCACTAAGGAGTGATCATTGATTTCATTCAGACAGTGGAAGAGGTTGATCACTCTCTCTGATGATGGAATATCTCTGATCTTTGTCTTAATGTAACTGATTATTTCCTCATTGCCACAATCCTGTACACTCTTCAGTAGTCCACGTAAGAGTCTCTGGTTAGATTTTAGAGAGAGACCAAGGAGGAAACGGAGGAAAAGATCAAAGTGTCCATCTTCATGCTCCAAGGCTTTGTCCACAGCACTCCTCTGTAAGATGGTCATCGACTGGTCCACTGATCTTCTTTTCCAAAATGGAAAACCTGTTTCATTGGTTTCCTGTGTGGACATGAGGTCTCTGCCTTTAGTTAATAACTTCAGAAGCACATACAAAGCAGCAAGATACTCCTGGATGCTCAGATGCACAAAGCAGAACACTTTCTCCTGTTGAAGTGCTGATTCTTCTCGAAAGATCTGGGTGCAAATGCCACAGTGTACTGCTGCCTCCCTGACATCAATACCACTCTGTCTCAGGTCGTCTTCATAAAAGATCAGGTTGCCCTTCTCCAGCTGTTCATAGGCCAACTTTCCAAGAGCAAGGAGACTAGTCTGGTTCCACTGTAGATCTGTGTCATATTCATTCACGCTTTCAAACTTTTTATTCCTCTGCTTTGTTTGAAAAACAAGGAAATATGTGTACATCTCTGTCAAAGTCTTTGGCATTTGCTCAACTGTTTGCTTTCCAAGAAGATCTTCAAGGACAGTAGCCGCAATCCAGCAAAACACTGGTATGTGACACATAATGTGCAAGCTTTTTGATGATTTAATGTGTGACACGACTTTGTTTGCAAGAGTTTGATCACAGATTCTCTTCCTGAAATACTCCTCCTTTTGTGGGTCACTGAACCCTTGTACTTCTGTTACCCGGTCAACACACTCAGGAGGGATACGATTGGCTGCTGCTGGTCGAGAGGTGATCCAAAGTAGAGCAGAAGGGAGCAGATTACCCTTGATGAGATTTGTCAGGAGTACATCTAGTGAAGCGACCTTTGTCACATCAGCCAAACTTTCATTTTTCTGAAAATCTAGTTGGAGTCGACATTCATCCAGACCATCAAAGATGAACAACACTTTGTATTTCCTCTGGTTGCGAAGAGTTAATTGCTCTATATCTGAGAAAAAAAGGTGCAGGAGATTAATCAAAGAGAGCTTTTTTTCTTCCACGCGATTGAGTTCCCGAAAAGGCAGTGGAAATATGAAGAGGACATTTTGATTTTCTTTTCCCTCAGCCCAGTCCAGGATGTATTTTTGAACTGAAACTGTTTTACCAATGCCAGCTACTCCCTTTGTGATGACATTCCTGATTGGTTTGTCTTGTCCAGGTAAGGGCTTAAAGATGTCTGTGCATTTGATTGGTGTCTCGTGTCCAGCCGATCTCTTGGATATGGACTCAATCTGCCTGACTTCATGCTCCTCATTTACTTTTCCACTTCCTCCCTCTGTGATGTAGACCTCTGTGTAGATCTTCTCCAGCAGAGCTGAGCTCCCTTGCTTGGGCATTCCTTCAAACACACTCTGGTACTTGGACTTCAGATTTCTTTTCAGCTCAGACTGCCACACTTCATATAGTTCATCTATTACACAAAGCATGAGAATAACATTACTAAGTAGCCAATAAAGACAAAATGTGCCTTTTCAATAGGTTCTATTGTGACATCCAATTACTAATACAAATAAAGTCTTCTTTATAAGGACTTACTTTCTTCCAGTTTGTCAGCGATGTGTTTGTGCTTCATGTTCCTCAGGAAGTGCAGTGCCATCTTGAGAGCCCCTTCTCTGGCATCACTCTCATCCTGATCTTTACCCTCAAGGTTTTCTTGGTAATCTGGACTCAGAATGTTCTCGAATCTTTTCAGTTCATTCTTCACAAAGGAGAAGATCTTCCCCTCGAGCACCTGGAATAGCAATTGCATTGCAATACTGCAGTTGAGAAAAAAAAAACTAAAAACTAAAAAAAACTAATGTATACTGAACTTATATTTACCAATACCCTATGAATGTGAGCAGCAAAAATGTATCTGTATTCTTGGGTTTGTGATATGAAGCAAAGTTATATTGAAGTCATCTCCCACTCATAGTGAAATGGTAGCTAACTGTTGGGGGTAAGGATACTCAATATGTCACTCATTCTACTTCTTATCAACAGCACTCTGTCAGCTCAATGCGTTTATTTACCCCAGAGTTTCCCTTGAAAGGAGAACTCCACCACATGCCAACCAATAGCACTGTTGTTAGAGGGATGTATAATGTCATGAATATGTGGATGTAAATGAGGTCCTCTAACCAGACATCTGATTCCCAAAAGTGTAGTAGCTAACCAGTCAGCAACTTAGTTAGTTGGCAATGGAAAATTGCATTGCAACCAACATAATTGGTAACTTAGTTAGCAACTTTTTGGGAAACGAATGCCAAAGCTCTAAACGGATATGTTATGTGAATAAGTAGTAAGGTGTTTATATTTATCTTTGTTGGACCAAGGCAATAATATGATTGTCTCCCAGTGCAAATAAATGTACTGATATACATCCAGTGAATGTCTTCCCACTGGTTAAATCATGTAAAGTCAATTGTGAAAGTAAACACTTCACGGTTAATGTTTAATATTTAATGCAGGGGAGTCAAGTCATTTTTATCAGGGCCACATGAGCATTGGGATTTTCCTCAGAGGGCCATCATGGCAATTTACATGCGTGACCAAATACTAGGCTGAAAAGAATTCCTTTTCTTTTTCACCATCACCACCAACACAGTCCTAATGAGCCACCACTTCATTTTGTGTTCCTTTCCTGTCAGTGAACAGTTCATAGGGAGTTGCCAGCATTGTGGTGTCTAAAAGTGACACAATCAATTTTTTCTTTTTGCATCACTAGAACTATTTTCAACAGCTACAATTCCTTTCAAATGATGTAAAGGGTCACATCCGACCCCGGGCCTTATGTTTGACACTCCTGGTTTAATGAAGAAATGTAATTAGTGTCCAGCAGTGCTTTATCAGTGCTACATGACACGTGTTTGTTTGTATTGATCTTTGGACCAAGAAAATAATATGATTTTCAGATGTCTATCAGTGTTACATGACAAGGCTGCATCCAAACCTGGAATATGTTCTTGAGGTCCTGTGGGGTAAACTGGTCACTGGCAGCATCTGGATCACATTTCTCCACTTGGCCTCTGAGGATTTAGAGCACAAACACACCACACACTCATTATGTGTCAAACTAAATCATTCACTGAATCAAGCCTAAATAGTTTCAATGCTACATTTTGCATAATTCACTGCTACCACCATCAGGGCAGGCCTGGCCTACTGGTTAGGGCCTCAGGCTTGTGACTGAAAGGCAAACAGTTTGAATCCAGACCAGGGGGAAGAGTGGGCTGGGGAAGAGGATGAACACACACATCCAAGGCTGAGGTGCCCTTGAGCAAAACCCTTAATGTCCACTTCTCAGGGACAGGGTTAGTGTATTTCACCTCACTGTGAGTGTGTCACTAACCCCTGGGTAAAATGTAGAGAGTGGCTGTGTCTGTGTCACTGGATGGGTTAAATGTAGAGACTGACTTTCCCTAACGGCTGTGATCCACCAGCAAGGGAATCACACTCCTTCACTTGCTCCTTCACGCATTACACCGCACCGCTCATGTTCGCAAATATTTTTGTCGTGGGTGTGTTTCAAAACACAGTTGCTGTTGCGGTGTAATGCGAAGTGAAGGAGTTTGCTTCCCTTGCTGGTGGATCACAGCCGTAAGGCCCGACAAACACACAAACTGCGCGTTCGCAGTGCGGGAGCGGGGCGGTCCATAAGCGGTGCCTGTGGGTTTGTGCATTCACACCAGAAATTGTCTCTGCGGTGTTCTGAGTGAACCAGCTGCTCGAACATTGCGTTTGAAATCTATGGACAACGCGCAAGTCCCGCTTACCGTGCTGGAAACACTTAGAAAAATAGAACTTGTTTCTATTTTTAAAAAAGCTGCGCGGGAAACCGGACAGGAGCCGCGCAGAACACGCGTGCAGTCTGAATGACCTAACCTGTTAACATGTATTTTAAATGAAATCGCCCCAAAACCACGCCCACGCCGCTCACGCACAGGTTTGTGTGTGAATCGGCCGTAACAGTGAACGAGTGCAGAAATGAACTTTGTGTGAGGATGAGAAATTAACTTTGAGAGAGCTGAATGATTTTAGAGAGCACATCTGCCCCCCTCAGGGTTTTCTCAGGGAGCAGTTTCCTCTGATTTGCACCAGTGCATTTTGTCACTGATTGTGTTTGCGATATCAAGTTGGTTGCATAATTATACATTATTAGTCTTAGGTGATGTTTACACCTCACAATTAGTACTATCAATAAACTTGTGCATTGTACACAACCACTGAAATATCATCACTGCAGAAAAATAATTTTTATCACTGAACTAGTGTATTGTACATAACATTTACAATCTGTAAACGTAATGAAATGAACATTGGTTGACAGAATGTACATTCACCAATTATTCATATTTTAAATCTGTTCTAAGGACTTGCCTTGCTCCATCTGTGACATCATCATGTTTGAAGTTTATGTTGCGAGGCTCTGACTTGTCACTCTTCATGGACACACAAGTGGGCACAGGTGATGGAGGCCTCTCATGATGGAATGAGCTGAGGTATGTAAAAACACATCAATTAATCCATTGTCCCCCATGTGGTAGCAGGATGTTCTTCACATGTCGTTACATACAAAACATCTTTAAAGCTGTATTCGGCAAGTCTATATAATTCTGAGACTTAGGCAAAGAAGAAAATTCAAAATCATACACCTCTCTGGTCCTCGCCGTAGCTCGTTGTCAGTGGCTTGCTCACAGCTGTGATCGACAGGCAACTATCCCTACGTCTGAACCTGATTGGTCGAAGGCTACAGGGAGCGCTGGATTTTTTCTAAGATACAGGATTTAGAAGGAGCTAGGGAATTCTATTTTCCCTTTTGCCTTTTTTCCTTTACTACTTACCACAATAACATGACAATTCTATGAAATTTGACTTTAAAGGAGTTGCCAAGCTTTAAATGGATGCACACATGCATCATAGTAATGTGGGCTTTCTGCAGCACCTCCTGGGATAACTGAGGGTTATTACATTGACTGTGACTGGGCTATCTGTCTATCTGTAGGCTACTTTGTTAACTAACACCTGGTTATGTTTTCTGGCATGTTTGATGAACATAATATGTTAGTGGAAGCTTATCACCACTACCATGTCAGTTTTTTTAAATAAACACCTTCCAGACTAATTCAAAAGTTTTGAGTGCAACTTTCGTGTGCAACTTTTGTGATACTAGGGATACTAAATGCTTTTTTTTGTTATATTTTTTTCTCTCTCATACTCATTGCATTGACATATCAACTAAGTAAGCACATATGCCCATTTATTGAGTTTAAACCATGATTTGACAACTGGTACTCACCTAGGTAAGAAATCAAGTAATTCTGAATCAACATTTAGATTCATATGATCAACTAGCATTATAGTAAGTTTTGGAAATAGATTTCCACTCACTATCCTTTGCTGAAATATAAAGGGAAAATATCCTGCTGCTAACCTCTTTTGGGTTGATTAAGGAAACGTTAAGGCCTACACTTTTTAATATGTTAAATAGGCTTACGCTTTTTAATACGTTAAATAGGCCTACACTTTAATCACTTATGGCATTATTTATGGTAATGTTTTGTTATGTGATTAAAAATAATCACACGAACAGTCATGGTGAAGTCTTCATGCCCTTCTGAATTAATGGTTCAGTTAAAACCACAATTTGACAACTGGGTTCTCACCCTAGGTAAGGAAAAAGTAATTCTGAATCAACATTTAGATTCATATAATCAACTAGCATTATAGTAAGTTTTGGAAATAGATTCCCACTATCCTTTGCTGAAATATAAAGGGAAAATATCTACTAACTATATCTATAGTTATATATATATAAATATCTACTAACTATACTAAATATCTACTACTAGCTACTAACCTCCCCTGGGTTGACCAAGGAAAGGTTAAATACACTTTAATGACGAATAGTCACTTATGGCATTATTTATGGTAATGTTTTGTTATATGATTAAAGATAATCACACTAACAGTCATGGTGAAGTCTTCATGCCCTTCTGAATTAATGGTTGACATCAATTAAAATATAATATAACAGATTTATTATGTATCAATTACTTAAAAAGTGTAAGTGAAAAAATGAAATGTTACTGATAATCAGTTTCTGCTAATATTACCCCCCCTAGGGTGACAAAGGGTTACTACATGGACAGTGTCCCCTGGAGTAACTCAGGGTTACTGCATGAACAGCGCCCCACAGGGGTGACTCAGAGTTACTACATAGCCACTTCAACCATTCAGTGTTAAAGTAGTCATTAATGGACTAATATGTGTTTGTTCTGAGGACTTGCCTTGATCCATCTGTGACATCATCATGTTTGAATGTTATATGTCGATCCTCTGACTTGTTACTCTTCATGGACATACAAGTGGGCACAGGAGATGGAGGCCTCTCATGATGGGATGAGCTGAAGTATTAAAAAAAGTCATTTGATAAAGTTGACATACCAGTTTACCAAATGTTACACAAAAGCCTAAGTAGAAAATAAAATAAAATTATAAAATTCCTTATTTAATCGATTGTTTGATAGCAAACAGCAGTTAAGCTGTAAGAAATTCATATCATGCGCTGCAGTAACTTACCTTTGCTCCTTGAGTTTGTCCTGTTTTATACCGACTTGTTCCTCCATTTTCCCGACGCTCCTCTTAACTCCCAATGGCGAGTTTCAGTGTCAGAATGTCAGTCAGAATGTGTAGCCTGTTACCAGACTGTAGGCTATAGCCTATTTACCCTACAATTCCGCATATTTTTCACATATGTGTGGCATATTATATTAGTGCTTCAAACCATTCAGCTGATTTTTTTTCTATTGAAACTCACCAGTCAAAGAACTGACAACACCTGCCGTTTTGCATAATTAGAAGTGCAAACACAAAAGCCCATTTCCTGACAAGAATGGATATATTTTCACTCAGAAAGTCACACTACTCTACAATCAAACCCTATTGTGCTAATGAATCTCTTTTGTAAGCTTATAAACTCATATTTAGACTGGGTAGACTACCGAATCCTCTTCGTCTTCCGTGTGTGATCATTACTTTGGTTTTACTTTCATTTTAATCCGTTCACGCGCGCGCACAAGCCTATTCGGTCACCAGGTGGAGCGATTCTCTTGAGGGCTTATAACCGGAGATGTAAAAAAATAGTTTAGGTCAATGTAAAATCTTTATTGTGAATTGCTGCCCTATTTTTTTTACATTGATCCAATGAATCACTTTTTACAGTGTATGTCGAATGCTCATCATCAACCATTCTTTATTCAGGAGAACTTGACTGAGCTCTAGGCTCTTTTAGGCTACAGCAATGCCCTGATAGGAAACAGGGGTGATAGCAGTCCGGCGCCGCGCCGGAAATCCGGCGTAGCGTGGCTCTGTTAAAAAAAAAAAAAAAAGCTTTCCCCATCCCATCAAAGAACGCAGATCCACGTTACGAAAAGTCCCTTTCCCCGCTCCATGCTGTGTGCTGCAGACCATGTAAAGCGCATCGCAACCCTTCAATCCAATCAGAAATAGGACGGGGCGGGTCGTGGTTGTCTTGGCCAATAAGAGACGTTGGTTGCTCGATTAGTACTCACGGCCTGTCCACTCCTGGCATGTAGTTGGGGGAAAAAGTTGTTTGGGTCAGAGACAGTCCTGTTGCAGCTTAAAATTGCCTCACGGCTTTCTAATTGTAATACATTATTAAACATTGTTTATGAGTACCTTAACACATGTCAGCAAGCAGACAAGTTATATGAAGAATGTCGTAAGTGTTAACCGATGTTTAGAAAAAAAAAAAATGAAACTCAGCACGCAATATCACCGCGCGTGATGCACCTTGCTATTGCTTTGGTAGTTTGCAATTGCTAGTTAGCGTGTCAAACCATCGCAAAGTTTTCCAGTAGCCTATGACGGGGTTTATGAAGCCCAGAGAAGATGTTAAAGGCCTGGATAAAACCATAAAGAACAAATGGCGTTGGGCATGGATTGAGGATGTGGGGAGTGATGGAAAGCCCTTCTCTCTCTGTAAGAAGCTGGCACAAGACCGTGCCGCTCTGTCACACCTGGCAATTTCAAGGCAGCATACGAGCTATCTGCTCACCCACGGCATTGCCCCAGAATTTAAACGCCAGCTGTCTGAGAAACTTAAGAATTGTATGTTTTCCCTTAATGTTGACGAGGCAACAGACAAAAACATGGACAAGATCATGAATGTCCTTGTCCGTTTTTTGACGAGGATGCTGGGAGCGTGAAGACTCAGCATCTTGCCAGTAGGATAATTAACATCGCAAATGCAGAAGCGTTAACAGCAGAGTTAAATGACGTCCTGCGCACATACGGCCTCGACTGGAGACAAGTGACAAGTATGTTACTTGACAATTGTGCTGTGATGAGGGGGAAAGTTTATTATTTCTGTTCTTGTTATTAAATCATCAGTAACAATAATGATTCATAGTAGGCCTAATAATAACTATAACAAAAATATCGCATAATAACGTAGGATTATTATTATTATTATTATTATTATTATTATTAGTCTTTTTGTTCTAATTATTTTTATTAGGCTTATTGCATTTGTATAGCCTATAATAGCACAATTCACACAAGACTGCTGCTCAACGTGCTTCACAGTTAGATCAAAAACAACAAAACATCAAAAACAACCATAACATTAAATAAATAAATAAATAAATAAAAAAAATATATATATATATATATATATATATATATATATATATATATATATAATACAATGAATTCCCACCTCAATTATAACTATACTGCAACAGCACAAGCCTAGAATGTATTTCTACATAGAACCCAACGTGTCCAGTTTGTTCCAGTCGATCTAAAGTGCTATACGAAGATGGAAATGATCTGTGTTTTTGTGAATAACACTATAGCCATTAAGCAAAAATGAAAACATATCTATAATGGTCATACAAAAACTATTAAATGTTTGAATAATTTGTCAAAAGTAAACCTATGTTACGTCATCGCCAGACCCCAACCGACCCCGCCCCCGCCCCTTGCCCCCGAAAAAAGTTCAGGCTCAGGATTTTTTTCACTATCACCCCTGAGGAAATAACAATCATAAAATAAGACAAAATAAACAAAGTAATAATACAGATTTCACACACAAAAAACTAACAAAATAAAAAATAAAAACTACAAACTACTTAAAGTAAGAACACTGTACAATAGGTTTACACACATCATCCAGTAAGGCCCTAATCCTGCTACAAGATGTTCTAATTTTAAAAGTTCTTGTAGCTTGTTCCACTTTGTGGGGGCATAGAACTGAAAAGCCATCTTGCCAATTTCAGACTTAACTGTAGGACTTTCTAGTGAAAGATATACCTGGGAGCGTGTGTTATGTGGATTGCATTTAATTTTCAAAAGTGAGGTGAGATAGGGTGGTAAATTTCCCTGTAATGCCTTATAGATGAAGAGTAGACAGTGTCTTTCTCTCCTGTAATAAAGAGAAGACCACCCCACATTCTGATAAAGCTTGCAGTGGTGAGTTCTACAACTATCACCAGTAATGAATCTTAAGGCACTGTGGTAAACCTTATCAAGCAATTTCAAAGTGGTGGAGGCTGCATGCATGTACAAAATATCATCATAGTCAAGGACTGACATTATAGTTGACTGTATAATAGTCATCCTGTTTTCTTTAGAGAAGCAAGATCTAATTCTGTACAAAGCACCCAATTTAACTTTCACTTTCTTAGTAAGTTCAGTCACATGTGTTTTAAAAGAAAGTTTGTCATCTAACCAAATACCAAGGTATTTGTATTGAGAAACCTGTTCAATTAGTGTACCATTCCTGGAAAAAATGCTAAAGCTATGTGAATCACATTTCTTGGCCTTGGAAAATAACATAAACTTTGTCTTTGACACATTTAACACCAATCTGAGCTTTTGAAAAGATTTCTTAACACTTCAAATATGTTTTACTAAAATATGCTACGCTATGCTGTTCTACACTACCCTAAACTGTGGTGCCTTTTCAACACTTTTCATGCACTTTGCCAATCATGCCCTTTGGGAGAAATGCCATGGCACCTTTTTTGCGCTGCCTGCTGTCTGCACTGTTGTATTTGTGTGTGTGTGTGTGTGTGTGTGTGTGTGTGTGTGTGTGTGTGTGTGTGTGTGTGTGTGTGTGTGTGTGTTTCAATTTGGTTTTGTGGAAGAAACTAACTTATATTAAAAAGAAAATATAAATTTAGTTGGCATGAGAAGTTGTACAAAGACTTCACATTTCTCAACCCTTTTTATAAGTAGTCACAGGTTGGTTTAGTTTGAGTGTTTTCTGTTTGTATTCTAAAAAAAGAGTTTTTTAAATAAACACCTTCCAGACTAATTCAAAAGTTTTGAGTGTAACTTTTGCATTTTTTTGTTATATTTGTTTTCTCTCTCATACTCATTGCATTGACATATCAACTTAGTAAGCACATATGCCCATTTATTGAGTTTAAACCATGATTTGACAACTGGTACTCACCCTAGGTAAGAAACAAGTAATTCTGAATCAACATTTAGATTCATATGATCAACTAGCATTATAGTAAGTTTTGGAAATAGATTTCCACTCACTATCCTTTGCTGAAATATAAAGGGAAAATATCCTGCTGCTAACCTCTTTTGGGTTGATTAAGGAAACGTTAAGGCCTACACTTTTTAATATGTTAAATAGGCTTACGCTTTTTAATACGTTAAATAGGCCTACACTTTAATCACTTATGGCATTATTTATGGTAATGTTTTGTTATGTGATTAAAAATAATCACACGAACAGTCATGGTGAAGTCTTCATGCCCTTCTGAATTAATGGTTCAGTTAAAACCACAATTTGACAACTGGGTTCTCACCCTAGGTAAGGAAAAAGTAATTCTGAATCAACATTTAGATTCATATAATCAACTAGCATTATAGTAAGTTTTGGAAATAGATTCCCACTATCCTTTGCTGAAATATAAAGGGAAAATATCTACTAACTATATCTATAGTTATATATATATAAATATCTACTAACTATACTAAATATCTACTACTAGCTACTAACCTCCCCTGGGTTGACTAAGGAAAGGTTAAATACACTTTAATGACGAATAGTCACTTATGGCATTATTTATGGTAATGTTTTGCTACATGATTAAAGATAATCACACTAACAGTCATGGTGAAGTCTTAAAAAAAAATCTAAATGACAGTTTGGATTAATTGCCAAACAGTTGTTGTTTATGCTTTCTGTGGCAATATAATCCTTGCCCTTCTGAATAAATGGTTGACTTCAGAGCCATAGAAAGCTCTCTCTCTATGGCTCTGGTTGACATCAATTAAAATACTTGAGTAGACTAGCATTCAAACCTAACAATCATTAAGTCAGATTTATTGTTTTAACACAAGAATGCCAGTGTTTCTAGCCTTTCTCTGTCCTAGTGTCACTTTCTATATATATTGTTGTTGTCATTTATAGTCCATGTCATTTCTATTTTTATTTATTTTTTTTGTCTTATTCTGTATTTGTCTTTGCTGCTTATGGTCTGTGTCATTTCTATACTTTGTATTTGTTTGTGTCACTGACCGTTGTGTACATGTTTGTTTCATAGACTGTTGTGTACTTGTCATTTCTGTACTTTTATTTTATTTTTTCTGCTGGCTATCTTGGCCAGGACTCCCTGGTGGAAGAGATTATTTATCTCAATGGGACAGTCCTGGTAAAATAAAGGTTTAAATAAAATAAAATAAAATTGTGTATCAATTAAAAAAAAGTGTTAAAGGTCAGAAAAAAATAATAATCAAGTGATAATCAGTTTCGGATAATATTTTGAGTTCACTGAGCAGTTGGGGTTTACAGTGTATGGACAGTCTGTCACTGAATAAACATTGCCCCCCTAAGGGTTATTACATAAACAGCACCCCCTTAGGGTAACAAAGGGTTACTACATGGACAATGTCCCCTGGAGTAACTCAGGGTTTCTGCATGAACAGCGCCCCACAGGGGTGACTCAGAGTTACTACATAGCCACTTCAACCCTTCAGTCTGAAAGTATTCATTAATGAAATAATATGCTTGTTCTTAGGACTTGCCTTGCTCTATCTGTGACATCATCCTGTTTGAAGTTTATGTGGCGAGGCTCTGACCAGTCACTCTTCATGGACACACAAGTGGGCACAGGAGATGGAGGCCTCTCATGATGGAATGAGCTGATGAATTAAAAGTCCTTTACAGTAATACAGTTGACATACCAGTTTACCAAATGTTACACAAAAGCCTAAGTCGATCCTCTAAATAAAACAAAATAAATATTTGAAAAAAAATCCTTATTTAATGGATCATTGTATGATAGCAAACAGCAGTTAAGCTGTAAGAAATTCATATCATGCGCTGCAGTAACTTACCTTTGCCCCTTGAGTTTGTTTTCCTGTTTTATACCGACTCGTTCCATGTTGCCGACGGTCAATGGCGAACTTCAGTGTCAGACTGTCAGTCAGAATATGTAGCCTGTTACCAGACTGTAGGTTGTAGCGTATTTAGGCCTACCCTACACTTTCGCGTATATTTCGCATTGTATTCGTGCTGCAAACCGTTCAGCTTATTTTTTTCTAATTGAAACGTACCTCTGAGAACTGACAACACCTGCCGTTTTGCGTAATTAGAGGTGCAAACACAAACGCCCATTTTCTGACAAGAATAGGCCTATATTTCACTCAGAAAGTCACGCAACACTACAGTCAAACGTTATTTTGCTAATGACTCTGTTTTGTAAGCTTGTTAACTCATATTTAAACTGGCATTTTATCGGTAGACTACCGAATCCTCTTCGTCTTCCGTGTGTGATCACTACCTTGGATTTACTTTCACTTTTATCCGTTCACGCGCGCGCACGCAAGCCTATTCGGTCACATGTCGAAAGATTCTCTCGAGGGCTTCCAACACGACGGAGGTTTGATGTAAGACTAGCGGACCTAAAAGGCATATAGGACGTTATTAACTCTTCCTAGACTGCTAGAAAATTCAAATATGTTTTTGACTTATATTTGGCATGGTGTAAACGTTTAGAGTGTATTTATAAAATATTTAGGACAAAATGATAATCCATGATTA
>JAODXP020000028.1:14415258-14420258 GCA_027497455.2 Sardinella longiceps | reverse complement strand
AAGACAGCTGTTTATCTTTCATGCGATTGAGCTCCCGAAAAGGCAGTGGAAAAATTAAGTGGACATTCTGATTTTCTTTTCCCTCAGCCCAGTCCAGGATGTACTTTTGAACTGAAACCGTTTTGCCAATGCCAGCTACACCCTTTGTGATGACACTTCTGATGGGTTTGTCTTGCCCAAGTAAGGGCTTAAAGATGTCTGAGCATTTGATAGGTGTCTCCTGTCCAGCTGATCTCTTGGATATGGACTCAATCTGCCTGACTTCATGCTCCTCATTTACTTTTCCACTTCCTCCTTCTGTGATGTAGACCTCTGTGTAGATCTTCTCCAGCAGAGCTGAGCTCCCTTGCTTGGGTATTCCTTCAAACACACTCTGGTACTTGGACTTCAGATTTCTTTTCAGCTCAGATTGCCACACTTCATGTAGTTCATCTGTTACACAAAGCATGACAAAATGTGCTTCTTTAAAAGGATTCCTGGCTAGTAATAATGCTAACAAGCCCAACTAGCTGGAGATCCTTTTAACACCAATGTGTTCTATTATGACACCAATTTACTGATGCAAGTAATGTCTTATTTATTAAGATTTCTAACTTTCTCAAATTCCTACTATTAGTAGAAAAAAAGACAGACTTCTTACTTTCTTCCAGTTTGTCAGCGATGTGTTTGTGCTTCATGTTCCTCAGGAAGTGCAGTGCCATCTTGAGAGCCCCTTCTCTGGCATCACTCTCATCCTGATCTTTACCCTCATGGTTTTCTTGGTAATCTGGATTCAGAATCTTCTGGAATCTCTTCAGCTCATTCTTCACAAAGTATATCATCTTCTCCTCGAGCACCTGGAATAGCAATTGCATTGCAATACTGTGGTTTAGAATAAAACTAAATGTTGTTGTTGGACTGAACTCATATTTATGGATATATTTATGGATATATTTATCCTATGAATGTGAGCAGCAAAAATGTATCTGTATTATTAGGTTTGTGATATAAAGCAAAATCATATTGAAGTCATCTCCCACTCATTAGATAGAGAATAGAGTAAGGACACTCATTCTACTTCTTACCAACAGGGGGAAGAGGGGAGATCAGCTAGAGACTGAATGCCTCAGTGAACATGTGAGTTTTGAGGGCTTTTTGAAAGATGTCAGTGTGGGGGCATGGCGTACGTGGGGTGGTAAGGTCCTCTAACCAGAGCTCTAAACTGATATGCACTGTGAATAGAAGTAAGGTGTTTGTATTGATCTTGTTGGACCAAGGCAATAATATGATTTTCTCTCAGTGCAAATAAATGTACTGATATCATCCAGTGAATGTCTTCCCACTGGTAAAGTCATGTTAAGTCAATTGTGAAAGTGAACACTGCACAGTTAATGTTTAATGCAGGGGGGTCAAAGTCATTTTTATCAAGCATCAGGGACTTTCCTTAGAGGGCTGTCAATGCCAAGTCCACATGCTTGACCAAAAACTAGGGTGGAAAAAAATATTCCTTTTGTTTTTGACCATCACCACCAACACAGTCCTTATTTGCCACCACTTAATTTTGTGTTCCTTTCCTGTTGCTAAGCAGGTCTAGATGCACCTCATAGGGAGTTGCCAGCATTGTCTTGTCTAAATGTGACACAATCCATTTTTGCATCACTAGAACTGTTTTCAACAGGCCACATAGCGACAGTTCTTTTCAAATTATGTAAAGGGTCGCACCCGGCCCCTGGGGCTTATGTTTGACACCCCTGTGGAATGTAGAAATGTAATCATGGTCTATCAGTGATGCATGATGAGGCTGCATCCAAACCTGGAATATATGCTTGAGGTCCTGTGTGGTGAACTGGTCACTGGCAGCTTCTGGATCACATTTCTCCACTTGACCTCTGAGGATTTAGAGCACAAACACACCACACACTCATTATGTGTCAAACTAAATCATTCAATGCTACATTGTGCATGATTTCTCTGTTCCCACCATCAGGGCAGGCCTGGCCTACTGGTTAGGGCCTCAGGCTTGTGACTGAAAGGCAGACAGTTTGAATCCTGACCAGGAGGAAGAGTGCAGGCAGGTAGAGTGTGGGAAGAGGTTAAGGTGCCCTTGAGCAAAACCCTACATGCCCACTGCTCAGGTATTTCACCTCACTGTGTGTGTGTGTGTGTGTGTGTGTGTGTGTGTGTGTGTGTGTGTGTGTGTGTGTGTGTCACTAACCCATGAGTTAAATGTAGAGACCAATTTTCCCAAACAGGGAACAAGTGCAGAAATGAAGGAGAAATTAACTTTACCCTTTCTCGTCCTTCTGTTGTGTCTCTCAAACTAGATTTGTTATTCTAGGGACATTGATGACACTTCAATAGATTCAATAGATTCAAAACTGTTGTTGTTTATGCTTTCTGTGGCATTATAATCCATGCTGTTCAGAATTAATGGTTCACATCAATTAAAACAAAATATTTGAGTAGCTGACTTGTACGCAAACCTAACAATCAGGAAGACAGATTCATTAAGTATCAAGCATTTATTAAAGAGAAAGTTTAAAACTTCAGAAAAAAAAAAATTAAATGATAGTGATGATCAGTTTCTGTTAATATTTTGAGTTCACTGAGCTGTTCACTGTTGGGGTTTACAGTGTATGGACAATCCGTCACTGCATAAACAGTGCCCCCTACAGTAGCAAAGGGTTATTACATGGACAGTGTCCCCTGGAGTAACTCAGGGTTACTGCATGAACAGCGCCCCACAGGGGTGATTCAGAGTTACTACATAGCCACTTCAACCATTCAGTCTGAAAGTATTCATTAATGAACTATTATGTTTGTTCTGAGGACTTGCCTTGCTCCATCTGTGACATCACCATGTTTGAAGTTTATGGGGTGACCCTTTGACCAGTCACTTTTCATGGACACACAAGTGGGCACAGGAGATGGAGGCCTCTCATGATGGGATGAGCTGAGGAATTAAAAAATACAGTTCACATACCAGTTTACCAAATGTTACAAAGCCTAAGTCGATCCTCTAAATAAAATAAAATAAATATTTGAATAAAATTCCTTATTTAATGTATCATTGTTTGATAGGTCAATCATATCAAGAAAATCATATCATGCGCTGCAGTAACTTACCTTTGCCCCTTGAGTTTGTCCTCCTGTTTTATACCGACTCGATCCTCCATGTTCCCGACGCTCCTCTTAACTCCCAATGGCGCTTCAGTGTCAGAATGTCAGTCAGAATGTGTAGCCTGTTACCAGACTGTAGGCTATAGCCTACCTACCCTACAATTTCGCATTTTTTTTGCATATTTGGCATATTATATTCGTGCTGCAAACCGATCAGCTGATTTTTTTTCTGATTGAAATTTACCTCAGTCGTAGAACGAGTAGGGTCTGTCTGCGTCCTGCAAGACAGGGGCGTGTCGTGAGTAGGCGTAACGCGAGAAAAAGGCGTGTCTTTAGTATTCTGAAAAGTCGATCACACCACAGTCCGGTAGATGGCGATAGTACACGTCGCTTTGTGAACCGCCAATGAAAATCACAGAAGAAGGAGATTCGCGCCGTTTTGAAGAAGAAGAAGAAGAATTCGCGCCGTTTGCTAATGTTTCGAGTAGAGTCTGACGCAGCCGGATAGTATTGCTACATTCACAGGGCGAATTAACTTTTCGGATCAACTTTGTGGATATAAGTTTGTGTTAAGATGTGTGACTCGACGGACCAGTTGGATTGTCCAATTTTCAAGGTCAGTTGTGTAACCGGTCGTACCTCTGCGTTGTGAGTTGAAGGAATGACGCCACACAGCTGATTTGCCTTTTCAATCTTTAATTGGGAGCTGCAACAATGGGTCAGCATCAGAAGGGAAACAAAGTAGATTGTGTTAAAGCGTGGGTCTGCATCTGCAGCATAGCAGAAACGCTTCCTCCTCAACTAATCAATAAACTGATTGTACATGAACTATTACACTTTTCTAATGTTATGGAGTGTGTCAATAAAATAAATAAAATAAATTCCAAAAGGGAAAAATGTATTATAAAATGTGGTGTGAATGTGTGTTAATATCCTGAGGGAAACTAGTCTACTTTCCATTTCTACCTCATATCAAATTCAACAGATTCCCAAAAAGGAGATCATTATAATATACAGTAGAAACATAGAAATATACAGAGCATGAAAATATACTAGAAACTAATCCAAAATAAAATAAATCTGATTTATAACGTCAAGAGAAGACACTGCTTCGTCCATTCACAAGCCCTTACATACGGTTCCTTTAGAAACTACAAATCTGTCTGCGTCCTCGTCCAGGGGGGCGTGTCTCTAGTGGGCGTGTCGTTAACTTCGGGCGTGACTACGTATGACCACGTCGTCGCGGGTGGGCGTGTATTTAGGGGGCGTGTCTTGAGAAGTGGGCGTGTCTTTAGTCTTGCAGGACGCAGCCGGATACTATTGCGTAGAACTGACAACACCTGCCGTTCTGCGTAACTAGAAGTGCAAACACAAGCGCCCATTTCCTGACAAGAATATATTTTCACTCAGAAAGTCATACAACACTACAATCAAACGTTATTGTGCTAATGACACTCCTTTGTAAGCTTATTACCTCATATTTAAACTGACACTATATCGGTAGACTACCGAATCCTCTTCGTCTTCCGTGTGTGATCTCTACTTTTGTTTTACTTTCTCTTTTACCCGTTCACGCGCGCGCACAAGCCTATTCGGTCACCTGTCGAGCGATTCTCACGAGGGATTCTAACCGGAGATGTTTAAAGCAACACGACCGACGGAGGTTTGATGTAAGACTAGCGGACCTGAAAGTTATAGCAGACATAGCACTCCCTGATATTGATAATGCCTCCCTGATGCCCTCAAATTGAATAATATCTCCCTGAATCTAGAGCTAGCAAGCCAGAGCATGCAGGTGAAACATTTACCTCTACATTGCGCATCTTAGTATGCGTGCATCTGAGAGTGAATGAGAGGGACAGAAAGAGAAGCAGTGCCTGAGGGAACAGTGTGCGTGCCTG
>JAODXP020000028.1:14402758-14410258 GCA_027497455.2 Sardinella longiceps | reverse complement strand
AGTGTGTAAGGGGTGAGTATAGTCCTGGGTAGAGTAGAGTAGTGTGTAAGGGGTGAGTATAGTCCTGGGTAGAGTAGTGTGTAAGGGGTGAGTATAGTCCTGGGTAGAGTAGAGTAGTGTGTAGTGTGTAAGGGGCAGAGGTGTCAAGTAACGAAGTACAAATACTTCGTTACTGTACTTAAGTACATTTTTTAGGTATCTATACTTTACTCCACTACTTATTTTTCTGCCTACTTTTTACTTCTACTTCTTACATTTTCATGCAAGTATCGGTACTTTCTACTCCTTACATTTTAAAAATCGCCTCGTTACTGCTATTTCTTTCGCCAAGTTTTTATTTCGTCTCGTCATCATTCAAACTTTTCTTTTGGGATCTTCAATTGCTCGTTAGGTGCTGTGCACGCACTGTGTGCGTGTTAGATGCAGCGCAGCTAACCTCCTTGAGCAGAATCGCCCGCAATGCTTTTCTATCTTTCCTCTCCAAGCTACTAGGAAGAGTCATGTTGCAAGCTTTGCTGCTTTGAAAGCAAGCAACTGTCTAGAATAAGTATCTTCCTACCAAATTGTCTCATTTAAATTTAGGATCCCTGCAACATAGCCTACTGTCAAGAAGACGATTATTTGGCTATTAACGCAGCCTATTTTAATTTTACATCTAAGTAGCGATTGTTAAGCTTACCTTGGAAATGCTGTTGCTGGGCATTTTAATAGTTGCAGGATAATTTTCTGCATAACATAAAAACGTGTATCCTAGAACTCATGTAATAGTCATGGCCGTAGCTACAATAGAAGACACCGAGGTCCTTTTTTCGAGACGAAAATAAGTTTAACATTCTTCAGACGCGCCAATTAAGTAATCCTTTTGCGCGCGCTATGCCTCAAAACATATCGCCGGTTTTGCTTCATTGTCTTTCGTTATATGGGTATATCTGCTCTTACAATCGAGGTATTTGGTATTAAATTAAACTAGACAACCAGATCTATCCATTGATATCATTGGCAATGTACTTGCTAGAGAATGAGAGGGTTTAATTTCAGTACAAAGATCACCTATATTTAGGCAAGGTATGTCTTTATCTAGTGTTAAAGGCTAAACTTGCAAGATCATCACACATTATAATATAGACCTATAAGTTGCAGAGATCATTTTTCAGGTTTTCAATCTCATTGAAATCTGTGAAATGAACACAATTTTTAAAACTGTAATCTGTGGTGGGAGTACATTATTGTAGACTTAATGATTGGAACACTTAAATCATACCCACTGGACTCACTGAAACAAAATATATTTTCTCCAAACACAATCAGTGGCAGGTTACACTGTTGTCACACAATTATAAATAGCCTAAACAATTCTGTGCTAAAAAGAGAAAGCTGCCTGTGTAGCCTATTAGGAAGGAAGGAGGAGCTGTGTTTCATTGACTTTCAGTGGGTGTAATTTTTGTGTTTCCATCACAAAAAAGTCTATAATGATGTGCTCCCACCATTGCATTTTTATTAAGAATTGTGTTCATTTCACAGATTGCTGTGAGATCATTTTGAAGTTTTCTATCACCCAATTTCAGAAATGGAGCACCCTCATTTTAGGTGGTGCTGAAGTCTCACAACTGATGGGAGAAGGGAAAGGGAGAGGGTTTTGGAGTGTCTCAGACCTTTCCCTTTACTGTGGCAGTTATGCATATAATAGTGTATCGAGTACAATAAGTGAGTTTAGCAAAGTCAGTAATGAGCAGGGGAAGTTCAAAGATTAGTTCAAACACTATTTCAATAGATTTCCTATGTTCATTTTTTTTCTATTGTCTACTATTGATATTGCGGTTTAAAACACAGCTTGCAAAAGGTTGAGAACCCCTGCCATAGAACATGTACCATTATCCCATACCACAAAAGGATGCATGGCCTATCACTAGGCTATGTATCTAGAAATGTAGGCCTGCCAATGCGCTGTAGGCCCATGCAGCACGGCCTAAGCCTTTTTTGCCTGATATGGCATGTTTTCTCTAAAATTACTTTTACTTTTATACTTTAAGTAGTTTTAAAACTAGTACTTTTATACTTTTACTTAAGTAACAAGTTTGTGTTGATACTTCAACTTTTACTGAAGTCTTTTCAAACACTAGTATCTATACTTCTACTTAAGTAATGAAAGTGAATACTTTTGACACCTCTGGTAAGGGGTGAGTATAGTGCTGGGTAGAGTAGTGTGTAAGGGGTGAGTATAGTGCTGGGTAGAGTAGAGTGTAAGGGGTGAGTATAGTGCTGAGTAGAGTAGAGTAGTATGTAAGGGGTGAGTATAGTGCTGAGTAGAGTAGAGTAGTGTGTAAGGGGTGAGTATAGTCCTGGGTAGAGTAGTATGTAAGGGTGAGTATAGTGCTGGGTAGAGTAGAGTAGTGTGTAAGGGGTGAGTATAGTGCTGGGTAGAGTACAGTAGTGTGTAAGGGGTGAGTATAGTGCTGGGTAGAGTAGTGTGTAAGGGGTGAGTATAGTGCTGGGTAGAGTAGTGTGTAGTGTGTAAGGGGTGAGTATAGTCCTGGGTAGAGTAGAGTAGTGTGTAAGGGGTGAGTATAGTCCTGGGTAGAGTAGTGTGTAGTGTGTAAGGGGTGAGTATAGTGCTGGGTAGAGTAGTGTGTAAGGGGTGAGTATAGTCCTGGGTAGAGTAGTGTGTAAGGGGTGAGTATAGTCCTGGGTAGAGTAGTGTGTAGTGTGTAAGGGGTGAGTATAGTCCTGGGTAGAGTAGTGTGTAAGGGGTGAGTATAGTGCTGGGTAGAGTAGAGTAGTGTGTAAGGGGTGAGTATAGTCCTGAGTAGAGTGGAGTAGTGTGTAAGGGGTGAGTATAGTGCTGGGTAGAGTAGTGTGTAGTGTGTAAGGGGTGAGTATAGTCCTGGGTAGAGTAGTGTGTAGTGTGTAAGGGGTGAGTATAGTGCTGGGTAGAGTAGTGTGTAAGGGGTGAGTATAGTCCTGGGTAGAGTAGTGTGTAAGGGGTGAGTATAGTGCTGGGTAGAGTAGTGTGTAAGGGGTGAGTATAGTGCTGAGTAGAGTAGTGTGTAAGGGGTGAGTATAGTGCTGAGTAGAGTAGTGTGTAGTGTGTAAGGGGTGAGTATAGTCCTGGGTAGAGTAGAGTAGTGTGTAAGGGGTGAGTATAGTCCTGGGTAGAGTAGTGTGTAGTGTGTAAGGGGTGAGTATAGTGCTGGGTAGAGTAGTGTGTAAGGGGTGAGTATAGTCCTGGGTAGAGTAGTGTGTAAGGGGTGAGTATAGTCCTGGGTAGAGTAGAGTAGTGTGTAAGGGGTGAGTATAGTCCTGGGTAGAGTAGTGTGTAAGGGGTGAGTATAGTGCTGGGTAGAGTAGAGTAGTGTGTAAGGGGTGAGTATAGTCCTGAGTAGAGTGGAGTAGTGTGTAAGGGGTGAGTATAGTGCTGGGTAGAGTAGTGTGTAGTGTGTAAGGGGTGAGTATAGTCCTGGGTAGAGTAGTGTGTAGTGTGTAAGGGGTGAGTATAGTGCTGAGTAGAGTAGTGTGTAAGGGGTGAGTATAGTCCTGGGTAGAGTAGTGTGTAAGGGGTGAGTATAGTCCTGGGTAGAGTAGTGTGTAGTGTGTAAGGGGTGAGTATAGTGCTGGGTAGAGTAGAGTAGTGTGTAAGGGGTGAGTATAGTGCTGAGTAGAGTAGTGTGTAAGGGGTGAGTATAGTCCTGGGTAGAGTAGTGTGTAGTGTGTAAGGGGTGAGTATAGTCCTGGGTAGAGTAGTGTGTAAGGGGTGAGTATAGTCCTGGGTAGAGTAGAGTAGTGTGTAAGGGGTGAGTATAGTCCTGGGTAGAGTAGTGTGTAAGGGGTGAGTATAGTGCTGGGTAGAGTAGAGTAGTGTGTTAGGGGTGAGTATAGTGCTGGGTAGAGTAGAGTAGTGTGTAAGGGGTGAGTATAGTCCTGGGTAGAGTAGTGTGTAAGGGGTGAGTATAGTGCTGGGTAGAGTAGTGTGTAGTGTGTAAGGGGTGAGTATAGTGCTGGGTAGAGTAGAGTAGTGTGTAAGGGGTGAGTATAGTGCTGGGTAGAGTAGAGTAGTGTGTAAGGGGTGAGTATAGTCCTGGGTAGAGTGGAGTAGTGTGTAAGGGGTGAGTATAGTGCTGGGTAGAGTAGAGTAGTGTGTAAGGGGTGAGTATAGTGCTGGGTAGAGTAGAGTAGTGTGTAAGGGGTGAGTATAGTCCTGGGTAGAGTAGAGTGTAAGGGGTGAGTATAGTCCTGGGTAGAGTAGTGTGTAGTGTGTAAGGGGTGAGTATAGTCCTGGGTAGAGTAGAGTAGTGTGTAAGGGGTGAGTATAGTGCTGGGTAGAGTAGAGTAGTGTGTAGTGTGTAAGGGGTGAGTATAGTGCTGGGTAGAGTAGTGTGTAGTGTGTAAGGGGTGAGTATAGTCCTGGGTAGAGTAGAGTAGTGTGTAAGGGGTGAGTATAGTGCTGGGTAGAGTAGAGTAGTGTGTAGTGTGTAAGGGGTGAGTATAGTGCTGGGTAGAGTAGTGTGTAGTGTGTAAGGGGTGAGTATAGTCCTGGGTAGAGTAGAGTAGTGTGTAAGGGGTGAGTATAGTGCTGGGTAGAGTAGAGTGTAAGGGGTGAGTATAGTGCTGGGTAGAGTAGTGTGTAAGGGGTGAGTATAGTGCTGGGTAGAGTAGAGTAGTGTGTAAGGGGTGAGTATAGTCCTGGGTAGAGTAGAGTAGTGTGTAAGGGGTGAGTATAGTCCTGGGTAGAGTAGTGTGTAGTGTGTAAGGGGTGAGTATAGTGCTGGGTAGAGTAGAGTAGTGTGTAAGGGGTGAGTATAGTGCTGGGTAGAGTAGAGTAGTGTGTAAGGGGTGAGTATAGTCCTGAGTAGAGTAGAGTAGTGTGTAAGGGGTGAGTATAGTGCTGGGTAGAGTAGAGTAGTGTGTAAGGGGTGAGTATAGTGCTGGGTAGAGTAGTGTGTAAGGGGTGAGTATAGTCCTGGGTAGAGTAGTGTGTAGTGTGTAAGGGGTGAGTATAGTGCTGGGTAGAGTAGTGTGTAAGGGGTGAGTATAGTGCTGGGTAGAGTAGTGTGTAAGGGGTGAGTATAGTGCTGGGTAGAGTAGTGTGTAGTGTGTAAGGGGTGAGTATAGTCCTGGGTAGAGTAGTGTGTAGTGTGTAAGGGGTGAGTATAGTGCTGAGTAGAGTAGTGTATAAGGGGTGAGTATAGTCCTGAGTAGAGTAGTGTGTAGTGTGTAAGGAGTGAGTATAGTGCTGGGTAGAGTAGAGTAGTGTGTAAGGGGTGAGTATAGTGCTGGGTAGAGTAGAGTAGTGTGTAAGGGGTGAGTATAGTGCTGGGTAGTGTAGTGTGTAAGGGGTGAGTATAGTGCTGGGTAGAGTAGTGTGTAGTGTGTAAGGGGTGAGTATAGTCCTGGGTAGAGTAGAGTAGTGGAACAGGAACTTTCCCACAAATTTTCAAACAGACTGAAGTGTTATCATTCTGGATGATGCATTACATTGTGTGTTCTGTTGGCTATGCTAAAGCAATTCTAGGGTCTGTTAAGAGTTGTAGGAAGTGGTAGGATATAGACCTTTTTACCATTTTAAATGTGGGACCCACCTATCTATGCTTGTTCCAAAAATGGGAAATAACCCGAGAGAGATTATTGCAGTAATGTAGGCCTATCTACTGATGCCATTATGGACAGGAGTCCAGGAATCTTTGATACAAAATATCAGCAAAGTAAGAAATATGCTTCTTTTTTTTTTTTTAATGCTGTTGCCCTTTTAAGAAAAATAAAATAGCCTACTCTCCTGTGTCTCGTCTGTACTAGTGGGAGAGAGAGAAGATAGATGCTACTTATTAAATCCTACCTATTTACTGAAAATAGCTTTGACACCTAAACTATTTGAGAAAGATAGCGCTGAAATGAAATACAAGGCCTGACTTGTATTAAGTTTGCTAAACCGGCAAATCGCGGTAAAATGCGCAAAATGTATTGGCGAGGAGAAAATAGTCAAGTAAAAAGTTTGAAGTTTGAGGAAGAGTTTGTAAGTTTTCCTGGTCAGACAACCAAAAAGAGGGAAGATTCAACCAAGAATGGGACAGGTCTAGCCATGGATTAAAACTTTTTTTTTGTTGTTGTTTTTTTGTTTTTCTCCCTGTCGAGTCGTAGCCTACTCGGCCAAAATCGGGGACATTTTCGGGGACAGGTGCAGGCGGGGACAGGTCATCAAAATCGGGGTCTGTCCCCGGAAATCAGAGACGTCTGGTCACCCTATACTATAGCATATCCATAGTTGCCTGTATGGAACAGGAGTGTGGTGTGGGACGTTACTAATAGAATGGGGAGGGAGCATTACTACATACCCGTAGTTGCTTGTGTAGAATAGGGGGGGGGCATTACTACATACCCATAGTTGCCTGTGTAGAATGGGGGGGGGGGCATTACTACATACCCGTAGTTGCTCGTGTAAAAGGGGGGAGTGGTGACTGTGTAGGTCAGCTCAAGGTCAGGGGACTCAAGGTCGATGAAGTGGAGCTGCTTCTTGGTCAGGTGAATCACCTCTGTCTCCTTGACAACCAGGTGTCGGACAACACCTGGGGCTTCTTTAGGGGGCTGATCAGGAACGGGGTTTATAACGATCACAACAACCTGCAGGACGAACAGAACAGAGCTAATACTGAATGTGTGTGTGTGTGTGTGTGTGTGTATGTATGTGTGTGTATGTGTGTGTCTGTGTGTGTGTGTGTGTGTATGTATGTGTGTATGTATGTGTCTGTGTGTGTCTGTGTGTGTGTATGTGTGTGTGTATGTGTGTGTGTGTGTGTGTGTGTGTCTGTGTGTGTGTGTGTGTGTGTGTGTGTGTACCTGAGGCTCGGAGAGATTGGGCGGATCGTGGAAGTCTGACATCACTACTTCAAAAGAATCCTCAAAGATCTCGTTTCCTAGGTGACGGTAGTAAATGATGGAGTGGAAAAGATCCTTCTGGAGGAAGCGACTCACTGGGTAACCTACAGAGCAGAGGAGTTACACACACACACACACACACACACACACACACACACACACACACACACACACACACACAAAGAAGCACACAAACAGAGTTAGATCATAAAACTAGCTAGCTAGGGTAGCCAAGAGAGCAGGAGAGATTGATAAACTAGTGTAGCTAACTAGCTAGCTAACAACTTACAGGATTACCTACAGAACTCACAGGTAAGTAACCTAAAGAGCAGAAGGGAGATTGATAAACTAGCACACAATTTAGGGGAACTAAGCTGAGGGATGATGGGACTTGTTAAACTAGCTAGCTAGCGACACACAGAGGACAAGACTAGTTAAACTAGGTAGCCAGCAAGCTATGGGACAGGTTAAATTAGCTAGCAAGCAACTAACAGGTGACAGCAGGTGAATAAACTGTCTGTCAAGTCAAATGTATTTACAACTCAGTGTGCAAAGCGTTTTACAGTGGAAGGCGGGACCTCATGAACCACCACCAATGTGTAGCACCCACCTGCCATCACAGTCGGTGCCAGAACA
>JAODXP020000028.1:14390258-14397758 GCA_027497455.2 Sardinella longiceps | reverse complement strand
GTGTGTCCACTAGGTCCAGTCTGATAGCGATGTAGTCCACATGTGTGTGTGTGTGTGTGTGTGTGTACCTTGTATATGGATTGACTGCGTGTGTCCACTAGGTCCAGTCTGATAGCGATGTAGTCCATGTGTGTGTGTGTGTGTGTGTGTGTGTGTACCTTGTATATGGTTTGGCTGCGTGTGTCCACTTAGTCCAGTGTGATAGTGATGTAGTCCTTGTGTGTGTGTGTGTGTGTGTGTGTGTGTGTGTGTACCTTGTATATGGATTGGCTGCGTGTGTCCACTAGGTCCAGTCTGATAGCAATGTAGTCCACATGTGTGTGTGTGTGTGTGTGTGTGTGTGTGTGTGTGTGTGTGTGTGTGTACCTTGTATATGGATTGGCTGCGTGTGTCCACTAGGTCCAGTCGTATAGCGATGTAGTCCACATGTGTGTGTGTGTGTGTGTGTGTGTGTGTGTGTGTGTGTGTGTGTGACCTTGTATATGGATTGACTGCGTGTGTCCACTAAGTCCAGTCTGATAGCAATGTAGTCTACGTCGGGGGAGGGCGGGTCCTTATGTTGATATCGGATTCCCATTCGCAGAAAGTCGTCACACGGAACCTTAGTGACCTTCACCAACTTCAGACCCCTCAGACAGTCTTCACTCTTACATTGGGCCCTCGCTTTATTATCTAAAACACACACACACACACTTACACTGCGCTCTCGCTTTATTATCTAAAATAAAATAGATGTATCACATTAGCTATATCACATCAGCAGCTGTTGGCATTGTGTGTGTGTGTCTGTGTGTGTGTGTGTGTGTGAGTGTGCCATACCCAGCTGCGGTCGGAGTGGTACAAAACTGTGTGGTTCGTCTCCCCTGGCCTTGACTGAGATTGGTGCGGATCACGTTCATTGCGGTAGTGGTCAGATTAGATGGGATTGGCCCATTGGGTTACTGGACTCCTGTGATGAGACTGACTCTCATTGTGTGTGTGTGTGTGTGTGTGTGTGTGTGTGTGTGTGTGTGTGTGTGTGTGTGTTGTGTGTGTGTGTGTGTGTGTGTGTGTGTGTGTGTGTGTGTGTGTGTGTGTGTGTGTGTGTTGTACCCAGCTGTTGTCGGAGCGGTACAAAGCTGTGTGGTTCGTCTCCTCGGGCCTGCACTGGCTGTGGTTGAGTGTGTGTGTGTGTGTGTGTGTGTGTGTGTGTGTGTGTGTGTGTGTGTGTCATACCCAGCTGCTGTCGGAGCGGTACAAAGCTGTGTGGTTCGTCCCCTCGGGCCTGGACAGTCTGTGGTTGCCCAGTGACCAGCTGTCCGTGGGCAGGCAGGTGTGTGTCCAGGGTGGTAATGCATACGTGACACTCCAGGTTGGAACGCTGCTCGTAGTTAAAGGTGACGACGTTCCCGTCCAGAACGTCCGACAGGCCGTAGAACTCCGGAACCTCCAGCCGCTTGGGGCCCAGTTTGATGATATTGCAGTCCGGTTCTGTGATCTCCACACGCAAGGAGAACAGTTCTGTGTGGGTCTCAGTCTCGGAGAACCTGTGGAACCGCAGAACACAATGATAGAACTGAGAACCTGCGGAAACGCAGAACACAATGATAGAACTGAGAACCTGCAGAACCGCAGAACACAATGACAGAACTGAGAACCTGCGGAAACGCAGAACACAATGATAGAACTGAGAACCTGCGGAACCGCAGAACACAATGACAGAACTGAGAACCAGCGGAACCGCAGAACACAATGATAGAACTGAGAACCCGGAATAAGAGAGATATTTAGCACCCTGTTTTGTAATTAGAGACAGAACTGGTTAGAATGAACTGGTTTGTAACTGAGACTTTATTATAGGAGGAGACACAGCACTCACTCTATTGCCTCATTGAAATGCATGGGGAAAGTTTGTTATGCGAAGATGGCTGACTTCAGAAACTGGAAGTCCTACCTCGCAGTGAAAAGAGCCAATCGTATTGTTCGAAGCAGCATGCTGGACGCTTACCTTTTGGACATCTGCGCAGACGCAGTGAGCAATTTGTGTTTAGAATAAAGTATTTTTAAGCGCTATTTGGGCAACGTCTGTGATGATATTGACACAATTCATTACGATTTAAACAAGGATTCAAACAATATGATGTTTAATTGCAAACAGTGTGCTTGTTAATTGCATGCAACCTCCTCATCTGGTGATATGAATATCTTCCCATTCATTTAGATAGGGCCTTGCACTTACTAAGTCAAAATAACTCCCTGAAGGCGTATCCAGGGGACTTGGTTTGTACAAAGACAGAGCTAGCTACAATGAAACTGGTTTGTAATGACAGACAGAGCTAGTTATCATTAGCTGGTTTGTAATGACAGACAGAGCTAGTTATCATTAGCTGGTTTGTAATGACAGACAGAGCTAGTTATCATTAGCTGGTTTGTAATGACAGACAGAGCTAGTTATCATTATTTGGTTTGTAATGACAGACAGAGCTAGTTATCATGATTTGATCTGTAATGACAGACAGAGCTAGCTAGAATGAAACTGGTTTGTAATGACAGACAGAGCTAGTTATCATTAGCTGGTTTGTAATGACAGACAGAGCTAGCTAGAATTAACTGGCTGTAATGACAGGCAGAGCTAGTTATTATTAGCTGTGAAAAGACTCCCTGTCATATCCTTGCTCCCTCCGTGTGTGTGTGTGTGTGTCATATCTTGCCTTGCTCCCTCCATGTGTGTGTGTGTGTGTGTGTGTGTGTGTGTGTGTGTGTGTGTGTGTGCGTGTGTCATATTTTGCCTTGCTTCCTCCATGTGTGTGTGTGTGTGTGTGTCATATCTTGCCTTGCTCCCTCATGGAATGGAGATGTACTATGGAATCTACCTGATATTTCAGTGGGCGGGGCTAAGCTGTCACCCCTGACCACACCCACACCCCCTGCAGGGAAACCCTGTGCCATGGAAGCTTATATGTTTATAGCTCACCCAGGGGCCACCCTTTTACTGCTGCTTCTCTGTCCGTCACACCATCGCCACTTCTAGTGTGTGTGTCCACTGCTGCTTCTCTGTCACACCATCACCACTTCTAGTGTGTGTGTCCACTGCTGCTTCTCTGTCCGTCACACCATCACCACTTCTAGTGTGTGTGTCCACTGCTGCTTCTCTGTCACACCATCGCCACTTCTAGTGTGTGTGTCCACTGCTGCTTCTCTGTCACACCATCGCCACTTCTAGTGTAAGTTCTCCATCACCACTTCTAGTGTGTGTCTACACATTAACGTAAGTTTAGTCCATTTGATGTCTTTTGATTTTGTTTCTTTGGGTTACTTTGTTTTACGTCATTAAGTTCCACTCAATGTGATCTTCAGTTTGCATTTCCATTCCTTTGTTTGATAAACTTACCTGTGTGCCCTAATCATTCCCCGCTGTAATTGGCTCATTCAATAATTCCCTCACTCTCCACCTCAAGCTAGTGTGTGGTGAGCGTGCTGGCGCATAATGGCTGCCATGCATCGCCCAGGTGGGTGCTAAACACTGGTGGTGGTCAGTGAGGTCCCCGTCAAATGTGAAGCGCTTTGGGTGTCTAGAAAGGCGCTATAGAAATCCAATGTGTTGTTGTTGTGCCATGTGGCCATTGTTTGGTGCATTGACAGATGTAACTTCGTATGTTGTGCCCTGATATAGGATACATTGTTAATTTGATTCTTATTTGATTTGAATACTGTTTTGATTGAGATACAATGAGTGAAGTATTGTTTGTTTGTGAGTGGCTTTGTCACTTTAATGGTTGTAATGACCCCATTTTTCTTTGTCCTTTTCTTTTCTCAACACACGTATGAACTTACAACTAATATCGATACAACTGCTCAATAAAAGCCTCAGGCATTGAGCTGCCCTCTGTGCTCCTCATGTTGATGTTTGTTTGTTTGTGGTTTTGTCACTTTAATGTTTAATGATCTCATTTTTTATCTGTTTTCTTTTCTCAGCACACATATGAACATCTAAATACTTTAATACAACCAACCAACCAATCAATAAGAGCCAATAAAGAGTTGCCCTCTGTGGTCCTCCTGTCCTCCTGTCCTCCATAACTCTACCAATTCTTCTGACCAAGACTCTGTTTGTCCACCACACACTCCCATCAACTCCCACTCCCATCAACCACAACACCCCCACACAGTTTCTACACACATATATAAACACACACACACACTCCCTGCCATCAACCACAACACCCCCACAGTTTCTACACACATATAAACACACACACACACACACACACACACACACACACACACACACACACACACACACTCCCTGCCATCAACCACGACACCCACACACAGTTTCTACACACATATAAACACACACACACACTCCCTGCCATCAACCACAACACCCCCACACAGTTTCTACACACATACAAACACACACACACACTCCCTGCCATCAACCACGACACCCCCATACAGTTTCTACACACATATAAACACACACACACACTCCCTGCCATCAACCACAACACCCCCACAGTTTCTACACACATATAAACACACACACACACACACACACACACACACACACACACACACACACACACACTCCCTGCCATCAACCACGACACCCACACACAGTTTCTACACACATATAAACACACACACACACTCCCTGCCATCAACCACGACACCCCCATACAGTAGACCTGTTCAAAAAAAACTTTTTTTGTTATTTTAAAGCCAATTGCTGTGATTCCCATTCTCCAAGCTATGGAATGACCAGATATAAAATTATTTTGATTTTGGACCATGGTAAGGCCTGCCTCATGAGCCATGAAGTTTTAATGCTGATTTTTTGATACCCAATATTTTAGTGATCTAGACGGTCATTGTTGTTTTAAAAGCTAAAATGTGCTAAATTTTAGGCGATTTTGGAGGTTTCAGATCAGACATCACATCATTGTACCTGTTACATGTACTAAATCAACAAATATAATGCCAAATTGAACTTTGCAATGATATATATTTACAGTAATAGCATTGGAACATTGAAAATAACATTTTTCTATGACTAATGATATAGAAGTTATGAGGCAAAATGGGCCAAAATCTCAGGCGTTTTTAACAAAAATCAGCATTAAAACTTCATAGCTCATGAGGCAGGCCTTACCATGGTCCAAAATCAAAATAATTTTATATCTGGTCATTCCATAGCTTGGAGAATGGGAATCACAGCAATTGGCTTTAAAATAACAAAAAAAGGTTTTTTTGAACAGGTCTACCCATACAGTTTCTACACACATATACACACACACACACTCCCTGCCATCAACCACGACACCCCCACAGTTTCTACACACATATAAACACACACACACACACTCCCTGCCATCAACCACGACACCCCCATACAGTTTCTACACACATATAAACACACACACACACTCCCTGCCATCAACCACGACACCCCCATACAGTTTCTACACACATATAAACACACACACACACTCCCTGCCATCAACCACGACACCCCCACAGTTTCTACACACATATAAACACACACACACACTCCCTGCCATCAACCACCACACCCCCACAGTTTCTACACACATATAAACACACACACACACACACACTCCCTGCCACCAACCACCACACCCCCATACAGTTTCTACACACATATAAACACACACACACACACTCCCTGCCATCAACCACAACACCCCCATACAGTTTCTACACACATATAAACACACACACACACACACTCCCTGCCATCAACCACCACACCCCCATACAGTTTCTACACACATATAAACACACACACACACACTCCCTGCCATCAACCACAACACCCCCACAGTTTCTACACACATATAAACACACACACACACACACACACACACACTCCCTGCCATCAACCACCACACCCCCATACAGTTTCTACACACACACACACACACACACACACACACACACACACCCTGCCATCGACCACAACACCCCCACGGTTTCTTCAAGCTGGTTTACAATTAATACAAACTGCTAGTTTTGCGGACAGAGCTGTGTTGGCATTAACTGCTAGTCTGTAGTAGACCCAGTGTGTGTTCATTAAGAGGTAATGCAGTAACTGTTTTCCCGTAATTTCCTGACTATTAGCCGCGGCTTATACATTGATTTTGCAAAATTTATTCCGCTATGAGGTTAAAATAGGGGGGCAGTTAATATGGTGTTAATATGGTTTTGTTTTTTTTAACTTGCATTAAACACTGTCCTGCGGCTTATACAGAATGCAGCTTATATGCAGTAGATTACTGTAACTACACTTTCAGACAGACAGAACGGCGCCCGTGTCGGTTCCTTCTGCATCTAATCTTGAACCTAGGCAAAAATCAGAGCATTTAGGAACTGTACATTTGGTCCGGCACCAAGTGAGCTTTTCCTACGTAACCATGACTACGTGTCCGGCATGACTGGAATCAGGGGTGATAAACAAATGAAGAAAATGAAAGTGTGGAAAATGAGAGATGCAGTTTTTTTTCAGGTTTGTCTCCCTATACAGCAATTTCATTCCTTCAGTTGACCTGCATTTGCTTCCATTGGATTGGAGGGGGCTGCTGTGTGTGTGTGTGTGTGTGTGTGTGTGTGTGTGTGTGTGTGTGTGTGTGTGTGTGTGTGTGTGTGTGTGTGTGTGTGTTTTGGGTTGGATTGGATTGGATTGGAGGGGCCTGCTCTGACTCTCACATACAGTTGGCCAGGCATCAGAGTGTATGTGTGTGTGTGTGTGTGTGTGTGTGTGTGTGTGTGTACCTGTATAAGCGCAGTAGTACTGTATCCTGCTTGAGAATGGGGCAGCCATTATGGACGTGTGTGTGTGTGTGTGTGTGTGTGTGTGTGTGTACCTGTATAAGCGCAGCAGAACTGTATCCTGTTTGAGAATGGGGCAGCCATTATGGACGTGTGTGTGTGTGTGTGTGTGTGTGTGTGTGTGTGTGTGTGTGTGTGTGTGTGTACCTGTATAAGCGCAGTAGAACTGTATCCTGTTTGAGAATGGGGCAGTCATTATGGATGTGTGTGTGTGTGTGTGTGTGTGTGTGTGTGTGTGTGTGTGTGTGTGTGTGTGTGTACCTGTATAAGCGCAGCAGAACTGTATCCTGTTTGAGAATGGGGCAGCCATTATGGATGTGTGTGTGTGTGTGTGTGTGTGTGTGTGTGTGTGTGTGTGTGTGTACCTGTATAAGCGCAGCAGAACTGTATCCTGTTTGAGAATGGGGCAGCCATTATGGACGTACTTCACCTCGTCCGTCAGGAAGTGGCAGTCAAACACCTGCAGAAAAAAATACACACAGACACTGACTGACCGCCCTGAGTGTGTGTGTGTGTGTGTGTGTGTGTGTGTGTGTGTGTGTGTGTGTGTGTGTGTGTGTGTGTGTGTGTGTGCAAACTGACCTGAGCATACATCAACCATCAAGGAATAAATGGTCATGATTTTTAAAAATGACTCAAGCAGATCCTTTGGCATCGTCCTGGATTTCT
>JAODXP020000028.1:14380258-14382758 GCA_027497455.2 Sardinella longiceps | reverse complement strand
GTTCACCTCTGTTTGGAACTTGGCCAACACCTAAGTCAACTACTCTTTGTGTGTGTGTGTGTGTGTGTGTGCGTGTGTGTGTGTGTATGTGTGTGTGTGTGAGTAATTGGGTTATTCCTCTGTTGTGCCTACTGTCCATGTAAACATTAAGTAGTCCAGTTCATTTAGTCTGAGCCTAAGCAGGGTTAGTGTGTGTGAGTGTGTGAGTGAGTCAGTGTGTGTGTGTGTGTGTGTACATGTATGTGTGCGTGCGTGTGCATGTGTGTGAGCGTGTGTGCATGTCGTCTAGTTCATTTAGTCTAGAGTCTAAGCCTAAGCAGGTGTATGTGTGTGTGTGTGTGTGTGTGTGTGTGTGTGTGTGTGTGTGTGTGTGTGTGTGTGTGTGTGTGTGTGTGTGTGTGTCCAGTTCATTCAGTCTAACCCTAAGTAAATCTTATTAGTCATCAGTCTGGAATCTTGGTGTAGAAGACAGATGCTGTATCCTCTTGTTATACTTCTGAGCATTTTGCACTCTGTAAGTGTGTGTGTGAGTGTGTGTGTGTGAGTGTGTGTGTGTGTGTGTGTGTGTGTGTGTGTGTGTGTGTGTATGTGTGTGTGTGTTTAGAATCCTCAGTTAGTACAGTATGTGCCTCTAACTGGGGGGGTTGGGGTGAGGTGCAATTTGGATCCATTTTTCCTCTTTCTTGTTCCTCCAGCCCCTTCTTGTCTTTCTGCCACTCTGACTCATCCTGTGTGTGTGTGTGTGTGTGTGTGTGTGTGTGTGTGTGTGTGTGTGTGTGTGTGTGTGTGTGTGTGTGTGTGTGTGTTCGTGTGTGTGTGTGTGTGTGTGTGTGTGTGTGTGTGTGTGTGTGTGTGTGTAGGGAACTCATCCTGAGTATGTGTGTGTGTGTGTGTGTGTGTGTGTGTGTGTGTGTGTGTGTGTGTCTGTCTGTCTGTCTGTCTGTCTGTCTGTCTGTAGGGAAATAGTTGGCTGGGTGAGCCTGTCATTAAGGAGATGAGAGGCAGTGGCGACAGCAGAGAGAGAGAGAGAGAGAGAGAGAGAGAGAGAGAGAGAGAGAGAGAGAGAGAGAGAGAGAGAGAGAGAGAGAGGAAGAGAGAGAGAAACAGAAATGGAATAGATGTTGGAGAGAAAGAGAGGGAGAGGGAGAGAAACAGAAGAGAAGGTAGATAGAGAGAGAGAGGGATAGAGAGAGAGAAATGAAAGAGAGACTGAAAGAAAGAGAGACGATAGCTTGACAGTGAGAACGAGAAAGACAGGAGCCAGTCACAGTATGTGTCTGTGTGTGTGTGTGTATGTGTGTGTGTGTGTGCAACTGTCATGTTAACAAGAACAGACCTACTGTACATGTGTGTGTGTGTGTGTGTGTGTGTGTGTGTCTGTGTGTGTCTGTGTGTGTGTGTGTGTATGTGTGTGTGTATGTGTGTGTGTGTGTGTGTGTGTGTGTGTGTGTGTGTGTGTGTGTGTGTGTGTGTGTGTGTGTGTGTGTATGTTTCTGTATGTGTGTGTGTGTGTGTGTGTGTGTGTGTGTGTGTAGGCATTTATGTTCACAGTTGACATGTACAGGAGACATATGGTCCATCACACACACACACACACACACACACACACACACACACACACACACACACACACACACACACACAGGCATTCATGTTCACAGCTGACATGTAAAGGAGACATATGGTCCATCACACACACACACACACACACACACACACACACACACACACACATACTCACAGAAGATGAATAAATATTGCTTTATCTAATATTGCGGTTGTGGATTCTTGCCTGGGCTATGAAACCATGTGACTTATAGTTATAACACACACATACAAGTACAGACACACATACAAGTACAGACACACACACACACACACACACACACACACACACACACACACACACACACACACACACACACACACATACTCACACACACATGCACTGACACACTAAGATATGGGCCACCCAGTCAGTGAGAGTTGGCACAGAGATCTATGCATTTATCTCATTCTTATTACCCCGAAACACACACACACACACACACACCATCTCTCCAGGTAACCTGATCCCCGTGCTTTTATTAACTTAAATAAGGTGAGTTTCCTGCAGATACGACTGATTCAATCAATGTCACTGCTCTCTCTCTCACACACACACACACACACACACACACACACACACACACACACACACACACACACACAGATTTGTTTCCCTTCCAGATGTGGTTCCTGATTCTATCTGGTGTGAATGGAAGTTACTTCCCTCACACACACACACGCTGCTTCACCAGAGCAGCCTCACACACACACACACACACACACACACACACACACACACACACACACACACACACACACACACAGCTATTTCAACAATAAGTCACTGTTGTATTGCTTTGATTTATGATTGTGATGTCTGGTATATTTAGCGTTTACAGCGTTCCCTCTCCAGGTCAGACTGAAAATTCCCTGACTTTTCCATGACCTTCCC
>JAODXP020000028.1:14270258-14375258 GCA_027497455.2 Sardinella longiceps | reverse complement strand
TAATTTAGAGGATCGACTTAGGCTTTTTGTGCAACATTTGGTAAACTGGTATGTCAACTGTATTGAAGGACTGTATTTAATACCTCAGCTCATTCCATCATGAGAGGCCTCCATCTCCTGTGCCCACTTGTGTGTCCATGAAGAGTGACTGGTCAGAGACTCGGCCCATAAACTTCAAACAGGATGATGTCACAGATGGAGCAAGGCAAGTCCTCAGAACAAACATATTAGTTCATTAATGAATAATTTCAGACTGAAGGGTTGAAGTGGACATGTAGTAACTCTGAGTCACCCCAGTGGGGTGCTGTTCATGCAGTAACCCAGAGTTACTCCAGGGGACACTGTCCATGTAGTAACCCTTTGTCACCTTAGGGGGTGCTGTTTATGTAGTCATAGACTGTTCATACACTGTAAACCCCAACTGTTCAGTGACCTCAAAATATTAGTGGAAACTGACTACAACTATCATGTTTCATATGAAGTTTTAAACTTTTTTTTCTTTCTTTAATTATTATTTTTTAATTAGTATTTGATACTCAATAAATCTGATAATAAATCTGATGGTTTGAATGCTAGTCAGCTACTCAAATATTTTAATTGATGTCAATCATTAAGTCTGAAGAGCATGGATTATATTGAAAGCATAAACAACAACAGTTTGGCAATTAATGATATTTATATATTTTCCCTTTATATATTTCAGCAAAGGATAGTGAGAATCTATTCACACAACATACTGTAACATACTGTATTTAATGATTGTAACATACTGTATTTAATGATTATTTGAAGAGCATCTTTGTACCACATAGGGGACAATGGATTAATTAATGTGTATGTAAATACCTCAGCTCATTCCATCATGAGAGGCCTCCATCTCCTGTGCCCACTTGTGTGTCCATGAAGAGTGACCAGTCAGAAACTCGCCCCATAAACTTCAAACATGAGGACATCACAGAGGAAGCAAGGCAAGTGCTAAAACAGTTTTAAGATAAGGATAATTGGTGAATGTCCATTCTGTCCACCAATGTGCATTTCATTACATTTCCGGATTGATCATTTTGCAGTTATGTACAATACACTAGTTAATTGATAACAATAATATTTTCTGCAGTGAGGATATTGCAGTGGTAGTGTACAATACATTTAGTTTACTGATAATACTAATTGTGAGGCCTAACCTTTGGTTTTAACTAATAATGTATAATTGTACACCAAACTTGACGTCACAAACACAAAACCCTGCCAAAATGCACTGGTGCAATACAACATGTGTTTGGGGTATTAGATTATTTCATATGTGTAATAAATATGAGTGTAACGGAGGCCAGCTAGCTTGGCTAACTCGGTGGTAGTAATCCTCATCACCCAATTCCATGGGCGCTTCTAACACGCTGAGTTAGAAGCTCGGGCTTTTAGTTCAGTTGGTTAGGGCGTAGGGGGGGGAGGGCCATGATGAAAAAAAATGAGGTGGGGGGAGGGCCATGGCAAAAAAAAAATCGGAGTTAGGGGGAGGGCCATGGGGAAAAAAAACGAATTTATTATTATTCTTTTTTTTAAAAAAATAATAATAAAAATGCAATACTTCTCTGAAACACATCGCTTTGCGATGCAAGGTCCCGGGTGCATACTTTAGCACTGAAGCGTGTATCTGTAGTCATCCCTAAAAATGGTCTGCCTTTTAATACCCATAAGCAGGGTTCGAGCAGAGAACTTTTAATAGGGGAGAATTAGCACTCCGGTGGTATTGCGCCTAGATGGCGCGCGCGAGTCAGTGAAGAATGAATTGGGTTCTATGCAGATGCACCCTCAAATGCTGCATTTCTTTAGATACAATTTTTTCTTGAATAAATGCATTCATGCATGCGGTTCAGAGTAATTTGATTTAATTCTCAGTCCACACATAATATTTTTAGCATTTTTTGTTCATTTGTAAAATCCCTTCCAAAGTGTCTGTCACGTGACACGGCAAGTCTTTCCCTATGGCCATTCACCAGAATAGAGTAGCAGAATGCTAGTGAGTCAGGGGAAAAAACAGCTCAAAGATGAAAAACCGTAATGGTCATATGTATTAAATATATTTCATTTTGATTGAAATCCATGTCAAAGTTGCTTAAAATAAAATGCAATCTGTGATATGTTGTCCCTAAATATGTGAAAATTATACATTTAGCCCTATACCTCATAGGTGCCCATTGATTTTCCACTCAGTTTCCACTGACTCGCGATCGCCCCCTAGCGGATTTGCAATTGGAATTGCAGGTTGAATGGCGTTGATAGGAGTGCCATGGCTCGCCGTAAACGGGCTCTGGTTCGAGTTAGGTGGGAGCCAGTGGGAGCTGAGCTCCCATAGAGAGAGGTCTGGCTCCCATGAAAGCAGCAAACTCATACATCTGTGGGGGCTCTGACAATACAATAGTATATAATATTTTACTGACAAATAAAGTTATCATAAGCGGGGATCAAACCGAGCTATGGGAGGTGGAACCTTTTTATGGAGTTGCGAGCGCGCTCGCGCTGGGAAGCCCTTGTTACAGGGGTGTTTTTGATCATCTTTTCTTTTTGTGTTATTGCCTTATTGACATGCTGTTATTATGTTCTCTGGTGATAAAGGGGTACTGTATGCTTGCGCAATTGCAATGTATAGGTTGTAAACATAAGTCAATGTCTTAATTGATTGTCAACCATGATTTGGTTGTGACCGATAGTAGTTACTGTGCGTAACAGTCGGGGTTCGCCTCTGACGCGAGAGGATCTAATCATGGTATGTTATATTGCCTAGTTTGTGGGCCTTGCCCCTGATTATTTTCAGTTTGATCAGTGTTTTGATTGTTTAGTGTGTTTGTTAATTTGTTATGTTCTGCACCCCGCCGGTGGCCTAATATAAAATAAAAGAAAGACGTCTGCATTATTCCGTTTCCATGCCTTGAGTCTACCACCCGCCGGATACAATGCCACTGAGAATTTTGCCGCTTGCTCGTTTCGGTTTTAGCCTACTTCAATAAAGCCAAACATAGACCTACTGTAGCTCCAGATAGTAAGATAATGCGCGGCTCTCCCTAGGTCAACCACTCTCCTAGATATTGCTTTAACCAGGCTATTCCGATCATGCTGCGGATGATGTAAACTTTATTGAGGACTTCGTGCAAGTAGCATATTCACCGCAATTAATAAGTGCCAGTTCACCATTGTGCATAATATTCAGCCAGAGGTCCGGGGAGAGAGAGAGAGAGAGAGAGATAGAGAGAGACATTGTCAACTTCTCACATTGTAAGGTCAGTGCTTGCTTCCCATTACATTCAAAAGTCCGCAAAGCCTTTACTGAACTCCTGCGCCGTTGCACAGACTGGAGAACTAAAAAACAAAAAAAAAACAAGCCCATCTTGTCTTGGTGACAGTGGAGTTAAAAGGCATCCCATGCAGCCGCAGAGGTAGATTCTAGCGGCTTCTCATAGGTATCCACTGATATCGATAGCACATAATAGTGCAGACAACCGTCCTTGATGTAGGGTACATATCTGACTGTTCTCATGATGGTTGTTCATCTACCATTTTTACATATTACATTTTTGTACCTGTAGGGGGAGGGCCATGAGAAAACAAAATTGAAGTGGGGGAGGCCCCCCCCGGTAAATAACGTCCAGTCCCTAACCCATTTCTTAGTGACACACACACACACACACACACACACACACACACACACACACACACACACACACACAGCCACTCTCTACATTTTACCCATTTCTTAGTGACACACACACACACACACACACACACACACATACATAGCCACTCTCTACATTTAACCCATTTCTCAGTGACACACACACACACACACACACACACACACACACAGCCACTCTCTACATTTAACCCATCCAGTGACACACACACACACACACACACACACACACACACACACACACACTCTCTCTCTACATTTAACCCATCCAGTTAGTGACACACACAGTGAGTTGAGACACACTACAGTTTTTTTTCGATTGCTTTGACCAGTTTGAAGAAACTCAGAACCTCTCTGTCTTCACCATCAGTCTCTCAGCAGAGCAAAAGACACCTCTTGCAAATGAGTTAACCCATTTTCATTGAATTGACACATTTTCCCCACCCTTTTGCAAAACGTAGATGTCATTCAAGCAGTCCAACCTCCATTGTTTTAGCTAGGTAACCAAACAGGAACAATGTTTTCACTCCTTTTTAGAAACTATCTGCATCAGTATGAAATCACTAAAGCACTTATTTGACATATCCTCTCAAAAATCTTCAATTAGCAATCAGTCTGAGTCTGAATACAATAGTGTTGGCTATTTGTTATACTCTATTAGATTTTTACTGTATACTTCACAGTAAAATATTTCATTTTTATTTTCTCTCTTTTTACTGTAATGGATTTTATTTCAGATTACATGCATTTTGGAGATTAGCGATACTACATCCAGCTCGAACTTGTGTCCAGTAGTATACTACACATCAAAAACATACACACAGACATATGAAAATGTACATACACCTGCACTACAGAAATGCAAAGTTTCTGAAATACTTACAAAAGTTTAGTTTGCATTCAAATACAAAAAAAGAAATGTTATGGAATGTGTGAAATTCATCAAATAATTTCTGATTTTGGATTTGATTCTTTGCAAGAAAACAGTTTTGACAAAGTCTGTGTAGACGGCAAAAAATGCCATGGGAAACATTGAGTTATAGACAACAATACATGTAACAAGCAATTGTCCACAATGACTGCTGTATTTTGTATTTTGTTGCCCCTCGTGTAATGACTGATTTGAGATGCTTAAACACTTGTTTGAGGGCAGAATTTGCTTTTGGTCTGTATTTTACTGTAAAGGTTTTAGCAGAGTTAGAGCCTTTTGCAAGCAAAATGTGTCATGTTGACCATTGGTGCCACTGTTTAGGCCTGTGCGTTAACTGTTCTGAAAAATGTGGATTTAGAGTCGACTACTGTGTCAAAGCAATCAAAAAAAAACTGTAAGCATGAGCAGTGGGCGTGGAGCTATGACACACACACACACAGCCGCTCTCTACATTTAACCCATCCAGTTAGTGACACACACACAGTGAATTGAGACACACTAAGCATGAGCAGTGGCCGTGGAGCTATGAGGTGTTGAGGGGACTGTATACTTCCGCGTGCAGACCTTACAATCCTTAGGGGTCTTTCTCAAAGGCACCTCAGCCATGGATGTGTATACAGTAACTCAACCTCTTCCCCTGCCCACACTTCCTCCTGGTCAAGATTCAAACTGTCTGCCACAAGTCAGGCCTGCCCTGGTGGTGGTAACAGTGAAATTATGTAAAATATAGCATTGAATCCATGTAGGCTTGATTCAGAGAATGATTTAGTTTGACACATAATGAGTGTGTGATTTAGTTTGACACATAATGAGTGATTGTTTTAGTTTGACACATAATGAGTGTGTGGTTTGTTGTGTTCTAAATACTCAGAGGCCTAGTGGAGGGATGTAAACCAGATGCTGCCAGTGGCCAGTTTACCCCACAGGACCTCAAGCACATATTCCAGGTTTGGATGCAGCCTCATCATGCCTCACTGATAGACACTGATTACATTTCTACACTTAATGAGAAAGCAAGTGTGATTCTGTCTTAAAACATGTTAAATTATGATTGGAGCACGAACTTGTCGCACATAGTTCACTTGCACCCGACCCCTCCTCTCTTTAATACGGCTAGTTAATAGATTGGCTACGAACAGGCTTAACATTGGAGTCAATCAGCATAGCATAGTCTGAGTTGAATACTGTAGCTTACCTCCACAAAGTTACTTCATTACTTCATTCCGTAGATTCCCGCGGGTGTTTACATTTAAAACGAGGCTTAGAGAACTTTGAAAGTGCACATTTAGGTTATATGTACAGCTTGTCTCTATCTAGCATGCAAGCTTTCGTCACCATGTTTTATCTCAACTAACGCGAGATGTAGAGTAGCTCACTACTCAGTAATGTCGATCTCGTGTTATTTGAGATGAAACATGGCGACGGAAGCTTACAAGTTAGACAGAGAGCAAGGCCCTAGACAGACTACAGCATGTTCAGAACTCAGTCCTTTCCCACACCAAGAGTCCTTTCCCGCACCAAGTGGTAGCAACACATCACCCCTGCACTCAAACAGCTTCACTGGCTCCCAGTTAAATCACAAATTTCATGCAAAATTCTGCTCCTTACCTACAAATCTCCCCATTCCCTTGCCCCACAGTACCTCTCTGACCTTGTCCATCCTGACTCTAAGTCAAGGGGTACATATCAATATGCTTCCTCGGGCTCGGTCCTCTGTCCTCCGTGCTTGTGCCCCGGAAATTGTTCGAGGCTCGACGTCATCGAGGATGTCTCAATTGTCTAATTGCTGCGAGAAGGAGAGAGGAACGAGGACGGAGGAGAGAGGAGAAAGGTCCGATAAGCGAGGAAGCACAGGTGTATCCTTTGCGGAGAAAACGCGGAAGCGCGAACAGCGGGAACGTGCGTTCATTGGCTTGAATCGAGAGTCTAAAAAGTTTAATGCCCTCCCATTCTGTCACCCCAACATCCAATTAAAAAACGAGTTTGCTATTTGCGAAAAGGGAGTTCATATGACTGTTTGGAGCAAGGAAAAAGCATATTAGAAATAATAAAAAAAACATCTTCAACTTCAGCAAGAAAGTTGATTGTTTAGGCAAGTTTATTATGATGTGCATTGTCCGTGGTTATAAGACAAAAGTGAACTGATGCAAAACAGATCGTGGTTTAATTGTCTTGGTTTAATTACATTGCATTATGATGAATAAAATTGTTTGGTGGTTGTTATAGCCTATATTTGATGAAGATAGCATTTATTTTGGTCAGTTGTTTCAGAGATGTCATCTGTAATGGACGTGTCATACTAGTGATGCATGAATCAGGAGGACATCTCATTTCTTATACAATATCTGTCTGCCCTCGATTCCTCCATCCTCCGATCGTTGCTTCCTTGCTTCCTTCACGGGAGGAGGGGCTAGGTCGGAGGGGCTAGGTCGGAGGAAAGGTTGGAAGTGAGGAAAGGAGGTCGGAGGAATTATGTATTGAGATACGCACTGGCTGAGTGATGAACCTCCCGTACCTCCCTTTTTTTTTTTTTTTTTTTAATTAGTGTTTTATTTAGCAAAGAGGGAAATACAACTGACATCCAAATCCACATATTCATAACCAAAATTTATAAAGAGATAAACAAATTTATCATAAATATGGTAAACATACAAAGCAAATCATTTCCAGTTAATTTCCCTCTAACAATTGACACGAACACACAAACCCCCCAACCCCCCTCCCACCCCCTCCCTCTTATCCCTCCCCCCTCCCCTCCCTCATTTCACCCCCACACAAGTCACACACACGAGTCACACACAAGTCACACACACACACACACACACACACAAATAAATAAATAAACTAAGCTTGGGTTTCTTAAGTTTTTTTTTGTTTGTTTGTTTGTTTGTTTGTTTGTTTGTTTTTTGTAACTCCTAACTGATAGATTATAGGGCATCATAAATATCCTTCCATAGTTTATCAAATTGTTTCCTTTTATTTAAATCATCTGATAATCCATTTTCAATGTGTAAATAGTACTTCATTAAAGATTTCCACTCTTGGACTGAGGGAGCTTCTTTATTTTTCCAATATTTGAGGATTAATTTTTTAAAAATTAAAGAGGAAAACAAAATTTGCCAGCCAGCTGGGTATCGTACTCCCTCAATTTCTTGAAAAATGCATAACTTAGGTGTGAAAGGTGTTTTCTTTGTTATTTTTAATGATAACCACTGCTCAATGTCTTTCCAGACCCTATTAATTTTTGCACAGTCCCAAAAGGAGTGCATAAGTGAATCTTCACTTTGATGGCATTTTATGCACCTGTCTGATTGTCTGGCATCGAATTTGTGGATTTTATCTCTGCTGTAATATATTCTAGTCATTATCTTAAATTGGATTAGTCGCAGGTTTTCATTGCAGGTAATCTTGTATGTAAGGTCCAAGCATTCCTTCCATTTTTCTTTTGCCTCTAACCCCAAATCTATTGACCACTGTTTATAAGTATTTTGTAATAATTCGTCACTGTTTTCTGATTTCAACAGAGTTGTATATAAGCAACCAGTCAGACTCCTCTTTACGTCTTTCTGGCAAAATATCTTACTGATTTCCGAAGATGCCATATTGACTAAACACAGCTTATTTATCCAGTTTTTAATTTGAATATATCTAAAAACTTCTGTGTCTCTTAGATCATATTTAACTTGCAACTCTTGAAAAGGGATAACTGAATTGTTGCTTACAATATCTGATAATTTTTGAACTCCTCCTTCTCTCCATGTATCCCAATACAATTGTGACTTCTGAATTTTTATTGAAGTGTTCTTCCATATTGGTATGTTCCCAGGGATTCCTATTTCTTGTCCGAGATATCTCTTAATTTTTTTCCAAGCGTTTAAAGTGCTGTTAATAACAAAATTTGTTGATTTAACCTTTTCCTTTGAAAACAGAGCGACCAACAAACTATTACATTGTAACTGTTCGTTCTCGATATCTATCCATGCTTCTTCATTAGTGTTATTTATAATCCGGTCAATATAGAAAGCTTGCGCCGCTAGGTGGTAGAGTTCCAAGTTAGGAAGGTTTAACCCTCCTTCCTCTCGAGGAAAAAACAAGAGTTTTCTTTTTAGCCTACTGACTTTATTGCCCCAGATAAATGATGACAAGAAGGTATTCATTTCTTTAAAGAAGTGCTTAGGTGGTATTAAAGGTATAGTTTGGAACTTAAAAACCAATCTAGGAAGCCATACCATTTTAAACAGATTTATCCTACCTATCAGAGTTTATTTTCAAGTTATGCCATCTTTTTACAGTCTTCCTTAAATTCTTTCAGGTAAAGGTAGCATATTATCTTTATAAAGTTCGAGTCTTATCTGCACTCATGACAGCATCCTAAATATTTGATGTATTTTGTCTGTATTTTTAAATTGACTTAAATTTTGCCATATTAATTTTACTCCTATCCATGCACGCATCAGTTCAGTTTTCCCAATATTCATTTTATAACCAGATGATCAATAGAGAAATCTCTGATTATTGTCATTATACTGGGGATGGATGTTGCGACATTGCTTAGGTACAGTAATAAGTCGTCTGCAAACAGACTTAACTTATAATATTTAGCTTCCAATTCTAATACCTTGAATTTCTTCTGTTTCCCGGATTTTTGGGCTAAGCGGCTCTATGGCTAGAGTGAACAATGAGGGGATAATGGACATCCTTGCGCGTGTGCCCCTATGTAAGTGAAAGGGATACATTTGGAGACATTACGCCGTTTGTGTACACATATGCTTCAGGAGATTTATAAATTAGCTTAATCAAGTTTATAAATCTAGGCGGAAAATCAAATACTTCTAATCACTTTAAACAAATAAAGCCATTCAAGTCTATCAAAGGCTTTCTCTGCATCTGACAGCCATTATTGTCAGGTCTTTGTTAAACTTCTTCGCATACTGTATTAGTGTTATACAGGTTCGAGTGTTCGTTCTTAAATTCCATGCCTTGTACAAAACCAGCCTGATCAGGGTGAATTATACTCGGACAAGTATCTGTAATCAATCGATCGTTTAAAACCTTTGTTATAATTTTTTTAGTCGCAATTTAATAAGCTTATTGGCCTGTAATCAGATGGTTTTTCACTGGCTTTTCCTGGCTTTGGGATGACGGAAATAATTGCTTGATACATGGTGTGGGGTAATGTATTTGATCGTTGAGCTAGATTTACCACCTCTGTAAACTAAGCCTATTGATTTTACTCCAGAATGTGCTATAAAATTCTATCGGAAGACCGTCCATTCCTGGAGCCTTTTTTTGAGGGATCTTTTTCAGGACAGATTCGATTTCCCCACTCGTAATTTCCTTATTGAGCTTTTCCTTTTGCTCTACAGACAGCTGTTTCAACTTAACTGAATTTAAGAAGGGTAGAGGATCTTGATTTTCAATTTCAGAGGTATATAATTTTTCGTAAAAGGATCTAAATTCTTTATTTATGTCTTGGTTATTTGTACACATTTTACCTAACTTTTCATTCTTCAGTGATATAGGTTGTTTTTTCAAAACTGTTTTAATTATAGAAGTCAAGTGTTTTCCCGATTTATTCGCAGCAATATAGTTCAGTTTCCTTAAGTTATATTTGTAATCATTTGCCTTTTTATACAGCAAACTGTCTAATTTTAATTTCGATTGCTGCAAATCCTTTAATGTTTTCTTGTCCTTTTGGACTTTATGTGTTCTCTGCAGAATATTTATTTCATTCCTAACTTCATTTATTTCCCTATCTAAACGTGCTTTATGTTTTGCTGCATAACCAATCATAACACCTCTCATGTATACTTTAAAGGTATCCCAAATTATATCTGTAGTTGGTCTGTCTTGGGGGTCCCCGTTTACATTTGTTTCTAAAAATAAATCAATATGGTTGTCAGCAAATTTAAGAAATTCAGTATCCTTTAAATATTTCCTATTCATTCTCCACACTCTATGAGACAATAGATTTTCCTTAGGGGAGATGACACAAGTTAGCACGGCATGATCTGAAATTATGATATCATTAATGGTACTAGATATCACCCTGTCTAAATCAGTTTTAGAAATGAAAACATAATCTATTCGGCTGTAACTATTGTGGGAATGGGAGAAGTAAGTATAATCTATGGTATCAGGATGTAACACTCTCCATATATCCTGGAGGTCATTTATGGAAAGAAAGTGAGTAAGTTTCTTGGGTGGGTTTACTTTCCTAGTTATTGTTGAACTGTCATTTGAACTAAATATACTATTTAAATCTCCCCCTAGTATAATTACGCCAGTAGGGGATTTATCTAATATTTTTTGTATCTTGTCCAAAAATAACATATCTGATATAGGGGGTTTATAAATATTTATAAGTGTGTAAAGCTCACCAAAGAGTTCACACTTAACCACCAAAAACCTTCCATATTTATCCTTATGCTGTGAAATTAGCTTGAAAGGCACTCTTTTACTTATTAAGAGTCCAACCCCCCTGCTTCTTGAAGAAAAAGTTGCTTCAAAAACCTCTCCCACCCATTGTCTCCTGAGGAACTCTATTTGTCCTTCTTTAAAATGCAGTTCCTGTAGGAACACCACGTCTGATGACAATTTCCCCAGATGAAACAAAACCTTATGTTTTTTTTGCTCCTTCCTGTAGACCATTGACATTCCATGTAGCAACCTGGAGAGTATTTGAAATATTACTAACAGATCTAGTGTATTTCATAGAAAATTAATCTCATTAGTTTTTTCGTCCTCCAAACTATTATAATATGCCAATACTTAAGAGCCCAACCTAAACCAACCAAAAAATTACCTAACCAATTACAGTCATATTCCCATTCATTCTCATCCACACACATATACCCAAATCCCTTGACCCCCTTGTCTTCCAAGACTCTTAACTCCTTATGAAGCATAATAATAAAATAATAATAATAATAATAATAATAATGGAATAAAGAATAAAGAAAAAAATAAGATAAAAAAAAAAAAAAAAAAAAAAAGGAAAGACAAGGTAGAGAGAAGGGAACTACTGTTATTTCTCATCTTAGTAGCCTGTAGGCGTTAAGCTTCAGTTTCACCCAGTAATACACAAATAGACTTAGAAACAGCAAAGCAATAGGTTACTATTGTCAATAGACATTGCAACATTGTCCAACACAAATATATCACATCTGGGCTTCCCCAACCAGTGTTTTTTTTTCCCCCTCTCATTCCTTCCCTCCATCCCATCTAATCCCAACTAGACAAGAAATAGAGTTAACACATTCTGTTAGGTTCTTCCAATAAAGCATAAGTGCTTTTTTTTTTTTTTTTTTTTTTTTTACTTGCATTGCAAGCATTCTGTTGGGTTCTGTCTATAAAGTATATATCTTTTCTTTTTTTCCCTTTCCTTTTAAATTAACATCTCAACCGTTTGCATTGCAAGCAATAACTTGTTAACCAGAAAAAGAAAGAAGAAAAAAAAAAAAAAAATTATTGGAAAAAAAACTCATAGTCTCTGCAGGCCTATCAGATCCACCCTGCCTCCTAGAGGCAATAGCAAAAAAAAACCATTAAACCAACAAGTCCATTTGGAAAAAAAGGAAGAGAAAAATAATAATCCCAAATAGTCCAGTTTAACGTTAGGCTATTTTACTCATCTTCCAGCCCCTGAGCAATTGCTGGGAATCTTTTACATAGTTCAGCTTTTGCCTCTTGCAGATTGGAAAATTTTAGTTCATTTTCCCTGTCTACTACTATCAACACCGCTGGGTGCCTCATCTTTGTTGAAATATTTTGCTTGTGCAATTGCTCTCTCAAAGGCCAGAATGCGTTGCGCTTCTTCTGGGTTTGGACTGAAATATCCTGAGTAATTCTGTACTTACGATGCGGTGGATCTGTCTCCTCCGATTGGTTTTCTCTGCTTGTTTTGACGGCTTTTTAAAATCTGTACCTTTGTCTGCAGACGCTGAACTCGGAAGATTATGCCCCGAGGACGATTCGGTTGTTCTTTAAGTGAGCCTAGACGATGTGCCTTTTCGAAGTCATCCTCTCGTAGTTGAAGAGCCCATTGGGTTTCCATAATCTCCACCAGGAGAGGGATGAGGCCCTTGCCTCTTTCCTCAAATTCCGGTACATTAAAAGTTTCAGATTTCTTTCTCGCTGTCGATTTTCTAAAGCGTCTATTTGCTCCAATGCTTGTTCAAGGTTTTTTTGCAGCTCGTCAATCAAACATTTCTGCGAAGTTATTCGAACATCCTGGTCGTGCATATCCCCGGCAAACACTTCGAGCTTTTTATCAATAGAGTCCACTCTCTTCGACAAGGACGACATCAGTGTGTTTGTTGCTGTATGTAATTCCAAAAGTCTATCAAGCTTAGATTCCAGGTCATCAAACCTTGCTGCGTTTGTTCGCGCCATGACGTTACTTTCAATTGTTTGTGACCTCGTTTGCATAGACCTTCACCGAAATTCCACCGTTTCCACCTGTTGATGTTCGCAATTCTTTTGACTCGGCCTTCAGTTAACTTTGCCACTTCTTTTAGAGTACTTGCATCATTTCAAAAATATCCTTTTATTTAGCTTATTAGATCATTTTGCCCAGCACAACGAGGAGTTCTAACCTCTCCGACTCTTTACGTCGCGCATGCCCTTGTTCCTCCCCTCCCGTACCTCCCTGCCACCAACCCTACCCCACTACGGATGCTGACCAACCTCCCCGTAGCCACACACCATGACCATCCCCCTTTTCTCTGAGGCCCGTGATGGAACTGGCCTGATGGCCCCCTGATGACCACTACTTAGATGGCGACCAACACCCAATGAACTCTGATCCCACTCCAAATACTGACTAATCCCACACTCCAACTACTGACTCCATCCCTTGGCCCTGACTGTCGCACAAACTATGTGTATATCATCTCTGACTACATTCAGTACTCATACTGTTTTGTGTTAACCATGGTCAATCTATGCATCAGACTTTACGGATACTTTATTAGGCCCCAGGCAGGTAGGCTGAGTCCATGAGGCGTGGATCTGCCCAAGGTTTCTTCCTACATAACAAACTATTTACAAAGCAAGGGAGTTTTTCCTTGCCCCTGATTCTCATGGATGCTTCCCGTACTGTCTGTAAAGCGCCGCGAGACAATGTACTGTATTTGTGCGCTCTACAAATAAAATTGAATTGAATTGAATTGAAAAAAAATAAAAAAGCGAACGGGAGTAGTGTGCGGACATTTGATTTTATTTCGTAAGAATATGCACAAAATTGTGAAATACTTTTAGGTTTGCGGAGGTTATGTGGCATTTTGTTCATTAATAATGCATGAAAATGTCACATCCATAATGCTGGAATTGCCCATACTGTATATATAGCCACATAACCTCTGCAAGCTTAGCAGTATTTCACATTTTCTTTCATATTCTTATGCAAACTTTGTGGCTTAATATATTTACTAAAAACTAAGTTGCAAAAATATTTAAAGCATCTTTTCAATGCAAACAGTTATCATTTGGAGACTTTGAATCTTTTGCATACTTATGTGCACTCCTAAAGGGCTCTCCCAGTATCTTATTATTGACTGTTTACAGACCACCTAGACATTCAGCCAAAGTTTTTTTTGAAGAGTTTGGGGAACTGTTAACAACTGTCTGTGTGGAATTTGACTGTCTTATCATATCTGGGGATTTTAACTTCCATGTGAATAATACAGAAAACACCTATGCCAAGGGACTACTCACACTTATAGACACTTTTGACCTAACTCAACACATACAGGTGCCAACACATACTCATGGTCATACCCTTGATCTTGTCATCACAAAGGGTCTTATTGTTTCCACAACTGTTAAGGACTTGGCTATATCTGATCATTTCTGTGTTTTCTTTGATGTTTCTATCTGCCCTCACATTCAAAACATGGCAATGACAGTAAGGAGGAGAGTCATAAATGACAATACAGGTCTTTTGTTTGAGCAAGCACTCTTACAGACCTCCAGTCAATTATCTGACTCTGTAGATGACTTGCTGACCAATTTCAACTCTAAGATGAAACAAATTATGGATGATATTGCTCCGTTAAAAATCAAGAGTTAAAGACAAAAGGAAGGCACTATGGTCACAAAATCCAGCTGTCAAACTTCTAAAGAGAGAGTGTAGAAAGAAATAATACATAAAGAGATGCTCTGCAAATATAATTCTGAAATTCAGGAAGCAAGACGATCTTTCTTCTCAAACATTATCAACAGGAACATGAACAATGCTTGTGTGTTTTTTTCCACTGTTGAGAAGTCACAAGCTTCTCACAGTTGATAAATGCAATGAGTTTGCATCTTGTTTGAGTTGAGTTTGTGGAACCTTCCCCAAGTCCCTAAAAAGGGCAGTCGTAAAGCCCCTTCTGAAAAAGAACAACCTGGATTCTTCAGTGCTTAACAACTATAGACCAATATCCAATCTACCATTCATTGGAAAGATTATTGAAAAAATAGTTTTCAATCAGTTGACTGCCTACTTGACATCAAATAACTGCTTTGATAAGTTTCAGTCAGGTTTCCGAGCCAATCACAGCACTGAGACAGCTCTTATTAAAGTTGTAAATGACATATGTCTTAATACTGATGCAGGCAAAACATCTGTCCTGGTGTTACTGGATCTCTGTGCTGCATTTGACACTGTTGACCACAACATACTACTACACCGACTTGAGCACTGGGTTGGGTTCACTGGTACAGTTATCAAGTGGTTAAAATCATACTTACAGAGCAGAAGCTTCTTTGTTGCCATGGGTAATTGTACTTCAATACCAATGCCCTTGACCTGTGGGGTCCCCCAGGGGTCAATCCTTGGACCTCTACTTTTCAACCTTTATATGCTCCCGCTTGGACAAATTATCACCAACAACTCAATCTCTTATCATAGCTATGCTGATGACACCCAAATTTACTTTGCTTTGTCACCTGATAACTATGCCCCCCTTGAAAGCCTTTATCAGTGTATAGGCCAGATTAACAACTGGATGTCACACAATTTCCTTCAGCTTAACACAGACAAAACGGAGGTAATTATATTTGGAAAAAAGGAGGAAAGAATCAAGGTTGCCACTGTCCTCAACACAAAAGGGCTTAAAGCAAAAGAGACTGTTAAAAATCTTGGGGTTGTCATTGACAGTGATCTTAGCTTCAATGGTCACATGAAAGCAATCACTAAGTCAGCATATTATCACCTAAAAAACATTTCCAAGCTAAGAGGTCTTATGTCAGGAAAGGACCTAGAAAAACTTATTCATGCCTTTACCTCCAGTAGGGTTGATTACTGCAATGGTCTGTTTATAGGTCTTCCTAAAAAGACCATCAAACATCTTCAACTGATCCAAAATGCAGCTGCTAGGGTTCTCACAAGGGCAAAAAGAACTGACCATATTACTCCCATTCTGAAGTCCCTGCATTGGCTTCCAGTAAGTTACAGAATTGACTTTAAAGCACTGTTACTTGTGTTTAAATCATTAAATGGCACTGGACCTGTTTACATTTTAGACATGTGTCAGCAGCACACGTCACTCAGGTCACTCAGGTCACTGAATAAAAAATTGCTGGAAAAACCCTTTGTCAGAACAAAGTGTGGTGAAGGCGCTTTCTCCTACTATGCAGTGCAACTTTGGAACCAACTTCCAGAAGAAATAAAAAATGCCCCTACTGTTGACAGTTTCAAATCTAGGCTTAAGACCAAACTGTTCTCAGATGCTTTCTCTTCAAGTCCATTTATTTTGTCTATTCTGTATATTTTAAACTTTAATTCCCTTTTTTACATTTTATTCACTTTATTCTTGCCCTGTCTACCTTTCACATGATTATTTTATGTCTTTACTGTGCTTTTACTTTTTACCAATTACTGTACTTGCTTTTGTTTTTGTACAGCACATTGAATTGCCTTTGTGTATGAAATGCGCTATATAAACAAACTTGCCTTGCCTTGCCTTAATACAGGCAAACACAAAGAAAATCGTATCATGATTTACATCATAAGAATATGAGCCTTTCAATTTGCGTTATGGACGTGACGGAAAACGGACAAGTTTTTACGGGATATTACAGTTTTTGCAGTGAATTCTGTGAAAATTCCTGAGAAACGTAAATATTCCATTCATACCAAACAGGACACCTTGGTGAGCATAGAAAATGACTTGATTTAAATATAAATGAAAGATAAGTTGGTTTTCATTGGGGCTATTGTGGGAAAAATTGCATTATGGACGTGACATTTGGAAAAACCTTCGAAAAACCTACAAAACAATTGTGAATGGTGGATTTTGACCTGCAACGTCTGAAATAGTAATACAATGATAGAAAATAACTGATAACATTGCAGGTTTGTGTGTGTTATCACCCACTTATTCCCATTATAAGCCCATCCATAGACTTACATTATGGCTGAATAGGGTGAAAAATTTAACAAATAGATATCCTTTTGAAACTTGCTCAGATGATAATGTTCATCGAGACAAACCTTTTTGTATTGGAAGTTTTCTGAAAGAATTTGTATGTCCATGTAAATGAGACTTGAAGTTTTAAGGTGAGGTTTACTTTTTCATGGAATTGCCCATATCAAAAAGTATATCAAAAAGCCCAGGTTGTTTACATACACACTCTCTCGTACATACACACTCTACAGCCACAGTCAGCTACATTTACTGTGGTGACGAGATGAATTTGGCTTGTTATAAAAACTAATGAAGCTTACAGGCACTAAATTGTCCTCAGTATCACATTTGGAGGGGTATCAAGTTCAGAATTCATATCGGACCATCTGAACATCATTACTACCTTAAGGCATTGCCCTCAGAAATGTGTCCAGCTTCTTGTTGATGGGGGAGCTTGTGTTTTCCCCGGATGGACGTATTTTTTGTTACAGTATTTCCCCCACAGCGGAGATATATTTGTGGGTGTGGTCAGACTTGCCGTCTGTATCTAGGAGAGTGCACATTCTCCCCCCAATAAAAGTTCTGTATTACTGAGTGAGTGACTATGTCAAATCTACCATTAAAAATCTGGAGTACCAAACGCCAAAGTTTCAATCACTGAGATTGAAAAGCTCCATTCTTCTGTTAGCTGTTATGAGTAAAAATCACAAACTGTCATCAAATTCATTCTGTTCCAATTCCCGGAGCAAGCAATAACAACCTGGCTAAGTATATTTTCTGTATATTTTTTTTTTCACATGTAGCTCCTTTGCTGATGTGTCTAGGATGTATTAGAATGGTCGACACCAACATTTCAGAATTGATGTGTTGATAATTGTGTCATGTTTCAAATGATGAAAATGGCATGTTGGAATCCTATTCATGTATTTTCATGATACTATAATGAATCATGTAACTACATGATGATTTAACTTCGTTAAAAACAGATACAGTGTATTATAGGGTGACCATACCTCCGTATTTGGACGGACATGTCCGTATTTCATGCCCCGTCCTGGGCGTCCGTTTCCTGGTGAACCAGTAGCCTGTAAGTAACAGGCTACTGGCACACTGCCCGTTCACGCCTCTCCGCAGGCGTGGTTTAGTCAAAAGATGCTTGCACGTGGTTGGAGCAACCTCATATGAATGACATGACACTTCGACCACTCACGTTGAAGCTTTGTGAAGCTTTACAGCCGAACTACCCTGGGGGAGGGTGTCGCGTTCGATAAACGTCATACCCACTGAAATCCCTCCCTACGATCCTGATTCGTCGTGCTGCCCCGGTTATTTCGAAAACGGAGGAGAGCGAATCACTGGTGTACCAGAAGGTTTGTGTAGCCCAGCCCCCTGGGCGTCAACACATAGCTTCTGGATCACCAGGAAAGGGCGTCCGGGGTTATTTTTAGAAAGTGAAGAAATGTCCTGGTTTTTAAATTACCTTCATCATTGGACCATTAAATTTACAGGCACTAGGACACTGCACACGGCGCTGCTTGTGACGTAATCCGTGCGGGCAGCCCTGTTCTTATAATCAGAAAATAGCCGAAAATAAGTTTGTTAAACATTCATCACGGGCACTTCAATTAAACTAACGTTATCCTTTTGCGTGCGCTATACTATATATCGCGGGTTTTGCTTCATTGTCTTTCGGAAGCTTTATATGGGTATAGCTTACAATGGAGGTATTTGGTATTAAATTAAACTAGACAATCAGATCTATCCGTTGGTATCATTGGTAACGTACTTGCTTGAGAATAAGATGGCTCAATGTCAGTGTAAAGATTGCCCATTAGAAGAGGGATTTTGATAAAATCATCACACATTATAAGACCGGCAAACTTTGAGATAAGTTTTCAACCTGATCTCACAGAAGTGAAATGAAACACAACTCACCCACTAAAATAAAAGATGTTTTCTCTAAACATAATCAGTGGCAGGTTATAATGTTGACACAAAATCATGAATAGCCTAAAGAATTCTGTGCTGAAAAGAGACAGCTGCATATTCAGCATTGCTCAGTGATGTATTGGGAAGAAGCTGTGTCTCATTAACTTTCAGTGGGTGTGATATCTGTTTCCATCCCAATAAAATCTATAATAGTGTGCTCCCACCACAGATTGCTTTTTTTTTAATGAATTGTGTTCATTTCACAGATTTCTGTGAGATTATGGTGAAGTTTTATATCACCCAATTGCAGAATTGGAGCACCCTCATCCAATTTAGGTGGTGCTGGGTAGAGCTGGAAATATTTGCCCGAACCCGACGGGGCCCAACAGGACCTGCCGGGTTCGGGCCGGTTCGGGGTCTAATTTCAATATTCCAAGCGGGCCCGGCTCGGGCTCGGGCTGAAAGCCGATGCGCGGCAAATATGCGATCACATGATACGCCTAACGTTCGATCTACAGGCATGCGTTAGTAGATGCAAAATGGATGTAGAAGAAGTTAAACGGAGATTAGCCCTTGGCGAATTCATGTTGGTCGAGCCAGTAAATGCGAGGTCGGAGGTGTGGAAACATTTTGAGCACGTTCACAATGAGAAAAACGAGGCAGTGGGGTATGTCAAATGCAAGAAGTGCGACGTGATGTTAAAGTATGACAGCAAGACAACTGGTAATTATTGCTGTTCTTATTTTTCTTTTAACTTTGGGCAGATCATTTATTTTAGCCTTGAAGTTCTTGAACTTCAGACATCTGTAGGCTAACTAATCTGAATAAAAAACGTAGAAATGTTCAGCAAAAATGACTCATTGTTGACTGCTTTGATATGCGCACAATTGAAAAATGTCGGGTTGCAAACGGGTTCGGGCTCTATGAAGCTGTCAATCATACGGGCCGGGGCGGGCTCGGGTGGAGTTCTCTCGGGCTGGGGCCGGTTCGGGTCTTAGTTTTAAGGCCCGTTTCAAGCTCTAGTGCTGGGGTATTTCAGACCTTCCCCTTTTTCTATAGCAGCTAGACATGCATATAATAATAATACAATAAATGAGTTTAGCAAAGTCCATAATTAGCAGGGGCAGTTAAAAATTAAAAATTAAAAAAAAAAAAAAAAAAAGTTCGAATAGCCCTACTATTTCAATAGATCTCCTATGTTGGAAAAAAAAATTTCGCCACACTTCGCGCACATTTCATACCCCTCCACCCAAGGTGTCCTGCTTTTCCCAAATGGAAATATGGTCACCCTAGTGCAGGGCTATTCAATTGGCGGCCCGCGGGCCACATCCGCAGGATTTTGGCGCTGTTGTGCAGCCTTTTTATTTATTTTTTAAGCCGGTTTGGTCTATTGATGCAGCATTTCCTCTTATGACAACTGTACTTATATTAGAGTCCTTGCGTGTTAACGTGTTATTTTAAATTTTTCTTTTAGCCTACCTGTTGGAGTGCAAAATAAGTTCTGTAGGACATTTATGGATGAATAATTCACTTTAAAAACAAAGTTATGTTCTGGTAATTTAAAAATGTAAATTTTGTAAATAAATACTTTGTAGCTATTGTTAACATGCAAAGTTATTATTAAATCAAAGCAAATATGCATTTTTAATCAATGTGTTCCGATTTGATTATTTGAAAATAGTGCAGCGAAAAGATTGCTGCCCCGCTCAAGTTCTTGGATTCTAAATGTGGCCCCCTTGGAAAACTAATTGAATAGCCCTGGTCTAGTGTATTATTATTTTTTAATTGTTTATCTTGCTGTTATGCAACAGCTTACATGCTTTTCTAATTAAGAACAATTCATATTTCAAATGTGGGTGAATTTAAATGTAGTGTTTGTATATTTGTGTACTTTGTGTACGCATATTTGTATAGGTGTAGACATTCATATGTGTCATTCACAATGTCAACTGTTCATTGTAATATAATATGTAGTCATCTTTTGGTTTTATCGAAAATGAAGGAATTGATTAGCCTGACATAGCCCGCCCATAATACGAATGTTCATCCGTATCGATGGTCTGGGGACGGTCTTCTGGGGCGGGTTTACATCGGTAGAGACAACCGGCCAATAAGCGAAGCTGATTAGACGAGCTGTCCATCGTTTCAAACCAGAACTGAGTGCCCTCCCCCTACCCTATAATTGCGTCAGGTTAAAGAACCTCCAGACTATGAATATGGATGAACAGCAATGTTAAGGTTGGGCTACGTCAGGCTAGGAATTGATTAGATTGAAAGATTTATATAGCTCAATGGTGTTTTTTGCCCCCAACGGCACCTTCAAGGTAACACAGCCTAAAAGGTACTACCCGTACCCTATTCCTACCTCTAACCCCCACAACCCTCATCCTAACCCAGTGGAGTAGTGCCTTGAAGGCAGTGCTGCCTGGAAGGCACCATTAAGGGCAAAAATTACCATAGACCAGTTATATACAGAGGACACAATGTCAACATGTTTCATACTATTTTACCCTTTATCCATACTAATTACAGTAAAAACAGCAAAAATGGTATATATTTGTGCAAAGTCTAACTACAAATTTACTAAGATAAATTAAACAGTTTCTGGTCGGTAAAGAGGGTGCAAAAAACATTTAAATTCCCAGCCTTTTTTATACACATAAATCAAAGTTGAATATATTCCATTTCAAAATAAGAAAACGCGGCACAATACTTAATTCATCCATTCCATGTCACCTTCAAAAAATGTCTATAATTAAGTGCTCTCTCAAAAATACAGTATATGGTTTCCTATTAGTACTCTTCAAGATAACATAAGTTGATTAAATATTTTTCAAATAGAACACACAAACCTATACTTGAAGTGTTAAGCAACTCGGATGAGAAATCACACTTACAAAATTGAGTAAACATAAACATCCAAAACATAGGCCTACCAATTTAATACTCTATCGAATCAGTTTAAATAACTACAACCAAGTTACCCTGTTAAAGGAATATTCCACCTCTTTATGAAAATTGGTTATTCACCCTCTTACCTGGAGTAACATGTGGGTAAAAGCATTTTCATCCTAGTGCATGTGCTTTCCAATTCTGGCAACCCCAATTTTACCTTTAGCTTAGCATAGGCACTGGAAAACCTGAACTTATGAATCGAGACGGTCTCCATCCCTCGCGGAGGGGAACCGGTCTCCTTTCTAGGAACATCGACCGGCATCTAACCGCGGCATGTTCCTGATATACCAGAGTTTGGTTCAGGTGGCAGGATTACTGTCTTACACAGTTCCCTGCCGCGTCGCCGTGATATTAGCAGAAGTCAGGTCCCCTTAGGGAGAGTGTCCACGAGATATAGAGGCATTAACCATAGTAACCTCATACACATAAAACCAGAAGCAAACTATAAGCATAGCCAACAGTCAAAATTGAAGTTTGGCTTGTTGAATACTCGCTCACTCTCGTCAAAATCGACGCTAGTAAACGAACTCATTACTGATAATCATATTGACATACTTTGCCTCACTGAAACCTGGCTAAAACCAGACGAATACCTATCGCTAAATGAAGCCACTCCCCCAGTCATTCAAACTTCCACACACCGCGCCAACGCGGGCGTGGAGGTGGGGTAGCCACTATCTACAATTCTAGCTGCAGTATGGCTCCCAAGCTCGAACATAAGTTCAATTCTTTCGAGGTACTCGTCCTCAACCTTATTCAACCTGGAGCTAAGCCATTAACTATTGTAACATTGTATAGACCTCCAGGGCCATACACTGAATTCCTAACTGAATTCTCTGACTTTATATCCACATTAGTTGTTAAATCAGATACAATAGTCATCTTGGGTGATTTTAATATTCACATGGATGTTGCACACAACAGCCTGACAGCTGCATTCCAATCTCTTATTGAGCACATTGGCTTCTGTCAAAATGTAAATGCACCTACACATAAAGACAACCACACTATCGACCTTGTACTAACTTATGGTACTCAAGTAGAACAACTTACAATTGCACCCCAACCAACATTGACTGACCACTACCTTATTACTCTAGAAATACCAGTCGACCATGTAGCGCAAAATGTGACCCACTACTACACTAGAGGCATAACGCCTAAAACCACTGACGATTTCATTGGAAAAATTCCTGACCTTACACCAACACGCTATGATAGTCCTATCCCATCACCAACACATATCGACCAATTTACTGATCATGTTATGAACACATTACATTCAACACTTGACCTAATTGCTCCACTTAAAAAGAAAACAAGGAAGGTAGAAAAAACTGCCCCTTGGTACACCACACATACACGTACATTAAAACAGGCTGCTCGCAGACTAGAAAGGAAATGGCTCAACACTAAACTCGAAGTATTTCACATTGCCTGGAGAGAGAGCCTGAAAGAATACAAGACTGCACTGAACAATGCTAAAACAACTTATTATTCCTCGCTTATACATGAACACAAAGACGATCCAAAATTCCTCTTCAACACTATATCAAATTTGACAAAAAGTAAGACTGAAGTAACTCAGTCCATTCCAAGTCACCTCAGCAGTGACGACTTCCTGAATTTTTTCAATGAAAAAATTGAAACCATACGACTTAAAATTAGCAACATGCCTACAGCCTCTCTACTAACTACTGATAGCTGTAGCCAACCCGTAGCATACCTTGACTCCTTTATGCCCACTGATATATTAGAAATTTCTTCTCTCATTACTAAAGCGAAGGCGTCAACATGCCTACTTGATCCTATTCCTACTCACCTCCTCAAGGCAGCCTTTACACCGCTAGCTGAGACATTACTTGAAATTATCAATAGCTCACTCCTAGCGGGACATGTACCAACTACTTTCAAGACATCAGTCATTAAACCATTGATTAAAAAAACAAACCTTGACCCTGATGTTCTGGCTAATTACAGACCTATATCCAACCTTCCTTTTATATCCAAAATTCTAGAAAAAATTGTGTTCAAACAAATTTGTCGCTTCCTAGACGAAAACAAAATCCAGGAAGTCTTCCAATCAGGATTTAGAGCTAATCACAGCACTGAAACAGCCTTAGTTAAAGTCTTCAACGACCTCCTTCTTTCCATGGACAATGGTAATGTATCCATATTAATCTTACTTGATCTTAGTGCAGCTTTTGACACCATTGACCACGATATCCTACTACACAGACTCGAACATACGATAGGCATTAGAAATTCAGCACTAGCTTGGTTCAAATCCTACCTCACTGATCGATACCAATTTGTACATGCTCACAACGTCTCATCTTATCATGCTAAAGTTAAATATGGCGTTCCGCAAGGCTCAGTACTGGGCCCCCTACTATTCTCTCTATATATGCTACCTCTGGGTGAAATCATTAGGAAACATGGCATTGCATTTCACTCATACGCAGATGATACACAGCTTTATCTCTCTATGAAGCCTAGCGACTGTACTCCGACAACCAAACTTAATGCCTGTCTTGAAGACATTAAAGTTTGGATGTCAAAAAATTTCTTATGCTTGAACTCAGATAAAACTGAAGTTATGATGATTGCCTCTAAACAACTGAAGGACACCTCGCTTCACCATCATAGCTCACTTAGCAGTCCTACACTCTCATTTAGCTCACAAGTGAAAAATCTGGGGGTACTTATTGATCAAGACCTCTCCCTGAATAGCCATGTAAAGCACATTTCTAAAACATCATTTTTTCACCTTAGAAACATTGCTAAGGTTAGGAAGTTCCTGTCCTTTGAGGATGCTGAAAAACTTATACATGCATTTGTTACCTCCAGACTCGACTACTGCAATGCTCTGTTCTCAGGGTGCAGTAACACCTGCATTAAAAGTCTACAGCTAATCCAAAATGCAGCAGCTAGAACACTCACTAGAACTAAGAAATATGAACATATTTCTCCCATTCTAGCATCTCTACACTGGCTTCCTGTCAAAAGTCGAATTGACTTCAAAATCCTTCTCATGACGTATAAGGCACTTAATGGCTTAGCTCCTGCATATATTACAGATTTACTTGTTCCATACCATCCAGCAAGACCTCTGAGATCTCAAAATGCTGGCCTCCTTGAAAAAGTGACCATATCTAAAACTACAATTGGGGGAAGAGCTTTTGCCTATCGAGCACCTCTTCTATGGAATTCTATTCCTCCCTACATTCGCGAAGCGGACACTCTCAATACCTTTAAGTCTAGACTTAAAACCTTCCTTTTTGACATTTCCTATAATTAGGAGTGGGCCATGGCATATCACCACTCCTCTTGGGCTTTCTTGGGAGGGCTACCTCTGCTGTTTTTCCAAGGCGGCCACTGACCACCCCCTTCTGGGTTGGTGAGATGCCATGTACCATACCTTAGTTATGCTGCGATAGCCTAGTGCTGCCACCTTCTGCACACTTGCCATCCTGTACAACCCTCTTTCTCCTCTCTCTCTCTCTCCCTCTCCTCACTCTAGCTAGATTATATGACACATATCATGAAGTGATATCCTCCTAGATTGGCCTAATCCTCTTGTTTCTGTTTCTCTATGTTTCTCTTGCCTCCTCTGCCCCGACGCACTGGCTGAGTGATGAACCTCCCGTACCTCCCTGCCACCAACCCTACCCCACTACGGATGCTGACCAACCGAGAAGGGTCCAGCTGCAGTATTGACGGTTCCGCCTTAATGCCAGAACGCCCATGGGCGTTCCAAGAATTTGCAGATTGGCCAATCGTGAAGAATTTCGCAAGGGACACTGGGTATGATGTCATTCTCAAATCCATTTCTGAAAGCTATGGCGCACACCGCTCTAACTCGTGGTCAGCAATGGTGACATCTTGCTCGGAAGATTATGTTGGTAAGTTGGCTATATTCTTTATTTCGACAACATGCACTGACATTGTAGCCTAGCTTTCGCAGACACTCGTGTATTCATTCATCTGCGCGGGAGTCAGGTTACTGACATTAAGGTTGTAATCTTAATTGCATTCGAATTCGACAGACCGATATAACGTTAACGTTAGCAGCTAACGTTAGGGTCGTGTTCTCTTCTCTCGTCCTACTGTATGTGGTGTACACTTAGCAGCTAACGCTACCTAAAAGAAAGTACCCCATAATATAAGTGCTAAACAAAACTGTTATTTGAAATACGATACGATTGAGAAGCAAGGTTAACGTGGTTAAGCACAACGGCGCCATGGACCTGTGCACAGATATTAAACCTGAACTGTGAAAGTATGCTAACGTTATGAATTGTTTGGCTGATGAGGTAAAATGTGTGCCTGCAAATCTTTGCATTTAGTCAAGTTGCTTACACTGCTACAGTCTTGATTATTAACTGTGATTTGATGACATAATCAAAGCTATTGAGGGTGGAGATCTGTATACAGCCATCATGAAATACGATACGATTGAGAAGCAAGGTTAACGTGGTTAAGCACAACGGCGCCATGGACCTGTGCACAGATATTAAACCTGAACTGTGAAAGTATGCTAACGTTATGAATTGTTTGGCTGATGAGGTAAAATGTGTGCCTGCAAATCTTTGCATTTAGTCAAGTTGCTTACACTGCTACAGTCTTGATTGTTAACTGTGATTTGATGACATAATCAAAGCTATTGAGGGTGGAGATCTGTATACAGCCATCATTTAATGATAATCATTGTTAAGAAATTGCGTTCTTTTTTCTCAATTACAGGGTGCATCTTGCCAGTACCAAAGCAACAGCTGTGGGGTATATTGATGGTGAGAGAGCCTACAATATTTTACAAAATGATTACTGATATTGCGTTTGCAGACCAACTAACAGGTCCTGATGTTGTTTGTTTGTTTGTTTTTTTCAGTATGCAATGTACGCCACACTGGAAAAGACGTGTGATTTTGGGGAGGTGAGTTTTCTGAATCTTAAAAGAATATGTAGTGGAATATGTTTTTTTAATATTCCAGCCATCCTATTTGGAGCCTACAGTTAACATTCACCATATACACTTAGCTATTGAAGGAAAGGACTACATCTCTGTACATTGCCAGTACTATAACCTTGTAAAAAGCTATGGAGATCTTTAAAAGGGAACTATGCTACGCTACTATACTAACATTTTTAGTTCAATTTACCTTTATTTAGCAGCTTAAGAGTCATTGTGGTGATTGTACAGCAGTTTTTAGGTCGATTGATAACCGCTTCGCCTCGCTCTAGCTCCTCTCGGCGTAGAAATTGAATATGCAATATTCATATGCATAGTTAATCTTTTTACTGTACAGGTTGATATGTTGTCTATTTGGAGGTGGTGGTGCCAACAGCTGTTGCAGGGATCCCTACTGAAGTATTATATACTGTATTCAAAATTTCCTCACTACTCATACATATTGGGTGTTCCCAATACCTTTCCCACTACCCCCCCCCCCCTTTCCTGTAGCCCTACAGGTCAACGTAGCGCATCTGTGGCACCTGTCAGCCAAACCCTGGAGGCCGCATGCATGGAGAGGTACAGTATTAGAGATTGTACTTTACCATTTGCCCACATAGCAATAAGTTATACAAAAGAAATTTTGAGTATTTTCCTCTCTGCTCATATTGGCTGCTCATGAAGCTGGTAGTTAAACCTCACCCTCTCTCTCTCTCTCTCTCTGTACCCCAACAGAACAAGCTGGAACACCTTTCTTGCCCTCGCCATTAACACATGTTGGTCCCACCCTTGAAGCATTGAGCAGAGAAAGGTATTAAAGAATGTACTTTGCTATTTGCCAACATCTATCTATTGATGCATGGAAGGCCTGTCTGTTACCCTGTGTGTCTATTCCATGCAAAACCCGTGGGCGACACAGGATGCTTTACATTGACATTAAGTCAATTTATATCATAAGCACATGAAAAAGTGGTCTATTTTGTTTTTAGGATGTTCACTGCACTGCCTTCTGTGGTGTAACCAGTTCCATTGATCACAGTGGAAGTTAATTGTTACGGCAGAAGTGGCTTTCACTTCATGCATCCAGCGTAGCCTCCCTGTGTAACTCTTGAGCCACTCATCTGACTGACCATCAATTTGCTACAGGTCTTGCTAATGGCATGTGTGAGAGCAGTGTGAAGTGGTTGGCTTTGGACCAAAAACAACAAATATCTTAATATTAAGCCAATTATATACTGTATCCATAATTTCCTCACTACTCATACATATTGGGGGATCATGAAGATGATTGCTAACCCAACACCCCCCCCCCCCGGCAGAAGTGGCTTTCACTTCATGCATCCAGCGTAGCCTCCCTGTGTAACTCTTGAACCACTCATCTGACTTACCATCAATTTGCTACTATGTGTGAGAGCAGTGCGAAGTTGTTGGCTTTGGACCAAAAACAACAAATGTCGTCATACACTGTATTCATAATTTTCTCACTACTCATACATATTGCATAATTTTCTCTCTGTTCATATTGGCTGCTCATGAAGATGGTTGCCTCCCTGTGTAACTCTTGAACCACTCATCTGACTGACCTTCAATTTGCTACAGGTTTTGCTAATGGCATGTGTGAGTGCAGTGCAAAGTGGTTGGCTTTGGACCAAAAACAACTAATATCTAAATATTAAGCCATTGCCCAAAGCAGTAAATCATTCAAAGCAAACCTTGCATTTATTTTTTATTTGGTGTATTCTCTCTTTCCCTCTCCTCAGCCCCGCAGAACAAGTGGCAGCGATGGACAGGCCTGTCCTCCCCCGGAGATCCTGCAGAGGATCATCAAGGAGACGCTCTGCTTGGACATGGGAATGCTGTTTTTTTTTAATAGGATATCATCATAGAAGATGTCTGACTCCCTGCCTGGCACTAACACACACACACACACACACACACACACACACACAGTCCAGCCAGTCTCCCAACTCACTGCACAGCATTTTAATGTATCTGACCACAAATTGTCCTGAAATCCTTGAAGTTAATGCAAATTAGTTAATAATACCATATCCTTAACAGAGCAAGGTGTAAGTTCTAATTTCTTATCTCTAAAACTGGGGGTAGGGATATCTCAGGCTTTTTTGTTTTGAGTTCTGAGACATGCTTCTTTTTGAGAGAGAGAGAGGATTGGGGGATATGTTTGCAATATAATATAATAGTATCTGAAGTTTAAGGATTTTATTTGTTCAGTTTGAAAAAGAAAGAAGAGAAACTAGGGAAAAGGAGAGAAACTTAACACTGCCAAGCTGATTCCTGACCTTGTGCCACAGCTTTAATCCAGTTTTATTCATTCTTTATTTCTTGTTTATTCATTGCTTTTTATTTATTTGCTATTCTGGTCTATAATGTGTTTTTGGTATTTATTTATTTGTTATGCCGGTCTGAAATGTGTTTTAATATGTCCACAGATGTAAAATAGCTTTGTAGCTAACTGGTACATGGCCCCTGTCAAATAAACCAATAAACTAAACTTCACTTCACTGTTCATGTTTGTTTGAAATAAACTGTTTGAGAGTTACAATTCTGTTTTATTTAATCATCCAATGTGTGCTAAAGGTGGTGGGGGCGGCATAGAAGTGTCCCCAGCTCGTAAGCGACGTTCAACATGCAACCTAGGAAATGCAAGTTTTCTGTATGGTCTCAATGGCGGAATAAAACTGTTTTTGTGTTATCGTTATCATACTATAACGTAGAGGGACGTGCCGCGTGACTTATGAGCTCTGCGGATTCAGTCAGTAGGCTATCTGTAATGTAAAGGAAGGGGCCTCATTGAGTGTATTCACTGGTATTACGTAGGGATACACCGAAAAATATTTGGTTGATGTAGGCCTACGTGTCCTGTTAACTCTTTTTCCGTTTGACATCAAACAATCTGCATGACTTAAATATTGCAAATACTCCTTTTACAATCGGAATAAGAATCATTTTCACGAACTTTACTCTGGACAAAACACAAACGAGTCGCCAAATGCTTTCACTTTCCTATCTATCGAGGCTAGCGATAGCACATGAGAACCCGGATGTTCAATAACAAAGCAGCACGTTGACAGTGACGAAGTAAGGGGCAGTACTGTGTGAGGGCGTTTTATCGAGGACTGGGCGTTTTAGATGAGACGCAGCTGGATGATGTTGGACCAACCTCCCCGGAGCCACACACCATGACCATCCCCCTTTTCTCTGAGGCCCGTGATGGAACTGGCCTGATGGCCCCCTGATGACCACTACTTAGATGGCGACCAACACCCAATGAACTCTGATCCCACTCCAAATACTGACTAATCCCACACTCCAACTACTGACTCCATCCCTTGGCCCTGACTGTCGCACAAACTATGTGTATATCATCTCTGACTACATTCAGTACTCATACTGTTTTGTGTTAACCATGGTCAATCTATGCATCAGACTTTACGGATACTTTATTAGGCCCCAGGCAGGTAGGCTGAGTCCATGAGGCGTGGATCTGCCCAAGGTTTCTTCCTACATAACAAACTATTTACAAAGCGAGGGAGTTTTTCCTTGCCCCTGATACTCATGGATGCTTCCCGTACTGTCTGTAAAGCGCCGCGAGACAATGTACTGTATTTGTGCGCTCTACAAATAAAATTGAATTGAATTGAATTGAATTGAAAGTAAAGTTGCCAGAGAGTTGCTATCTGGCAAGATTTCATTCCAGCGCCTATGCTAAGCTAAAGCTAAAAAATGGGGGAAATTGAGGTTGCCACAAAAGGAAAACGCAAGCACTGACACCAAAATGCTTTTACCCACATATGTAACTTCAGGTAAGGGGGTGAATAACCAATTTTCATAAAGAGGTGGAATATTCCTTTAAAATGGTAAATCATCAGTGGCATTAGAATCCGGAGTCTCATCAATAGAATGGTAATCTGGAGTGCTGAAGAGTTCTCAACTGTTGGCATCCTCCTGTTGTGACAGAAGCTATGAGGTCAGTCCACAGATATTTCACACAGTAACAGCACTTTGACCTTAATTAACAGTATGGAGAGGTACAGAACTGAAATAAGATATACTCACATCATTGGAATCATTGAACAGGGATTTCTTCTTCTTAATATTTTCCTTCATGTTTTTGTAAGTCTTCAGTTTTTCAGGGTCAGACTCTGTTTGGATCAAAAGGTCAATATACTCTTCCTCACCCATTGGATTTGGTCTCAAAGCTGTTTGCTGCAATTCAAGAGCTATTAGATGCATATTGATAAGGTGGTCAAACAATGAAAACAGTGTTTTTACCCATTCACGTTTGAGACATGCAAGCAGTCGTGTTGATGTCTGTGACTCTCGTTGCATTATCTTATGTTTTTTTTTTCACTTTGACCATACAATTTTAACAGTATAGATAGGTATAGAACTGAAATATGATGTACTCACATCATTGGAATCATTGAACAGGGATTTCTTCTTCTTAATATTTTCCTTCATGTTTTTGTAAGTCTTCAGTTTTTCAGGGTCAGACTCTGTTTGGATCAAAAGGTCAATATACTCTTCCTCACCCATTGGATTTGGTCTCAAAGCTGTTTGCTGCAATGGCTGAGCTATTACAAACATGTTGATGATGTGGTGAAACAATGAAAACAGTGTTTTCAACAATTCCCTTTCGAGACATGCAAGCAGTAGTGTTGATGTATGTGACTGCCATTTTATTATCTTGTACTTTTTCAACAACTCTTCATATGAGATCTGTGCTTCTTTGCTGGTAAACACATACTTAAATTTCTCATTGCAGTGGTCCCTTTTGCTGCAATGGCGTGGACAGACAACACACTTGCCTCCTAACATGACACAGCACTGGCCCCATTCACGACATGGGTAGTGACAGGTGGTTTTGCAGACAGTACAGTTGGTACCTTTCTGTGCAGTGGGTTGTCTTTCTTTCACTTTTTCAACAAAACCTAGTGTAAAATTTTGATTGGCCTGCATGTCATTTTCATGTTGTTTTATTTGCTCCATTAGGTTTCTTATCCTTTCAACTTCACTCATTAATGTTTCATGGCCTTCACGTAGTTGTTTCATTGACAGCTCCAGTTGCTTCCGTTTTAACAAAACTACCCGAGTCAACATCAAGCTTTTAGGCTCCATGCTGCTCACTGTTTCAAAAAACATTTGCATGTTTTTCTTTCCTAACTCCCAGTTACGCTTTTCATCATCATCATCATCATCATCATCATCATCGTCATCACTGAAATCTTCCTGTTCATCAGTAGTGTTGCTGTCAGTACTGAAAAAGTCATTATTGAACTTGAAGTAAATTGGCTCATTTGTCTCATCTTTGGCATGTGGCAGTTCGGCCATTTTGATGGCATCCAAAGCCTGAGGTTTGTTGCTGTCTGCATGTGTGAACAGAGATATGATGTTGTCTTCGATATCCTTCCCAAAAACAGAGAGGATTGATTCAAATACATAACGCTGAGTTGGAGTTAGGCGTGTTGCATCTGCCTTAACCACAACACATACAGCATCAATGTGCTCTACGCCTCTATCAGACTGGAAGAGTTTCTGCAACTTCTTAGGGATCTCTTTGTCCTTCCCAATACCCTTGGTGTCCCCAAAGCCTGGTGTGTCGATGATGGTGACAGGAAAGGAAATGTCTTCAGACTCTTGACCATAGATCTCATAAACAGTTATGTCAGATGTCTGAGAGAAGGTCTGGCTCTTCTGTTCATCAGAAACTATTTCAAGCCTGTACTCATCTTCCCACTGAACTCCTAAGATGTAGTTCACCATGAAATTAATCATAGTTGATTTCCCTGTTCCGGTCTCTCCCATCAGCAAAATATTCTTACTGATTCCCTGTTGTTTTCCTTTCTTGCCAAAGATGCATTTTCTGACTCCATCTGCAATCTTTTCTTTTTTAGTTTTCAGCAAGTACCGAGGAGGAACACTTTCACTCACTTTGGTCTCTTCGGTAATGTCACTCAGTGGCTGGCGTGCCTTGCCTATAAATGATTTCCTATAGCAAAGCAGAAGGAAATTAACGTTTCAAAATGAAATATGGTTTGAAGTACAGAACATGAATGGGTTGTATTGTGCAAAACTAAATGTAAAATGTATAAAATGCAGATGTATAAAAATAACGCACGTTCGAAGTTCTAAGGCTAACGAGGGCGTAAGGCCGAGTTGCCTTATAACTTCGATAAGTGTGTTATTTTTATATATCTGCACGCCGTGGAGTTCATTATCCCGCTCATACCACTATTGCCACTTCTCCGCTATGTGGTTTGACTAACAACATGCCCGTTTTGATGGCTAGGTGGCCAGCTGATGGCTGAAGACAAGCTAGTTGTCAGAACTACTTCTTTCCGCCTTAAATCGTCTCAATCAAAACTTACCAGGATAAACTGCCATTACTAGTTCTAACGGACAGTTGCAAAGTCAGTAGTTAAAATTCCATCTCCCGTTGTCAAGCGCCAAATCCAAAAATTCTAACATGTCTTGGGCTCTGTAAATTCACTGTCTCCCATACTTCCAAACGAAATGTGACAGAGTTAAAAACCATCGCGGTCACAAGTTACAATGTTGCTGTGTCATGGATGTTGGTCGGGTCACTAAATTGTGTGTGACAGGTTTTTTAAAAGTCAGAGGCGAGTTGGGCGAATTGATATGCAAGTCTGAATATGGACGGAAAAGTGGAACTACTTCATAGCTGTGCAGTTACCTGAAAAATAATGCACGTTCTAAATAGTGCATCACAATAGGAAATTTGACCAAGCAGTGGTACAATTATAATTAATGATGATTAATTAATGATTAATAATTTAAGCACTATTTAAATAATAATTTGAAATTAATAGTGCTGTCAAGCAATTCAAATATTTAACCACGATAAATCACAATAATGTACTAGTTAACTCTCTACCCTGATCTCATCATCATTACACATTTAAAACATTGGAATGGAAATATGATATTATGGCTTACATAGAGTAAACCTACTATGCATGAGCACACTTTACTTTAGGGTGAAAATGCATTTTTCTATATTTGCCATATTGCCATTTGCTCTGCAAGAAGTACTCAATTTAATGGCGAAGTGATTTGATGATGAGAGAGAGACCTAAATAAGCTATCAGTGTTAGGCAAGCTACTCAGTAAATGTAGTAAGCTAAGCTACCAGTTACTCCACATCATATGAAGCTTCACTACACCAAAGCTACTGGAAACCAAAATGTAGCAAGCTAAGCTTTGAAAAAATGTCAGAATGTTAAAATGTCTTAACTATTGTGAAGCTACTCTTTAATACACAAAAAAGGCCAATTAATAAATTCTGTGATCCAACCAATTGTATTAGTGATCAAACAATCAGGTCTCTCAAACAGACATACAATAGTAACTACTAATTCTATCTAAATGTAGCCTACTTTTATATGGGTAAAACATTTTTTTAAATTCAACTACATCAAATTGACACACGATAGAAGACACAATTGATTTTTATCATGGACACTTTTTACCTCCGCCAAGGAAGTTATATTTTTACCGGCGTGTGTGTGTGTGTGTGTGTGTGTGTGTGTGTGTGTGTGTATGTGTGTGTGTGTGTGTGTGTCTGTCTGTCTGTCTGTGTACAACATAACTCAAAAAAAAAAAAAATTCGGGCAACGTGTGTATTGGGACGAGTAAGAGCTGATTCGATTTTGGTGGCAATCAGTCATCCAGAAAGGCATCTGTCTAACCATATTGCCTTGGCAGAGGTCTGCGCTCTCTGAGTGCTTTTCTAGTTTGAATTATGGCACCTGTCAGGCAATAAATGCATCACAGTAGTGTAAACAACTGATCCTCCTTGCATTGCCTTGATGAAAGATTTGCTGTTGTGAACTGATGCCCTGAAAATGTAGCTTTGGGGAAAGCTACCACACTACATGGCCAAAAAAGTAGCTACACTTCTGAAAAGCTATCAGATTCAGAAAATAGCTACACTACAGCCAAGCTACTCAGAAATGTAGTTAAACTAGTAACTTCACTGCTTGTAGCTAGCTACTGCCCAACAATGTAAGCTATAATATTGTGCACAAACATTCTCTCTTTCGGTTGCTCTCCTATTTCACCTTCCTCACTCCTGCTGCTTGTCTCTCTTTTGAAAATAATTTTGCAGTCATTTTGAAAATTTTTAATATAGTAGATGCAATTTCCTGCATTCTGGTGTATTTTTAACAGCAAATTCTGCCAACAAAAATTAGCACTTTTCACAATTATTTGCCTGCATGTTGAGCCTGCCTCTGACTCACTCTCATTGAGATTGAGATGGATTGGCTATTGGTCATTTTGGTCATCAAGTTTTGGATGCCATGGTTTCATACTTGCTGATATATAACTCAAGCAATAAACTTGTTTTATGTCAATATTTAATTTATATTGGTATACACACCACAAATAGGCTAGACCTGATTCACTCACTATGCTTACTATTTCAAGTGTAACAGAGGCCAGCTAGCACGGCTAGCTCGGTGGTAGTGTGTAAATCCTCATCACTCAATTCCATGGGCGCTTCTAACACGCTGAGTTAGAAGCTCGGGCTTTGGCTCAGTTGGTTAGAGCGTTCCACTCCCACGCCGGGAGTTTGTAGCTTGCGGGGTGGCGGGTTCGAGACCCGTGTGCGGTGCGGACCGCCACCGGCTACATTGGTGCCGTGACCCGGATGGGAGTGAGGATTTGGAGGGTGAGTGTAACGGAGGCCAGCTAGCACGGCTAGCTCGGTGGTAGTGTGTAAATCCTCATCACTCAATTCCATGGGCGCTTCTAACACGCTGAGTTAGAAGCTCGGGCTTTGGCTCAGTTGGTTAGAGCGTTCCACTCCCACGCCGGGAGTTTGTAGCTTGCGGGGTGGCGGGTTCGAGACCCGTGTGCGGTGCGGACCGCCACCGGCTACACAAGCAGTGAATCAATCGGCTTAACTTAGGCTATATTATAATCATTCTTGACAAGGAGCTGTGTTTGATTTAGCCTAAAGTCATTACGTAACATTACATTAAGATAGCTTGATACATATCCTAAAACTGACTAGATCAGGGGTCTCAAACACAAATGAGCTGGGGGCCACTACGGTCAACATTATCTGACTAGAGGGCCATGTCAGGAATCAATTGTATTCTATTTATTTATTTATTTATTTATTTATTTATTCTTATGTTTATTTAACAGGGACCTGCACATTTCCTTTACAATTATTTAGCGTCTTTTTTAATCTAAAGATGTGATATTCAATATTAGGCCTATATCTCATCATTGCATGCCTAGCATACTAGAACAAATATCTTTTCACTTTTCAATAGGAGATTGTCTGGAATCTGGTGATATAAGAATAATGATACAGGTATTCTATAGGCTAAGTAATATGCAACAATATATGTGCTGACAATATTTAATTAATTATTAAATATTTTAGAAATATTAAATATAATCTATTGCTATTTTGGATCTTGAGACAACATTTCTAGCACCTGTCCTGACAAACAGTTAGTTAAATGTTAGTCCTAACGAACAGGGAGTTTACACAATCACAAACACGACTACTATGTATGATTGTAATCTGTAGGATCTGCTGTTTATTTTGATATGTGTTTTGCCATAGTTAAGTTAAGAATCTGTGAGATATTACACAGAGAACAATGTATGACAGATGCAGAACTGTATTGGTGACCATAATTTTGACATAAATTCATCGCTAATTATCTCGTGATGCGTTCATCACAGAAACGATCTACCCTAGTAACATTTTTTGGTTCCTGGAAGGTTTTCTGTCGGGTATGGGAACGTTCCCTGAAAGTAGCTTTGGTTGTCTGAAGGGGCACCAGGAAAGAACTAGAACGTTCGCTGCTGGTTTGCATTTCTGGTTAGGCGAACGTTCCCGCAACGTTATCCTAACCTGACATTTTATGAGAAAAATATAAATAATAAACACAATAATTGAAGTGCATCAAGCAGGAATCGAACCCCGATCGCCCACACCGCATGCAAGTGCGTTACCGCTGTACACCGTTGTAATTTCCATTGCAAGTAAAAAAAAAAAAAAAATTTAACTCTGATACATCACTAATTGCGAGTCATAAAATTAAGATAGTCTAAATCTATTCATATACAGTCAAAATCAAGTTGTTTAATGATAATTTACACATAATATCTATCAGATTGTAATTTAAATCCAATATAAAAATATAACCACGAGGGAACGTTTTTGGACGGTCACAAAGTTACCACGCTGTAACGTTCTCCGAACCAAAATACGATAACGCTCTTGAAATAGCCATAGGAGAACCATGAGGGAACGTTAGTTAAGGTTCCCATAACGTTCCGTGTTTGCTGGGTAGTAGCACTGTTGGAAAGGCCAGTTTATGTAGATTGTACATGATGCCCTTATAATTTCGGTACAATTAAAACTCTGTGAGTAGCGTGACAAAGAAGAATGGGTGCCCCCGTCGGGACTGATATGGACTGACTAATGCATGCAGGGAGGTGTTGTTGGCAATGCAAAATGCGAGTGGATTTTCAGCGCTCTGTTCTCTATTCGAACAAGTGGAATGGATTCGCGATAGATTAGAAACTCTGCTGGATAATTTTGTTGTCAAATCTGAGTGAGTCCAAACGTAAAATTTTGAAATGTGAGGGGGTCCCGTCCCACTCACATTCTATTATGGCGATGCCTATGCTCTAGGGGTATTCATTTCAAGAGAGGAATTTCAAAGATTGTAGTAGAAGATCACAAGTGAAATTGTATTTGTAGTTTGTATGCCAGCGCTCAGCTGTCCACAGACATAAACCAGGGTTCTGCCACGTACTCGACCCATAAGACACGATTACCCATAAATCCCTCCAGTGAGCCAGAATATTCCACTATTCAACTACCCACAATGCCTTGCAACGACTCTACATACTTTAAAGAGGACGTGAAACACACTAATCATTAGTCATTACTTTTCAGACCTAGTCTCTTAAGGTGTATTTTGAAGTCATTCTGTTATTTTGCCTACCACACATTTGTTTATACCTATATCATTTGCTACATTTTTCTACAGATCGCCGCTGACACTTTGACTATGTCAGCGGGTTGGTTGGTTGAAAATTCTGAAAGGTATTGACACCTCGGAAGCGAGAAAGCAGCAGTGATTTGAATAGCCTACCGATAGGCTACCCAATACCTCCAGAGATATATTTCACAGATTTGCTGGGAAACAACAGAAACAGGCCTACTTTTTAAAACAAAATATATCGATATCCTATTTCTGTATAAACTCACTAGTAATGTTGCTTGGAGTTGGAAAAAAGCAAAAATAAATCTGGATTACGGCTGTGATGAAAATTGCCGGGTTTTTCTGTGTTCTGTCATGGTAAGAAACGGAGACAACTTTTTAACGTTACATTCCAGGGGCAGTAAATAGTAGCCTACGCTAAGGTTAACGAAATTTGGCCGTAAGGTGATGATGACAGTAACATTACATTACGACTGATAATCAGTACACCTGGTGGATTGTACAGCACTGGTTTATATCATCATTGTTACTCGGAACACATATCAGAGATACCCCAAACACCTAACTTTACTTGAAAGTTACCTACTTGAGTGAAAAACTTATATCACTGCAGTCTACATAAATAACAGTCAGGTAGCATGCTAACGTTATGTAATTTGGCCAAGAATACGAGAAGTAACGTTAAATAAAAACAGAATGAAGGCTGTGATGAAAAAGCACATTGTTGCTTGTAATTTGCTGTGCTTTGAGTGGGTGGCTAAACCAGCAGGGAAAGGCTCTTTTGAGTATGCTAACGCTGAATTTTGGAGGATAGAAAGTAAAGTGACGGTGGATAACATCATTTACCACAACAGTGAGTGAGTAAACGTACTGTGCATTGCTCGTTTATATGCAGTTTCATGTGCAATCAAGTCAAAGACATGTCCGAAAGTTAGATGAACCTGAGAAATAAACCCACTCGCATACAGGTCAGCAACTGCATAACTGTAAATCAGCGGCGAGGCCTCCTGCCGATTATAAAGTTTGAAATGTAACAATTGCTTACCTTGCACTCGGATTTCCATATGATTTAAACTGACGATGAAAAAATTGGCATTGAATGTAGGCTAGACGGCTAGTTCAGTATCTTTTGCTATATCTAGCGACACTTACTGTAACAATTTCGTTGCTCCTCTTCCATAAAACCCTTTATTCCAGTTATTGGCATGACTGGTTAGTTTGACTGATTTGAAAATGCATTTAAATACAGAATCTTAACGAATTAGCCCTGCATGTGTTTTACTGAACCTCATTCGTTGTGGGTAAAAACATGGGCAGAGGTAACGTTAAACACCGTTGCTCTGCTCAGCAAGGCTGCATTTAAATTGGTGAGATTAATTTTTATTTCAAAAACTATAAATTGTAACCAACTGTTGCTTCCAGTAGTTACACTAAATAGATTGCCTTTAGACCTACATGTTTTCTTGTCTGTTGACGTGTTTGTAGCCCATCAAGTCATGAGCAGTTACAGACATACAGTAGATACTGAGCTAATGTAAACTACCATACAATTATTTTAGAACCTCAAAGACAACCAACCCGGCTACGTCACGTTCTATTCTTTTACAATGTGGCACTATACAATGTTTACCTCACTCACGTCAGATCATGCGCTACGTAACTTTCGTAAGGCCTCCGCGCAACGATCTGATGTTGATGCCATTGGGAGGGATTTCAAGCCCAATATTTCCTAACCGGACCAGTCAGGGCTGCTGGCTGCTGTAGAGGGTGTGACGTAGCGAAGAAGCAACTGTTTTGAATCCAACCAATCCAACAAACGTAACCAGCGTCATCGGTTGGTTTCGATGTGGTTGGCTGAAGTGTACGTCAATTAAATTGATGGACAAGCCGTTTGTCCAGTTAGATTCAAGGATTTCTGGCTCCTGAAATAAATCGTCTATCGCGGAGGATCAGATGTTCGCGCGTAGCGCTACATCTGACGTGAGTGAGGTAAATACAATGTTACATTACACTATGTATTATTCATAAACCAGTAGCCCTGACAGCATTGGACCCTTACGATTTATTTGGGGGTCCAATCTTGTAAATTAAGGTAACTTCATCTATTGTTTCACGTCCTCTTTAACATTCAACCAACCAGGGAGTTTCCTGTTGAGCCAACATATGCCTCTGTGAAATCACCCATAATGCCTTGCAATGACACAGCATATGCCTGTGGCCAGCGTCCCCCCGACTGCTCTGCTGATGACCCAATTACCCAAGACAGATGACCCAGTACCCAAGGCAGATGACCCAGTACCCTCATAAGTCACACATCTCTGCCTTGTCCTTGTCTTAATAGGTGGTATTTTCCAAGTTGTTCAAAGGAGAAATCCAGTGTAAATTAATCAATCCTTAGCCAGGTTGTTCAAACTCATCAAGTGCTGTAGGTGGAAAAAAGAATAAGAAAATCTGATACAACATAGACTGAGCAGTGAACCAGCAACTAACATTGTGAATGGGGCATAACAACTTTCCGTTTCATTTCTTTATGCCCCATTCATTCAGCATTAGTAATAGGAATGTTATTCAGTCTACGTAGCATCAAATGTTCAAATACTTTTTCTTAAAGACAGCATTCAGGTCCCTGTAACAACAGGACTATTGACTGATTCACACCGGATTTCTCTTTTCAGTACAGTGCTGAGGGCTAAGCCACAAGGACATTTTATTGTCACGTGTTTATAGTGATGTTTAGTGATTGCTAAGTGAAAGAAATTGACGAAAGCAGGATAATTGTAGTGCATAGATATAGAGTACAAATCAGATCAACATCAGTTAATTAATTTCATTTCTTGCATACAGTTGTTACGTTCTGAGTTCAGACTGGTCATGCATATGAAGTCTGTTTGTGCATTAAACAGAATCTTCTCCAAAGATAATTAGTTTGCAGTGTATGTTCTTAACCGAGTCTCCATTCGGACAAAACACTTATTATAAAAGAAACCTCAAAATGCTTGAGAACAGCAATTAAGAACAAATGTCAGTCAGGGGAATATTTAAAAAGTTTTAGAGAGTCTATGAAATAACTTTGTAAAAAACCTCACTGTAAGCCAATGTAAATGTCTGAAACTGCCAGCACACTGTAATTCCTCTACCGACCACTGGAGGGTACCCTGGGTCTGTTATTATAGGGACATTAAACACACACTGCCAAGATCTCTGAGCCATGTTACAAGTTAGTTGCCTTAGGCTATGTTCAGACTGCACTCCAAATCTGATTTTTAGCATATCTGATCAACATCAGATCTCTCTATCGACCGAGTTCACATTGCTTGTCATATCGGATCTCCATGTCCGCTAATCACCTACCATATCCACGTGGGTTACTATGGTACCCTAACGCATCATGCCCACAAATAATAAACAAAACCGCGGAGGGTAGAATGTTGGTTGTTTCTCTCTCAGATGGTTAAGTGGGGCCGTAGCACACAGGTACAAGTAACAAGGAAGTATCAGAGATGGAAGAATGGCGTTATTCATCTTTATTTCAGTGCATCAATGCAGTCCAGCACAGCTGTTAGTTGCCTTTCTGATGCGTGGTTGAAAACTTTCACTGACGTTGCTTTCCACACGCGAGGTAAACCTTGCTTTCCACACGCGAGGTAAACTCCAACTTGCAGCAAATCCATAACGCGCACTGACATGTTGTTATAGCAAACGATACTGTTTTTTAAAAGGAGAATTAACATTGATCTCTCACTTCCGTCCATCTGCATTTCACGTGTTGATGTTTGTGTCACGTGACAAATGACGCAAGTGACACTTATCCCATGTGGAAAAGCTGGGGTTCGTTCAACAGCACATTGTTACGCACCGGTGCGTTGCGTTAGCTTAATTGACCTTTCGCCAGAAGCGTTCTAGACACGCCCCCGGGCGGGTTCTTTGAGTGGCCCGACATTGTGCCCGACATTTGTGGGCATTCTACAGCCAATTCTATGGCCAAAACACCCATAAACAACTTAGAAAATCTGACATGTAGGAAGCTGTACGTATTCACTTGTAATGATGCTTGATATGTGAAAGTGTTCTACATTACCTATAGCATAAAAGTGATGGCTCACATATTAAACACGATAAAAAAAAAAAAAAAAAAACAGCGCAGGGTACACAGAGAGGCAGGAGCGCACTTGACTACCAACTCACCAACTTCTACCAGTAGCAAATCCAAAATGCTATTTTGAGGTCAAATATTTACCCACTAGCAATGCAGACTAAGCTTACTATTTCACTTGAACGTTTTGCGATGTCTAAATATCAACAACATCTTCAATTCTTGATAACGTTAAAAGAAAGTGACGTTGATTTCAAGGGAAAGAACCTAACAGTGTCTGTTACAGCTACTACAGCTAGGTTACAGTGCTGTAAACTTAAATTACGTGGGTTACAAATCAAATTTGGCAGCCTATTTCAGACTTATCAACTTTTTTATTCTGGCCAAATAGTTACGGAAGGTTAGTGTGATAAATTGAACACTTGTTTGTTGCTAAACGTTAGCTTGCTAACAATCGCTAGCTAGCGACAATGCTAACACCTTTTCCCTGACACTAAGGTTGTTCAACGTCTCATCTGTGTATGGTTTAGTTTAACACCTTGTTTATTGATGCATTGATTACATTTATTGTCAGTAAATCCCTCAGATACTGATAACAAACAATGTTAAAGGGAAATCCTGTCAATTTTCAACAAGAGCTCTATTGCTCAAGCTACTTGAGATTAGCCAATACTGAAGACGCAAGACATTTTGGTCCAACCATATAGGTTTCCTTGAACAGAGAATAAGCCCTGACCGTTAACCCAATGGGGCAAGTTTTCTAAACTGTGTTTACAGCATTTAAACATGCTCCAAATATCACCCCAAAAGTTATGCAACATCATCAGACACATTACAACACAGAACTGTATTGTATATGGCAACAAATGGCTGGAAAAGTGGTTAAAACTGTGAGCTTATGGAAGCAGCCCAATATTGTTTGTTTACAAAACGGTTTTGTAAACACTGCATAAAAACACAATTTTAAGCACTTTGTTAGACATTTGTAGTCATAAACACTACAGAGGTGTGTTGTAATGTGTCTGATGATGTTACATAGCTTTTGGGGTGACATTTGGTGCATGATTTCATGCTGAAAACTGTTTTGAAAACTTGCCCCATTGGGTGAACTGTCAGGGCTTACTCTCTGTTCAAGGAAACCTATATGGTTGGACTAAAATGTCTTGCGTCTTCAGTATTTGCTAATCTCTAGTAGCTTGAGCATTAGAACTCTTGTTGAAATTTGACAGGATTTCCCCTTTAAGTAGCCTAATGGTAGATCACGTAGCCCCTGAATTTAAACTAACACTAGTTTTGTTAGCATAACAAACATTACAGAAACGAGCGAAATAACTCTTGATTATTTTATTTATTTTTGTTGGGGTATGACAAGCTGTTAGATCCATTGCCTTTATGTCCTGTTCTCAGTTTTGAGTTTAGGGAAGGTCCATCCATCTGCATCGTCTACCGCAAGTGACAGTTGACTGTTGTTATGAATGTCGGGCCTAAAGCCATGTGTTTTTTGAAGTCGCAATTGTTAGCGTTCTGATTGGTCAGAACGCATGTCAATCAAACTCTGGCGAAAGGTCAATTGAATGATAAGTTTGCTCGTTAAGCTCCACACCGGTGCGCAACATGCTTCTGAGGTAGTTCACTCTCGTTTGATGGGTGTGTCAGAGGTGTTCACCAATGAGCATCTAGGTGCATCGGAAGCTCTGAGATTTAAAGCGCTACTGCTAAATATAACACAAATTCATGTTGTGTTGAATTGTCCTCTGGTGACAGCAAAAGCAGTGGTAATATTATCATTTTGTAGTATTCCTAACAATGATACATTTAAACTACTGAGGTTGTTGTTAAGTTCAGCTATTTCCTTGCCTGCCACCACGGGCAGAATGGCCCTCCAGGCTTCCATTGTTGCTGCACTGACGTGACACAACAGTATGTTCAGCCCGACGTCGTTTGCGTTGGGTTCAACGTTATGCACCGTTACGGCCGTTCTGAATAGCCTCCTGTTCAGATCGCAGCATATCCGATATGAATCGCAATTGACACCACATGAGTATGTAGGGCGTAACAGATTCGGGAAAATCGGAATTCATGTGGTTTTCTGCTGTTCAGACCACCCAAAATCAATTCTAGATACGATCTGGATATGCAAAAAATCGGATTTGGGTGCCAATCTGAACGAGGCCTTATATGCCACTCACTCTGGCCAAAACATCTTTCCACATCGGTCAACAAATTCAATTCAATTCAATTTATTTTCTAGAGTGCTCAAAAACAGTACGTTGACAGTAGGGGGAGCACCCATGAGTAACAGGGGCAAGGAAAAACTCCCTTAATTCGCTTACAAATAATTTATTTTTAGGAAGAAACCTTGGGCAGATCCACGCCTCATGGGCTCAACCCATCTGCTGGGGGCCTAATAGAGTATCCGTACAGTCGGTCGTCTGATACATAGATTGACGATGTCTTACACGGAGTAACAACATGAATACAGAATAGCCCCGTTTACATGGACACTTCTAATCTGATTATTTAACCCAATATTCCATTTTGGTTGGCATGTATGAATGCATCTCCTTGGATACTGTTCTATAGAATGCACATGGAATCTTTCTAATCAGATTAGAAGTGTCCATGTAAACCCAATGTTGTCTGAGAGTTACTAGATGGTAGGAAAGATATAGTTTGTGGGACAGAGTAGAAAAGTCAGGGGATGGAGTCAGTAGTCGGGGTGGCATTAGAGTTCATTGGGTGGAGGTCTTCATTTAGGTAGTGGTCATCAGGGAGGCCAGCAAATGGACCCTCAATTCAAATTTGACACCATTATCAAATACCGCTGTAAGTTTTCTTTCTATCACCCTGAGAAAATGAGGGGGAAATAAGAAGCAGAAGTTTACTGAGACTACAAACATACCCCCCCCCCCCATATTCTCCAAGCTCCTGGAACAGCAACTGCCCACTGTGCATTACACATACATTTGTACTGTACTTGCTTATATATCATAATAATCCACAATTGGAGAGATGCACAAGGTCAAATCTAAAAGGAGCTCTACTAAACATGACAGTACAGGGCTATCCAGAGGGCTGGCTCCCGTCGTTGGTTGTCTGCCTGTTAACATTACACAATGAGAGACCTGAGGAGCAACACATTGACTGATGAACAACGGGTTTAGGTGAATGTTGTTCAGAAATCTGACTGATATCATCAAACATTAATGTCCGCTCAAAACATTGTTCAGTGAATTCGAGGGGGAAAAGCAAATTGAACTGAGGCTACAGACACATCCGTATCTAATCGCTGACTGTTCTCCAAACTCCTGTAACATCAAAGCTGCCCACTGTGTGAATTATACTTACACTTACATGTATGTATTTATATACTTGCTTATATGTCACAAATACGGTGTCTTGTATTACTGCATTACTTGTATTACAAATTACCATCAACTGTGTTAACTAAAATGACCACAGTGACCTGCTGACCTTGAAGAACATGGCACCAGGCAAAGGTGTTATGACAACAGGATGTGAAGAGTGATGTCATGAGGTGGTGTTAGGCTGACACTTCATCAGAATACAGGATGTGGGTCATTAGGTTTAAAAAATATACTCAAGCCGCTCATGTTTTGTACACACTCTCTCTCTCTCTCTCTCCACACACACACACACACACCGAGGCTGAAGTTGGTAATGGTGGCTCGTTAGGTGTGAAAATATACTCCCCTGTCAAGCTGCTTAAGTTGTGTACACACAAACAGGCCTAAATATGGTAGATTATGTTAGTTACACTAATGGTGCGTTTCCACTACGGGGTAAAACCCCGGTGTCTGGGGTAAAGCCTCAGACTTTTCCCGTTTCCACTGTCAGGGCCAGACCGGGGCCAGGGCCCAAATGGCCTCAGGCCGGCCCCAGAGTTGACCAGGGCCAAACCGGGGCCAGACTGGGGCTTTTGGAATGGAACATGATGCAATAATAAAACTGAAGAATTTTAAAAACGTTCAGGTAGCATTTGTTTAGTGTTGCCTGGCAACATAAATGGTTTAGGTTGTGCTACTGTCGCTAAGCAAGTTTAAAAGCCCTTAGCATTGTGATGAAAAACCCCGGTGCTTTAGCTAATGGAAACACAACTCTGGGGCCAAACTCCAGTGTTTGAGCCCGGGGGAAAGCCTCGGGCTGGCCCCAGGCCGGCCCCGGGCCGTAGTGGAAACGCACCATTGTGCTTCTTTCATGAGTAAATCAATTTGTATAGGATGCATTAGATTGGTCGACACCAAAATGTTGGCGATTGCTCCTGTCTCAGTTATTTGGCTAATTTAGAATTTCCCCTGACCTGCTTTAGAATGGTTAGCTTAGTGCATTTGGAATCCTGTCCTTAAAACAACCTTAAACATTCATTTCAGATAACGTGCAACTCACTGACTGGTTAGTGTTGTTCCAGGATGTTCCAAAACAAATTTCGTGCCAAAATACCGTTCATGTCATTTGCAATTTTACGGTGAACCCATGTCATGCACTGACATGTTATAGCAAGTAATAGTTATAAAAAGAGAAGTTATCATTAATGTTTTGATGATTGTATCATGTTGCAAATGATGAAAATGGCGTGTTAAAATCCTATTAATTTATCTTCATGTGATTATTATGAATCATGTATCTACAAAAAAATCATTAGAGATATTAAAACAGATATGTGTATATTATATGTATTTTCTAAAAATTATTTATCTTCTTGTTATGCAACAGTTTACATGTTTTTTTCAAATGAAGAACAATTCATATTGTAAATGTGGTTGAATTAAAATATACTGTTTGTATATTTGTGTTTGTGTACACACATTTGTATAGGTGTAGACATTCATATGACATATAATTATCAGTGAAGAAAGAGGCGCGGAGCCAGAGGGGTGGCAGGGGTAGCACTAGCCTCCCCTGGAACGTGATTGGCCACCCCAGGTGCCCCCCACCCGCTCCCCGAATTTCATTCGCTACTGATGATTGACAGTTCAGTTCAGCGCACGTCTGTAAGAAGCGCCTTTTTTGAGCCAGAGAGCAATAGTCAGAGCTCATGCAGCACTTGAGTCAGCCTGAGAAAATATCACTGTGATGTAGGCCTAATTTTTAAAGAACAGGTCACCAGGTAAAAGATAGGCTATCTGTTCCCAATCCTGCTGTGCATCAGGAAGATGCCCTCAGTCATGCAGATATGTGACCATCAACATTTACATGGATAGCCTACATTGTGCCTTTGCAAGATACAGCGTACTGTAATATAAGGTACAGTATATAAGGTTCAAGCTATCAGTGACATTAAATAGCTATTTGAAATCAATCAAGGCATCAATGTTGTCTCAAACTAGCGTGCTAAAATGGCGTGCTTCTTACATCCAAAACCGAAATTTCTGATCGATGAATTGCTTTGCACTATAGTCTAGAGACCATTCATTACATATCTAGGCAACATCTACATCTATATCTTTTGTAGAGGCTATCAAATAAAAGTAGCCTACATAATCTGAATTTTCACATGGGGTGATTTGCCAGTGGCTTGACAGCAGCACGCAAGTAAATTAATGCTTAACGCAAATTAATTCCCTTGTGCTATTCTGCGTCTAAAACATCAACTTTTTCTCCATTACACTGCTCTCACAGCATTTGCCAAACATGCACAATATGCACATCAAAATAAAGTGCATTTCAAGTAGTGTCAAATGATACTACTAACAAATTGCTGTGGTAAATAGTTCGTTAGAAAATCAACTTTTAAATTAGTTACATTTAACTATTGCGCATATTGCATTACTTCCATAAAAACCTTTTTCTCTGATCAACTGCACAGCATTTGTATAATTCTAGGCTGTAGAATATGTGAAGGCACACGATCTGAACTTGTAGAACCATGGCCGTAGCCAGCATTTTGAAATTACCGAGGTCCTAGATGAAATTTTCAACATAAGAGATCTACTGAAATAGTGTTTGAACTAATCTTTGAACTTCCTCTGCTCATACTGACTTAGCTAAACTCACTTATTGTATTAGATACACTATTATATGCATAGCTGCCACAGTAAAGGGAAAGGTCTGAGACACTCCAAACCCCCTCTCCCTTTGCATTCTCCCACCAGTTGTGTGAGACTTCAGCACCACCTAAAATGAGGGTGCTCCATTTCTGAAATTGGGTGATAGAAAACTTCAAAGTGATCTCACAGCAATATGTGAAATGAACACAATTCTTAAAAATGCAATGGTGGGAGCACATCACGATTGACTTTTTTTCTGATGGAAACACAGAAATTACACCCACTGAAAGTCAATGAAACACAGCTCCTCTTTCCTTCCTAATAGGTTACATAACTGAGCAATGCTGAATATGCAGCTGTATCTTTTTAGCACAGAATTCTTTAGGCTATTTATGATTTTGTGACAACAGTGTAACCTGCCACTGATTGTGTTTGGAGAAAAATATATTTTACTCCAGTGAATGTGATTTAAGTAAAAAATGTGTTTATTTCACAGTTTTCAATGAGATTTGTTAACTTGAAAACTTATCTCTGCAAATTATAGGTTTATGTTTGATGATGTAGCAAGTTCAGCCTTTAACACTAGATAAAGACATACCTTGCCTAAATATAGGCAATCTTTACACTGACATTAAACCCTCTCATTCTCTAGTACGTTACCAATGATACCAATCGATAGATCTGGTTGTCTAGTTTAATTTCATACCAAATACCTCGATTGTAAGAGGTATCATGCCCATATAAAGCTTCCGAAAGACAATGAAGCAAAACCGGAGATATATTTTGCGGCAGTAACTTGCGCAAAAGGATTAATTAATTGGCGTGTCTGAAGAATGTTTAACTTATTTTCGGCTCGAAAAAATGACCGAGGTCCGGACCTCGGTGTCCTCTATTGTAGCTACGGCCATGTGTAGAACCTGCAATGTTACTGGTTGCTAGCCAAATGCTTCACCAGACAATTAAAGAAATGAATGGTTAACCTTGATCATAGCCTGCATTACAACATTCATCAGATCAATAGCTCCAGTTGATGTACATGCTCCTGTAGCTTAAGCTATTCACTTCAGGGATATGATCTATATGGTTGCATGAGTAAAGACCTATTTTTAAGGTTGTCTACAGAAAGAGAATCTGAAAAATATAAATTAACTGTTAGTTTTAATGTTTTCCTTCAGGCTGTGAAAATAGGGGAAACATTTCACGAATTCTTTTAAAATTAAAATTGAAATAAATCTTAGTTCTTCTACTACTAGAGGAATAATGGTTGGTAAGAGCAGAATTCTGAGTAATACTGTCAATGGTGAAAATGAGAGGGGTGTTGAGCAAGTGTGTGTGTGTGTGCGCGCGCGTACCATATGCTGTCATGTGCACAAAGATGGGAAGACTACTTTTTTTTGTCATATTCATTGGACCCCCTGAAATATCCTTGGCCACCCCCTGGCCACCCCAAGTACAAAAGTCTAGCTCCGCTACTGTGAAGAAACCTGAAATCGCAACTGTTCACTGTTATATAATATGTAGTCATCTTTTGGTTTGATTGAAAATGAAGGAATTTATTCGATTGAAAGATTTATATACAGATACAATATCAACGTGTCTCATACTAATCTACCCTTTACCCATACAGTAAAAACAATAAAAATAGGATGGATTTGTGCAGTCTTACTATAAACTCACAGATAAATTAAACCATTTATGGTTGCTGTGCCAAAACCATTTAAATTCCCAGCCTTTTTCATACACATAAATCAAAGTTGAATATGTTCTATTTCAACATCAGATAACTCGGTACAATACTTAATTCATCCATTCCATGTCACCTTTAAAACATTACTATAATAATTAAGTGATCTTTCAAAACTACAGTAGGCTATATGATTTCCTATGATATGATTAGTATACTTCAGCATAACATAATTGAAATACTTTTTTTTTTCAAATAGAACACACAAACCTATACCTGAAGAGCTAAGCAATGAGAAATCACACTTACTGCTAAACAAAATATAATGAACATAAACATCCAAAACATATCTACCAATTTACCTGCCGAATCAGTTTAAATAACTACAACCTAAAAAAAGTTACACAGTAATTAAAAATGGCAAGTAATCGGTGGGATTAGAATCCGGAGTCTCGTCAATAGGGTGGAAATCTGGAGTGCTGAGGAGTTGTGAATGTTCTCAACTGTTGCCACCCTCCTGTTGTGACAGAGAATATGAGGTCAGTCCACAGACATTTCACACAGCAACAGCACTTTGATCATAATATTTTAACATTATAAATAGGTACAGAATTGAAATAAGATGTACTCACATCACGTGAATCCTCAAACAAGGAGTTCTTCCTCTTAATGTTTTCCTGCATGCTTTTGTACGTCTTCAGTTTTTCAGGGTCAGACTCTGTTTGGATCAAAAGGTCAATATACTCTTCCTCACCCATTGGATTTGGTCTCAAAGCTGTTTGCTGCAATTCAAGAGCTATTAGATGCATATTGACGATATGGCGAAACAATGACAGCAGTGTTTTCAACAATTCCCTTTCAAGACATGCAAGCAGTAGTGTTGATGTCTGAGATTCCCGTTCCATTATCTTATGTTTTTTCAACAACTCTTCATATGAGATCTGTGCTTCTTTGCTGGTAAACACATACTTAAATTTCTCATTGCAGTGGTCCCTTTTGCTGCAATGGCGTGGACAGACAACACACTTGCCTCCTAACATGACACAGCACTGGCCCCATTCACGACATGGGTAGTGACAGGTGGTTTTGCAGACGGTGCAGTTGGTACCTTTCTGTTCAGTAGGTTGTTTTTCTTTCACTTTTTCAACAAAACCTAGTGTAAAATTTTTATTGGCCTGCATGTCATTTTGATGTTGTTTTATTTGCTGAATAAGGTTTTGCATCCTCTTAGCTTCACTCATTAATGTTTCATGGCCTTCACGTAGTTGTTTCATTGACAGCTCCAGTTGCTTCCGTTTTAACAAAACTACCCGAGTCAACATCAAGCTTTTAGGCTCCATGCTGCTCACTGTTTCAAAAAACATTTGCATGTTTTTCTTTCCTAACTCCCAGTTACGCTTTTCATCATCATCATCATCATCATCATCATCATCATCATCATCGTCATCACTGAAATCTTCCTGTTCATCAGTAGTGTTGCTGTCAGTACTGAAAAAGTCATTATTGAACTTGAAGTAAATTGGCTCATTTGTCTCATCTTTGGCATGTGGCAGTTTTGCCATTTTGATGGCATCCAAAGCCTGAGGTTTGTTGCTGTCTGCATGTGTGAACAGAGATATGATGTTGTCTTCGATATCCTTCCCAAAAACAGAGAGGATTGATTCAAATACATAACGCTGAGTTGGAGTTAGGCGTGTTGCATCTGCCTTAACCACAACACATACAGCATCAATGTGCTCTACGCCTCTATCAGACTGGAAGAGTTTCTGCAACTTCTTAGGGATCTCTTTGTCCTTCCCAATACCCTTGGTGTCCCCAAAGCCTGGTGTGTCGATGATGGTGACAGGAAAGGAAATGTCTTCAGACTCTTGACCATAGATCTCATAAACAGTTATGTCAGATGTCTGAGAGAAGGTCTGGCTCTTCTGTTCATCAGGAATTATTTCAAGCCTGTACTCATCTTCCCACTGAACTCCTAAGATGTAGTTCACCATGAAATTAATCATGGTTGATTTCCCTGTTCCGGTCTCTCCCATCAGCAAAATATTCTTACTGATTCCCTGTTGTTTTCCTTTCTTGCCAAAGATGCATTTTCTGACTCCATCTGCAATCTTTTCTTTTTCGTTTTCATCAAGTACCGAGGAGGAACACTTTCACTCACTTTGGTCTCTTCGGTAATGTCACTCAGTGGCTGGCGTGCCTTGCCTATAAATGATTTCCTACAGTAAAGCACAAGGAAATTAACTTTTCAATTTGAAATGTGGATAGTAGTACAGAACATGAATGGGTTGTATTGTGCAAATCTGGAGAAAAAGGGCATGGTATTTTATTTATAATTAATAATAATTAATAATTTAAAATTATTAGTGCTGTCAAGCAATTCAAATATTTAATCACTATTAATTGCATAAATGCCATAGTTAAGTCAATATGGAAGTGGATAGATGTTCTTAATACAGTTTTTCTCCAGTTTCCTTTGGGGCTTCTCGGTCCACTATTGGTCCAAATTTAAGTCTATACTGGTCTCATCATCGTTACACATTTATAACATTGGGAATATGGTATTATGGCCTACATAGTGTAATAGGGTGATGCATTTTTCCATATTTATCAAGTTCTCATATAACAAGCGAGTTAACGTCAAAGATTGTGGTGGAAGACCACAAGTGAAAAAGTGACCACAAGTGCACAAATGAAATATACTATTTTCACTATCAATTAATCAATTAGACACATTCCACACAATACACTGGTCACTTGGCTTTATGATCTCAAGAAGGGTAAAATCTGAGATTGGTAAATTGGCTTTCAGTTTCTTGGTTACCACATTTAAGTGGAACTAGCTACAAGAAGTGTTAACCCACTACTGCACGGTGTTGCTATATGTCAACATACCATTCTTTTGCCATTTCCTGACATTTAAAATAAAATATTTGGTAACACTTTATTTTACAGTGTCACTGTTACAGTGTATTTACCTATGTAAGTACAGTGGTACAACCTGTGTAACAATATGTAATATAATGTACTAATCTTGTACTTACATTATGTATTTTTGTGTACCTACATACTGTTGTTACATTGTAATATGAAATGTTTTTGTTATGATCCTTTGCCAAAGTGCTAATATTAGAAAATTGAAATTGGGCAATGAACTGAAATGAGACCCAAGGCACCCTGATGCTGGAGTGGGTGAATCAGCCCTCAGGACACCCTTATGCTGGGAAACTACTTAGAACACGGGGGCAGTGTACATGTACATGTAACCGCTCTGTTGACACATCCTTGTTACTCTTCGATACAGTGGAATAAACACATTAAAATAAAGTGTACCAGGCTAGTACCTATATACATATCACATGTGTGTTTGGTCAATGTCATAAAACAAGTGGGCCTTTACACATACATGTAACAACTGTGTTGGTACATCCCTGTTACTCTTTAATACAGTGAAATAAACACGTTAAAATAAAGTGTACCAGACTAACCCTACTGGAACTAAGGCCTTATCCCATTTCTAATCTTCCCCCTTCCCCTTCCCCTTCCCCTTTGCCCTCCCCTTCGCCTATCCCTTATCCCTTGAAACCGAGTGACAAGTGAGAGGGATGTAAACATAGGAAATGAGACAATACATTAATTCACTACCTTGAGAAAATGACGTGCCCACCGACTTGTGTTTTACTATATGATAAATAACGGTAATTTTGCAGACTAACAAATGAAATCATGGGATATGTTAACCAAGAAACGTGTTGGAAACTTTCTAGATAAGCGATGTTAACATTAAACATTAATTACGTTAGCATTGCTAACCTCCGTTGACACAAAATATGTTATGACCTAAAACCTGACAGGATAACATATATTTCGTTATCACAATACAGAATATAACACATAACACAACTTCCCGGTTTCTAAACTTTATTATAAATACCGATTGATTGGTATCCTTTGCCAGTTGTGCTTATCTTCCACTGCTAAAAAATATGTGTGTCATACCCCTTCGTTTTGAGGGAGGTCCTGGAGCGGCTTCGTTTGAAGGGCCAGGTAGCCTTTGCCCTTAGCCCTACCCCTTGCGCTCAAGGAGAATTAAGACACCTCTTCACCTCGCGGGAACGCACAAAAACCAAGGAGAAGGGCTAAGCGGAGGGGTAAGGGGTAGAAATGGGATTAGGCCTAAGCATGGTTAGTGCCATTTTCCCATGACCTTGGCACCTCAAATTAGTTGCCAAACATAAGGGTGTCCTCAGGGTTGATTCACCCAATCCAGCATCAGGGTGCCTTGGGTCTCATTTAACTAATTTCAGGAAATCAGCCCTGGCAAAGTATTATAAAAAAAACATTTCATATTACAATGTAACAACAGTATGTAGTTACACAAAAACCAAAAAATGTAAGTACAAAAGTAATACATGACATTACAAATTGTTACACAGGTTGTACCCAGTGGCGGAGCTAGACTTTTGTACTTGGGGTGGCCAAGGATATCTCAGGGGGTCCAATGAATATGACAAAAAAAAAAGTAGTCTTCCCATCTTTGTGCACATGACAGCATATGGTACGCGCGCACACACACACACACTTGCTCAAAACCCCTCTCATTTTCACCATTGACAGTATTACTCAGAATTCTGCTCTTATCAACCATTATTCCTCTAGTAGTAGAAGAACTAAGATTTATTTCAATTTTAATTTGAAAAAAATTAGTGAAATATTTCCCCTATTTTCACAGCCTGAAGAAAAACATTAAAACTAACAGTTAATTTATATTTTTCAGATTCTCTTTCTGTAGACAACCTTAAAAATAGGTCTTTACTCATGCAACCATATAGATCATATCCTTGAAGTGAATAGCTTAAGCTACAGGAGCATGTCAAGCTATTGATCTGATGAATGTTGTAATGCAGGCTATTATCAAGGTTAATCATTCATTTTTTTAATTGTCTGATGAAGCATTTGGCTAGCAACCAGTAACATTGCAGGTTCCACACGTTCAGATCGTGTGCCTTCACATATTCTACAACCTAGAATTATACAAATGCTGTGCAGTTGATCAGAGGAAAGGGTTTTTACGGAAGTAATGCAATATGTTAAATGTAACTAATTTAAAAGTTGATTTTCTAACGAACTATTTACCACAGCAATTAGTTAGTAGTATCATTTGAAACCACTTGACATGCACTTTATTTTGATGTGCATATTGTGCATGTTTGACAAATGCTGTGAGAGCAGTGTAATGGAGAAAAAGTTGATGTTTTGGATGCAGAATAGCACACGGGAATTAACTTGCGTTAAGCATTAATTTACTTGCGTGCTGCTGTCAAGCCACTGGCAAATCACCCCATGTGAAAATTCAGATTATGTAGGCTACTTTTATTTGATAGCCTCTACAAAAGATATAGATGTAGATGTTGCCTAGATATGTAATGAATAGTCTCTATAGACTATAGTGAAATTTTGGTTTTGGATGTAAGAAGCACGCCATTTTAGCACGCTAGTTTGAGACAACATTGATGCCTTGATTGATTTCAAATAGCTATTTAATGTCACTGATAGCTTGCACCTTATATACTGTACCTTATATTACAGTATGCTGTATCTTGCAAAGGCACAATGTAGCCTATCCATGTAAATGTTGATGGTCACATATCTGCATGACTGAGGGCATCTTCCTGATGCACAGCAGGATTGGGAACAGATAGCCTATCTTTTACCTGGTGACCTGTTCTTTAAAAATTAGGCCTACATCACAGTGATATTTTCTCAGGCTGACTCAAGTGCTGCATGAGCTCTGACTATTGCTCTCTGGCTCAAAAAAGGGCTCCTTACAGACGTGCGCTTAACTGAACTGTCAATCATCAGTAGCGAATGAAATTCGGGGAGCGGGTGGGAAAGGGTGGGGGGGCACCTGGGGTGGCCAATCACGTTCCAGGGGAGGCTAGTGCTACCCCTGCCACCCCTCTGGCACCGCGCCTGGTTGTACCACTGTACTTACATAGGTAAATACACAGAAACAGTGACACTGTAAAATAAAGTGTTACCAAATATTTACACAGATTGGTGCTAATATAAAGGGTGTGGCATTGTTTAACCAATATGAGCTTTGATGACATCACTTGACATCTGACCCTCTTAAAACTCCTTGTCTTTTACACACTGTTGATGAACCAAAGGCACTGTCGAAGCACTTCATAATCAGCAAAGTTTTCTCTTAATTTCTCAAATGTATATAGTAACTAAAAGTGCTGAAAGAATTTGGAACTAGTTTCAGTCAATTTTCTTCATTCACACCACACATTGATAAAATTATTATGTTTTTATCCAGCAATTTAGATATGTTGCCAAATGGCCAGGGGCGTATCAAGCTTTCCAAAAGTGGGGGGGTTCTAAGATGGGGAAGTAAAATAGCCACTGAAATGATCACAGCCAAAACTATAATTAGGCCTATAGTCTCACGACCAATTGGAATTTCTGTTTTATAATAGGCCTACTAGAGTTGCCATCACATGCAGTAGTCACAAGTAGTATTTGCAAATTTTCTCGGCCATTAGCCTAAAATGTCTTAGACGTAGGTTTATTACAAATGCTGGTCTGGTGGATGAGGAATTGGGCTTTATGAACATCACATTACTAATGTCACAGAACAGGTCTACCAAGCAGTTGTGAATCAAAGGTGTTATAATATTTGATAAGTGGGGTAGACAGGCACATAGGGAGGTCTGGGGGTCCCCCAGTAATTTTGGAATAGTTAGATGTTATTTCCTGCATTCTGGTGCATTTTAACAGGTTATTAGATATTTTTTTTAATTAACTGAATGATGTAATCCTGTCCCTACCCCAAACCCAAATTCTGAGCCAAAAACTAAACTGGTATTTGGTTGATCCAGGGACACTGAGATTCAGCACTGTCATCTATGATTTTTAGAAGTTTCATGGAAAGTATGGGACAATAGCCTAGGCAATAGGCCTACTGAGGATGGTGGCCCTGAGGCCTACATGGAGGAATTTGTTTCACCAATTGAGCGTAGGGTGTCTTAATTCAAGTCTAGCCTACAATCTTTTATTTTTCTTCTGAAAGCCCATGGATCTGGAGGCTTAGTTAACTTAGTTAGCTTTGTTAACTTTGAAATACGTGGCTCCTGTTATCACTGATAGCAGGGGGAAAAGTGAAAATATATTACACTATACAGTATTCCAGTGTCTCTAGTGGAAATATTTTCTACATATTTCTATCAAGCAAAAAATTAAGTTGAAATATATTACACTATACAGTATTCCAGTGTCTCTGTGGAAATATTTGGTATTGTTAAAATCTTACAAAATTGAAGGGGATGGAATCATATTTATGTGGCCATGTCAAAACACCCCCATCCCCCCGTCTGCAACGTCCCTGTGTACAGTAACCTATCTTATCAGAGCAATGGTAACATTATTAGCGCCCACTGAATTAAATTCAATAATTTAGAATTTAGATGGGCATCTTGTCCCAGATTACCCTCTCTCTAATGACTGCATAGAGTTGTTCATGTAAGTGATAGGGTGGCTGAACAGCTTGGATTATGACATTTACAGTGAGTGTAGAGCATTTCCGACCATTGTTTCTCTCTCTCTGATTAAAATATAATTTTAATTTCATATACACTACCGTTCAAAAGTTTGGGGTCACCCAGAAATTTTGTGTTTTCAATGAAAACTCACACTTTTATTTATCAAATGCGTTGCAAAATGAATAGACAATTTAGTCAAGACATTGACAAGGTTAGAAATAATGATTTTTATTTGAAATAATAATGTAAGACAAAATTGGCTCCAATCAAGCACTGTCCACAGGGTATGGCATGGCGTTGCAAAATGGAGTGATAGCCTTCCTTATTCAAAATCCCTTGTACAAATCTCCCACTTTACCAGCACCAAAGCAACCCCAGACCATCACGTTACCTCCACCATGCTTGACAGATGGCGTCAGGCACTCTTCCAGCATCTTTTCAGTTGTTCTGCGTCTCACAAATGTTCTTCTGTGTGATCCAAACACCTCAAACTTCGATTCGTCTGTCCATAACCGTTTTTTTCCAATCTTCCACTGTCCAATGTCTGTGTTCTTTTGCCCATACTAATCTTTTCCTTTTATTGGCCAGTCTCAGATATGGCCTTTTCTTTGCCACTCTGCCCTGCAGGCCAGCATCCCGGAATCGCCTCTTCACCGTAGATGTTGACACTGGTGTTTTGCGGATACTATTTAATGAAGCTGCCAGTTTAGGACCTGTGAGGCGTCTATTTCTCAAACTAGAGACTCTAATGTACTTGTCTTCTTGCTCAGTTGTGCAGCGGGGCCTCCCACTTCTCTTTCTACCCTGGTTAGAGCCTGTTTGTGCTGTTTTCTGAAGGGAGTAGTACACACCGTTGTAGAAAATCTTCAGTTTCTTAGCAGTTTCTCGCATGGAATAGCCTTCATTTCTAAGAACAAGAATAGACTGGCGAGTTTCACATGAAAGTTCTCTTTTCCTGGCCATTTTGGGAGTTGAATCGAACCCACAAATGTGATGCTCCAGATTCTCAACTAGCTTACAGGAAGGTCAGTTTTATAGCTTCTCTAACCAGCAAAACTTTTTTCAGCCGTGCTAACATGATTGAACAAGGGTTTTCAAGGGTTTTCTAATCATCCATTAGCCTTCTAATGCAATTAGTCAAACACAATGTACCATTAGAACACTGGAGTGATGGTTGCTGGAAATGGGCCTCTATACACCTTTGTAGATATTGCATTAAAAACCAGACGTTTGCAGCTAGAATAGTCATTTACCACATTAACAATGTATAGAGTGCATTTCTGATTAGTTTAAAGTTATTTTCATTGAAAAAAGCAGTGCTTTTATTTAAAAAATAAGGACATTTCTAAGTGACCCCAAACTTTTGAACGGTAGTGTAGGTGGGGGGGTGGATTGATAAAAATGCAAAAGTGGGGATGCCCCCCCCCGCGTTTGAAACGCCCCTTCAAATGGCAACAATGTGCAGTAATGGAACAATAAAACCAATAGGGTATGCAGCGTGTACAAGTTGCTATGGTGAAGATGCTGTAGAGGAAGGATGCTTGTCTAAATGTTGCCATAGTGAGGAATCTGTGGTGTAGTGATACTATTTTTTTTTCAAAAGTTTTCACACTAAGTAACATATACAGAAAAACTCATACAAACATGTTTCACTCTTTCATTACTCATTTATAGTATGTTGTCTGTAGAGCAACCAGTTCATTTTAGTGTTAGTCCTTCATAAATATAAAAATGAAAATTATACAAAAATAGCCATAATATGGAGAATTTACCTGTTCATCTATCTGGAAATGATATTATTCCCATTAGAAAGCTTGTTAATCTTCAATGAAATTCGTTCCATAACCGCACAGTGTTGCCATATGGCAACATACCCAAAAGTACCCCCCTCTAAAAAAAATAATTCAAAACGTTTTCAAAATATGTTTAATTAACTTCATTTTATATGAGAAAAAGCAATGTAACATTTGTTTCCATGATGGCATAATAATGCGTGCACTGTGCAGTAGAGGGTGTTAAAATTCAACTAACATGTGTCTGCAGACAAATATAAGTCTTTAATCATTGACATCAATCCGGTACATAAGTGTTTTTGTTTTTAATTGATTTAAAATATATATATATATAGGTGGAGGTACCTGTCTGTTCCTGTCTGTATAGTCTGCAATTGTAAATACATACAAATCGGATATAGTTGTGTGTGTAATGCGGATCGCTTGATATGGCCTACAGGCACAGATATTAAAAAAATTGGACACGGCAGAAAAAAATACATTATTTTTCAACATGAGAAATACAGTGTGTGGCGGAAGTGTGTGATAAAAAAAAATGAGTGACTGTCATGCTCAATGCGTGATATTTGAGAGCCCTGTTTATGAAACAAACAACCGTACGCTCATTCTTGCGCAAAACATGGTATGTATCAATCTGGAATTATTAAGTTATGAATTTCATTTTACATGAAATAATGCCTACAGCTGCACCAGTGCATTTAGTGTCTTTCCTAACTACCCTATTATTAATGACCTTTATGTAGCTTGAATGGGAGACCGATAGATAAATAATTTATTTTTCATGTAGACTGTTGTGGGGTTTTGTAATGAAATCATTAGGGTAAAAATGGCTAAAAATTGGACGTATTCAGCACCTTCATGTTGCAAATTCTAGGGGAGAGGGCTCTTAATATTTGGGCGTGACAGTTAAATTATGCTGGTTTCTGCCGCTGCATTTATCAACATTGTTTATTTCTTGACGCTTATGAGAGCTGTACAAACTTTTCATAAATCTCACGTGAACTTTGTCGTATGATGATTCCTGTGGTCAAACTTACACTTGTTTCCACGTTTGTTTGATAAATGAGGGTCGTTGTATTTATTATTGGATCCCTCTTAGTCCACTTTCTTGATCCATGTGGAAACGTGTCTGATCATGATTGATCATGTGTCTGGCACTTATTTGACATTAGCTAACCTTAGCAATATATCATAACAACACTGTGTCGATGGAATTCAAACACTTTCATGATATAATCAATAATGTAGGCTATCTCTCCCAAAATAACTTCAACATGCAAGATTCAAGATAGATTGTATCTCTCACATAACATGCAAGCGAAAGTCCGAAATTGGACGAGAGAGGGCGGAGTCAGGTTAGAGAGAGGAGACTCTGGCCCTACTAGTTGATTCTCCGGACCGTTTCACAGGAGGTAAAATTCTTGGCGAAGTTTACCGACATACTCCGCTATTTTTACTGACATGGCACGTTCAGACGGGACTAAACTTCCCGGTTATCATTACTTTACCCCAGGTCCCCTCATTAAACTAGTCCCGTGCGAATAGGGCTATAGTTCAACATCTGCCGCTATGTTGCTACCTTGAAATATATTTGATAAAACTGTGATGTGGAGGTTGATTGTCACCGCCTTTACCAGCCGTTGTTGATATTATGCGATTTTCTAAAGGAATAGTTCACCTCTTTATGAAAATTGGTTATTTACCCCTTGGGTAAATAACCAATTTTCATAAAGATATATATATATGGGTAAAAGCATTTTGGTCTCAGTCCTTGCGTTTTCCTAGTATGGCATCCCCAATTCTCCCCATTTTTTAGCTTTAGCTTAGCATAGGCGCTGTGTGTAATGTTGCCAGATAGCAACTCTTTGGCAACTTTACTTTCCAGCGCCTATGCTAAGCTAAAGGTAAAATTGGTATTGCCAGACTAGGACAACGCATGCACAGAGACCAAAATGCTTTTACCCACATATGTAACTCCAGGTAAGGGGGTGAAGAACCAATTTTCATAAAGAGGTGAACTATTCCTTTAAACAGGGGAGGAGAATATGACTGGTTTCATGAAGACCCAGGTACGTGTAAACTAAGCATAGTTTTGACTACAGATGCTCTACCTGACTGAGGGTTAATTGAGCCCCATAGTGATATTCGACACAGACTGCGTACTACACACTGCTTTCTGCAAAGATCAGTATATGAGCTGCTGTCATCTGGTGGAAATTTTCTCCACTTATACAATCCCACCTGGAGCTCCTATAGAGATATTTCAGAGAATATTTAAACTGGGTAAGGAACCCATTTGTCCCTGATGTGGGCTCTTGTCTGGACTAAAATCATAGGAGGATCTGATTGAGATGACTGCTTCATGGGATTTCAAAACTAAATTCCAGGCCCTTCCCCTGTCTAGCTACTGGATGTTTGAAAAGTGCTCAACAACACAGGTTACATGTTACATTGAGAAAAACAGGTTACACTATGAAAAGCAATTCATTGTATTTCATGGACTTATACATAACATAAAAGTAAAAATGGAAAGTAATTCCTCAAGTATAGCCTATTTATGAAGACAATGTATTTTAATATTTACAAAATTGTCTATTTTAAAACCCTAAAAACCTTATGCAATGCTTCACAGCAGAAGAATAGAGAGAAACACATCACTCACAAAGGCCGGATTGAGGCAGAAAAGCTCCTTTCAGACGTCGCCTGTTTTGGAAGTTTTTTTAAGCTATTCGGGATATCCACTGATCTGATCTAGTTCAATTTGTTGCCTATTTCGTCAGTATAGCTTAAAAATCAGGATATAACAGCAGACATCCCAAGTCTCCCGGGATGTCCGTGAGTCTACCAGATTTTAATAGTGGCTCACGGACATCCGCGAATGATGAAAAATCTCCTGCGAGTCGAGAGTCTTGCGCTGTTGCGGTAAAATTCCGTTGAAGTGGAGCAGCGCAAATGAGAGGGAGTGAGAGGGAGGTGCAACGGAGGTAAAGTTCCCGAGTAGTATTTATGATGGAGATACAGTAGCCTACCTGATCAGATGGCTTTTGTCAAATCACTTTGTCAGTAAAACAAGTTTCTTAGGGCTATTGGAAATAAATAAAGCATTTGAGCCTGAAGAATGCTCATGCATTGTAGGCATAGCATGATGCTGGTTTTGCTTGGTAGACATATGTAGGCTACAAAATATTTCCCTTCCTTGTTGTTGTTGTAAGACAGCTGATGAGAGTTAACAGTTTTAAGTATTCAATATTTTAAGTTGCAAAGCATTTTGAATAGTTTATGGACTAATGCAAGAGTGATGCCAACAGAAGCATGGTCTAGTTATGGACTGTAAAAATGTTGTAGAGTAGGCTAGAATTTAATAGAATAGATTAATTAATTGGACACTGGAATACTGTAGCCTATGGTGAATAGGAAAACTGTATAGTTTATTTTTTTCAGTTTTTTTTTTTTTTTTGGGGGGGGGGGGGGGGGGGGCGGTTGAATTCACTGTGAATGATTTTAAGGGCCTTATTTTGACGACGCAATGTTAAATGTTGTTTGACGGAGGGCTCATATGGTTTTGGGGGCGTGCCACCTATTTTCTCAGCGCAGAAAATGAATTTGCGCCGGCGCAAAGTTCAAAAAGGTTGGACTTAGGATGCCTAATTAATCATGGGTGTGTTATGGGTGTAACGCAGACATAACCAATGACAGATCAATCTCTCATCTCATCATAATGATTTTCCAATTGTAATAATTATTGTTGTGGCCTTTGTTGTTATGCTGGAACGAGGACTGCATTACCTATTGCGTTGTGCGCCCATAAAATAGCATTTCAGGAATGCATGACTGACGAATGACCAGGTTTTTCCCAGTCAGTGACGGACCCTTTTCTGCGTTTGTGTAACAGCATCTGTTGCTCTTTGCGCCTAGCCACACCTTCGACACACCTTCGAGGACGCAAAGTCATTTGCTAATTAGACAATGCGAATTACTTGACAGAAAAACGAACCATGCGCTTGCACAAAATAGCAATGACAGCTTGCGCCAGTCACGAACGCATGGTGCGCCGTCTGCATGATAGGGCCCTAAATCGTAGATGACCACAATATGCAATAATTGTGCTTCTCACAGCAATAACTCTTCACTCACTTTTAACAATCAAATTAACAGTGTAGTGAAGGCCAGTTTTTTCCAATTAAGAACTCTTGCTAAATTAAAATCTCTCCTGTCCACCAGAGATTTAGAAACTGCAATTCATGCGTTCATCACTTCAAGGCTTGACTATTGTAACTCACTGTATTTTGGCCTTCCTAACTCTACTGTAGCCAGATTGCAAATGGTCCAAAATCCTGCAGCTAGATTACTCACTGGAACAAAGAAGCGGGATCACCCCTGTACTGTGTGAATTGCACTGGCTTCCGGTTAAGTATAGAATTGAATTCAAAATTTTACTATTTGTTTTTAAAGCCTTACATGACTTGGCACCATAATACATCTCCAATTTACTAAGCCCTTACTGTACCTCTAGGTCACTCAGATCCACCACTAAACATCTTCTTTCTGTTCCCCCCTCTCGCCTCAAAACTAGAGGTGACAGAGCCTTTTCTGTATCTGCTCCCCACCTCTGGAATAATCTTCCCTCCCACATTAGGTATATCCATACCATTGATCTCTTTAAATCTAAGTCTTTAAATCTAATCTTTTTTCCTTAGCTTTTAATACTCCCTAACTCTGTTTTTTTTTTTTTTTTTTTTTTTTTTTACTTTTTACTATGGATAGACAAAATGGATTATTTTGCATCCTATTATCGTTACTTATTACTACTGTTATTCATCATCATCACCATTCTATTTTTTTATTTGTTTATTGTTTGTATCTTTTAATGCACTTTAATGCACTTTTAATGCACTTTGGATCAACTATGTTGTATGAAATGTGCTTTATAAATAAATGTGACTTGACTTGACAATAACGCGATTTGCACCATAGCAGAATCTGTACCAATCAAAATCAAAATTACCCAAAAATCGGTTCTACCCCACTTGACGATTATCCTAATGTTCTATTGGAATGTTTTGTAAATATTTAGTAGGCACATACATGTACTGTACATCAAATACATATTAGCTTTTTGAATACCTTCATCACCATAGAAAAAGTGATACTGAGTGACAACCATTTATAACTCTTAGATATGTAAGTGTTTTTACAATGTTTTGAACTCTGCGTGCGCAAACAGCATTCTCCATGCTCAAGTTCTTATGTAGAGTGTTGGTGTTTTGAAAGCACCTGTTACTTTGCCCACAGCTCATCCATAGAAAGCAATAAAGCTGAAAGTGAAATGTTAATACGCAGGTTCAAACGTAATCATTTCTTTGACCCAATGTTTGACTCGTGCCCAAACAAACGTGTCTACAGTGCATAGTGTTATCAAAGATCATGGAATACTGAGCTTGAATCCTCTCTGGTGTTATGCTTTCAGAAAACAGGGTAACAACTTAAATGATAAATAAATAGACCTACCTCCAAAATAATATCACAATTAGGTTTTATTTAGTTGTGTAGAGGGAGAGTGTATGAGTAGATACAGAAGATATACAGCAATATTAAAACACTTTGTGCTGAGCTGAAGTCTACAATTGTGACATGTAAATACACTATTTCTAATTTAGTAAAGCCATATAAAGTTACAAAAAAGAACATTGAGGGGAAAGGATATGAAAAAATGAGGGGGGGGGTCATTTTCAGCAGCATTTATTTACATTTCCATTAATTATTTCTGGGTTGCTAATACAATCTACATTAGAAATATGAAACCAAATTACCAAAAGACTCAGGTAAGCTCAGGTAAGACCAATTACCTAACCCTGGGTATAATGCTCTCGATTTTTTTTAAATAATAGTGCATAAAATAATGACCTCAGATGAATTTTTTTAAATAGCCAAACAGAAGAGGGCTTAGAGACTGCAGAGGAAGACCTTTTTGCATTTGCATTAGATCCGTCTTATGCAGTTGTCTTATATTTTAAATTATAATGATTTAACAGTGATAACATTATTCTTAAAGGAATAGGCCACTGAGATTGAAAATGGACTGAATGATGGCATATTCCTTTATGTACCATAGGCTACCATAAGAAACTACTTTTTTTTTTTTTTGCTTGTTTTTTATTCAGGTATACATTTAGCAAATTAATAGCAGTCTAACTAATATATAACTTCTGATTTTGGCAGAAATAGCCCATACAACTACCTATTATTTTAGTGCTTAAAGAAAAAAAGCTACATCTTCATTTCATTTTCAGTAAATAGTTTGTAAATGGAAATGCAGATATAACATAATAAATATCTTTAGTCCTCATGCACATCAAATTATGCAGGGTGCAATATCCAAAGAAAGTATCACTGTAAAAAACAAAAAAGCATAGGTTAATCTTGAATCTGACCAAGTTGCGTCTACTTAAGTTTGTTGTTGGAGACCACGGAGACGTGAGCTTCACTCCAAGCACAGAGTAGGTTAAATCATCCCGTTTTGATTTTGAGCTACAACAATATTAATATGTTATAACAGTAATAAACAAAGTAATATGCACACCGGAGCTCCCATTTTTACCGTTTTAATTAAAACGGTAAAAATGGGAGCTCCGTGTGCATATTACTTTGTTTTTTACTGTTATAACATAAACCTTAGGCCAATATTCTTTTACTTCATACTGTGAAAACAAATGTATACATTTTTCCATTTAGATTGAATGTGTGCTGCTGCTGCCCCTAGTGCCTTTTTATTGAGGATATGGAAATAAATGGTGCTAGAAACATTTCTTTTGTTTTAAACACACTGCTTTGTTTTGCACAGCTGTATGTATTTACCTTATGATAAAAATCATGCCAAATGATAATAAAAAAAAACTTCTATGGTCCATGATCATTTGCAAAATATAACAGCCTATGCATTGTATGTTTAATCATATTTGAATTGTTTAGGCTACCATCTAATAGGCCTATGTGCCTACGCTAGTGCTCATTTGGGTACCTAGTAGGCTGCATCCTACTGTAGCCTAGGCCTATCAAGTACAGATAAATGCATGCCTCTTTATTGTTATTAACAGGTTGTCAGCAGGCTGTAGGCTAAACTGTTGACTTAAGTTTAGTTTAGATATTTAGCTTTGGGAATCTGATGCTAATTATCTGGGCAACATTAACAGTAGCGCGCCTGACACTGCTTTTGTCAAACAGGATGTGGAATTGTTGTAGCTCAAAATCAAAACGGGATGATTTAACCTACTCTGTGCTTGGAGTGAAGCTCACGTCTCCGTGGTCTCCAACAACAAACTTAAGTAGACGCAACTTGGTCAGATTCAAGATTAACCTATGCTTTTTTCTCATTGGTTGCTGGGTTACATCTTACTCAGATACAGCAGTGCTTTTTTCTGATAGGCTGTTGTGCAGCCAGTTTAGTTTTTTTGATTGGCTGTAAGTGACAAGCTCAACTTAGAACTATCGCGCAGATGTGTTTGATCGACAGGCGCAGATAGTACTTGATACAGACATACATAAATAGTTTTTCAGCGTGAGGAATATAATGTGTGGCGGGAGTGCGTGATTAAAGACCGAATCGTGATCAATCATGATCATGATCAATTAAATTTACTGCATCTGAGACTTACTTGTCATCAAATATTAATTTGCAGATTTCTTTTAAAAATCTTTGATACGCGAGAAGCCTTTTCCTTCAATGTATTGAGATATTGCACATGAGTTGAGGTTTTTGTATCATTTTCAGCAGCAATCAGAAGATCCAGGTATTGTTCCTGACTTATTGGGTTTGGCTTCAAAGCAATCTCCTCCAGTCTGGTGACACACTTGTATGACGCTTGCAGCAATTCTTCTGCTTTCTCTTCTGCCTCCTTAATCTCAGTCTGAAGCCGTTTTTTCACATCTTCAGTTGTAAGCTTCTGTCCTAATGCTCGCTCATATTCCTGTTTGATCTCATTATACGTCTTCTTCACTTGTTTGGGTTGTGTACTGTACACCATTTTCTCTTTGCAGTGGTCTAAATAGCTGCATTTGCAGATTGTACATTTTCTGTTTTTCATGACATCACAAAAGAACAGCATTTTCTTGGGGGCAAGAGGACACCTGCGATGACATGTCTTCTTACATTTATTGCAGTTTGTGGCCATTTTTTCTGCTTGTATTTTTACAGTTTCATGTATAGTCAGGGTAACCTCAAAGTCTTTGTTTGTCTCCATCTTTTCTTTATTATCTTCCAAGATTCTATGAGTGTCTTCAAGTTCTTGTTGCTTGTTATGTGTAATACGAATTTGATACTCCAAGTCCTCAACACAAGCCTCCAACTGGCGTCGCTCTTGTAGAACCTCTTGAGTCAACTGCAGGCTTTTTGTCTCCATTTCTGAGAGTGTGGTAATGAATTTCGCCATGCTCTTGGTATTCATCTTCCACCGTTTTGCACGTTGTGAGTCATCTGATGGGCCGTTGTTGAACAACAGGTTTTTTTTGCAATGTGGTACCTCAGCTTCATTTAAAGCTTTAAAAGCTGATGGTGTATCTTTGCTATTCTGTGTAAATGTCACTAGAACTAAGATGTTTTTCTCAATATCCTTTCCAAAAACTGCAAGGATTGACTCAAATATGTAGCGCTGAGTAGGGGTAAGTCGTTCAGTAGAGGCCTTAACCACAATACACACAGCATCAATGTACTGCACACCTTCGTCTGATTTGAAGAGTGTTTCCAGGCTTTTCGGGATCTCTTTGTCTTTCTCAATTCCTCCGGTGTCTCCAAAGCCTGGTGTGTCGATGATGGTGAGGGGGAAGGGAACAGCCTCTGACTCTTGACCATAGATCTCATAAACAGTGATGTCAGTTGTTTGAGAGAAAGTCTGGCTTTTCTGTTCGTCTGGAATTATTTCAAACCTGTACTGATCCTCCAACTGAACTCCTAAGATGTAGTTAATCATGAAATTTATCATGGTTGATTTCCCTGACCCAGTCTCTCCCATCAGTAATATTGTCTTGCTTGATTTCCTGGGGTCCTTAATGCCATAGGAAAGTCTCTTCACCGTTTTCCCTTCATCAATAAAGTCCTGTGTGGTGTCCAAAATAAAAGTCTGTCTATGTCCATAACTTTTGGAGTCTTCTTTCTGTCTTGATTTTATTTTAGCCATTTCCTTAAGGCTGCATTTGTCTCTGTCATAAACATATTTATGTAACATTAAGATGTATGCAAGAACTTAAGACTTTTAAGTTCAATAAAAGTAAGGCACATAGCAATTTGAAATTTTTCGAATGCGTAACTACCCCAGAGTTAGAAATTAAATAGCATTCCATTGGTTTTAGTGTTATCACACACTTTAAGTCCAGGCCTATGGAGGGATATGCAGTATGATAGCCTGGTTCTCACACATATCAGTCTGGCCTATCTCCACTTCTTCCAATTTGCCCAATGGAACCTCATTAGCAAGATGTGTACTAAATCTGAGGTCAGTCAGATAAATGGTTGCAGAGTTATGCGAAACATACACACACACACACACACACACACACACACACACACACACACACACACACAGACGTTTCTTGTATTATTAGATATATGATTGCATCATCAAAGGCAATCAAAAGACTTTGTCTTTGTCTACAGCCTCAAGGGCCCTAAGCAAAATCGTATTTTTGTATGTGATGGTACACACAAACAGGAGCTTTGTGCAGGGTTGTGGCCAAAATTGGTACTGCAATCATATTCAAAATATTTTGCTGCCTTCTGTCATCTCCATCTTTCAAATCTCCTATGCATATCCGTTCTCATATTGTCATGATGTATTTTGGAGGAATAATGAGGCCTTGACAATGAAACAACACAAACACCACTTATGAAAACAAACACTATTTGTGGGCTGCAACTTAGCTTTTCAAATGCAAATATTCTGGCTGTTCTACAAATGTCAGTGATCTCAGTGTTTAAACATGATTCCTTCATGTGTGGAGACAGATCAAGGCCATTTTATGATTATTTGGAAAACATTTCTCACACACTGCTCCTTTAAAAATGAGGAAGTACACAAGGCACCTGGATCAGGTTTTGGAAAAATGTATCCACTCTATGGGCTGATCTATTCCTTTCGACTTCAGACCATGATCACAACAACCCCCGTACTGCAGTGATATATTACAAACCATAATAAAATGTATTCATCTCTAGCCCTTATTTTCTCTAGCAACTTTCTTGCAGAATTAGTCAGACCGTAAATGAAGCATTCTGCGTTTTAGCAGGCCACACAGTCAAGCCCGCAATCAGCTCTTACTGTAATTGTTTAATGCCGGCCCAGCCCACGTCAGCTGCTCAGTCCGCTCTCTCTCACCATAAGCCGCTTGCCAATAGGGTGCTCTATTTAAGCTGCTACCTTTAAGAGCTTTTGCAGCCCACCTCCTCACCAGCTTCACCCAAAAGAGAAAAAAGTGGAAACTATGTGACACTGTTATCATTGTTGCTTGCTCTGTTCTTGGGGGAAAAATGCATTACCCTTCCATTTTATTTAAATTCTCCCAGTGTTGCTGCTGTTCGCTATCTTGTCTTCCATGGAGCTCATGGTAAAAAAGAGGATTTCCTCTGAACAGAGTCATACTGCCAAATTAAATCATTTCTCATGTAACTTTAACATCCAGCCCCTGAAATGGGACACAGCCTATATCTTTTTTTATAAAGGTGTTTATTAATTTAATGGAATGGTATCAGGTATCGACCGATATGGAAAATTCAGATATCAGAATCAAAAAAGCTGAATCGGTGAATCCCTACTTTGTAATGGCAACTTAGACAATACAAATTGCACAAACTGTGCATGTATACATCTACAGTTTTTTGTATTATTATTATTGATTAGGCACTATATAATACATACGGGCCATTCCGTGTGAAATCAACAAATGCATTCCGCCTGACCCTCTTGGATTTCCTTCAAACTTTAGGTGCCTAATGCCATCGTACCCATCAGCAATTGTGCAAAATATTAACCTTGTATCTACTTTACTTTCTGAGATATTGGGCCTTAAAAAACAGGGTCTTGATCATGGAAAAATGCAGTTTTTTAACTTTGTTAAGTTCTGTTGGCCATTACTTACACATACTTCATGTTAGAAAATTGAAAATTTCAGGTGGTGTTGCATACATGTAGACGTTCTGAACTGTAAAATATTTTAGCTTAGAGTAAGACAATTGGCAAGTTATGGATTCCTGAAAATAGTATAAACACAAAATGATGGCCGCTTTTGATGACAATATTTCCACACTGAAGCATATGAGATCTTCGATAATTAAATATATATCACTTCAGTAATCATGTTATATTGAACTGGAGGAATACTTCGGAAAGAATTCAAACTTTTTGATTTATGGCACTTCAAAATTGACAAAGATAATATTGGATCCAACTTTTAAGTGCATTTACAATTTTACTGGTAGAGTCAACCATAAAAACAAAAACATCAACTTAAAGAAAAGTTTTTAGACTCTGAATACACCAAATTCCAAAGTGGTACCCAAAAGAAAAGTACATAAAATAGTCTGTCAAAGACAGCTATCAAGGCATGGGGTGATAGATTTTTTCTGCCTTTCTAACCATGTTCTGTTTTGTTTATGTAGCCATGTGCTTTTGGTACCTTTGCCACAGTCCCTACCTCCAACAGAACTGAGTCTCCTCCCCCAATTTTAGCAGTACTGACATCAACTATCGACTCTAACAACAAGAACAACATTATTTTGTATATACTACTACTACTTATAATAATAATAATAATAATAATAATAATAATAATAATACTGATAATAGTAATAACCTCTTCTAGTACCCCAGGGAAAAGTGGAATAATCAGTGTATTTAGTTGTCTAAAACAATTTCTTTTTATTTTAAATTTTTAATTTAATTTTTTAATTTTTAAAATTTTTCTAACTAACTTTATTTTATTTCCTCAATAAACATATGATGAGTGGGATACAGATGCGGAAGATCTAAAAGTTTGTGAGCACACTTGCTTTGCTTTATATGGAAAGCATTTTATCAATGAGTAGGCTAAGTCAAACAGATGCAATAGGCCTATAGTGTTCATAACCACTAAGAAGGTTATGTTATGTTTTTTGCCAGCCTGTGTATGTCTGTACAAGACAATTCAAAACTACACAAGTGTGGATGACAGTATTGGAGCAATCAAGAACTGATTCAGTTTAGATGACAGTTGTAACAGATGATGTCTATAAGATCTGTAATCCAGTACACAGACTAGAATTTAAATTATACTCTTGACCCTATTGCCTTGGAAGAAATTTGCACTCTCTGAGTTCTTTTCTAGTTTAGACATTTAATTCATTCATTGATTTTCAGTTACTTTGTACTGATAGCAGGGGCTGTCAGAAAGCATGGTGTAAATGTTGTCAAGAAAATGACTAGTTTATTTTGATATACTTCTCTATCATGGTGGCTGAGATACTAGCCTTCTGAACCCAATGGTGGCAGTAATCTAAGGGCCCCGCCCACAACCAACTCTAGTGCCCTTTGAAAAAAAGTCATTACCCATGAGCCCTAGCGCCTGATGAGACTTTCTTTTTTTCATTTCCATTGTTAAATCATGTGCTACAATTTTAATGTTTAAGCCAAGGCCTATTACTTAGAAGCTAGAATGTGGGTACAGCGAGAACGAATGTCACAATGCATGTTTTTTGAACTTAGTTACCCTGATTAAGTCAAAGGTATCATCATGTATGTTGGTTTGTGCTTTACAGTTAAGGTTATTCAGACGTTGGTTCATTCTTAAATCCTACATTGTCCAAGCTTAGTAATGTTCTGTAGAAAAGTCATTCCTACTGGCAATCATGGCTATAGAATGTACCTGGATTTATGTCATACATCAAAATTTCATGTGTTTATAAGTGAATTTACTAAACTATTATACTCTGGTCTGAGTTTCGCAAGTAGAATTCCACAGGCACTGGGTAGCCTAATTCTTTAGCTCAAAAGCACAATTTTAGAAACAATTTGAACATGTGTCACTTCTGCTGACAATTGTGGTTATAACATTTAGTTGAATTTGAATAGATATGATCATTAACATTATTAACATTGCTGATAAGTCAATTCACTAGACTAAAGAAGAAAAAATTGGCTAGAAAAAATTACAAAATACTTTGATAAAATATCTAGGTTATCATTTATTAATCATCTATCAATTAAACTATCTATCAATCAATTCACAAATATTTGAAGAGATTGCAATGCTGGTCCTTTTAGGCCCATGACAATAAATCTGAATTTACTGTCACCTGCCGATTTATGCTCCATTTTAGTGATCAGTCATAAGAAGTTTTAGTTTCTTACAATTATAAGCCATCTCATATTAACTCTCAGGATCACAGACTGCATTTCCTTTGAGCATATTAAAGTTACAGCTATACATTCAATGTATGGTAATGTGGTATTTGAAGTAGTTCTAGCCTATCTTTAGATATTGTGCACAAAAAGCAATTTGTGGTAATCCTCCATGAAGCCATGATGACCAGGAAACCAACAATAATCATGATCAACAATAGCAGGCAAAATGCTCATTAATAATAAAAAGAAGCCTTTAAAAGAAGAAACCTCATTGGCTAAACATACAAGGAATAGGCAGACACCAAACATCCAATGAAAAGCCTAATTGATGAATAAAGGGAGGGGCAGAACCTAGGCCCAGAAGCACATGGCTATGTGGGCAAAGTAGTCCATAGCAACCAAGGGACCAAATAAACAAACACACCTAGCAACGAAGGCAGAAAAACCAATCACCAAGACTGTGAAAGCCATCTTTGATATAGTAATTTATGTGGTTTGGCTAAAGGTACCATTTCAAAATCTTGAGCATTTGCAAAATAAAACATGGGCTTTGTGGTGGTAACTTTGATTTTAAGGTACACTCAACCAGTAATTTGGAAAATATGCTTAAACTATAGGTCTTAATTCATTTATATCATCTTTAATGTCTCAAAACTCAAAAGCTGTTATTAATATCAAATATTTACCTACTTGAAGATAATGTACAATAACTTGTGTGAACTACATAGAAATACCAAAGATCTGATGTCATTCGTGTACAAGATACAGTACTGTGAAATAGATAGGAAAAAATGAACATGTAATTTTTTTGCCATTTTCAGCAAAGCATTACTCAGCAAATGTGCTACCGTGAAAGGTGTACTTCACAGTGTAAAGACACATACTACTTTAGAATATGTCCTGAAAGTTTCATAAATGTAGCATGAAAACTCCAAGAGTAACGCTTTGTGGAACATGGATATTTTCTCAGAGCTCCACTTTCTTGACACACGACCCCCTTTTTTAAGACCCCATATCTCAACAACTATACAAGATACAATGGTAATATTTCACATTATAGGTCCTGGGTATGGTAAGGCCATTCACATAAAGTTTGAAGCAAATCCAAGATGGTCAGGCGGAATTTTTGTCTGAGATTTGTTGATTTGGCACGGAATGACCCATACATTCAGTGTAGGCCTACATCATATACTGGAAGGGCTTCCTCCACTTTTTGTTCCTTGTCTTTCTCCTCCTTATTTACAGTAATCCTCTGTTCTCCTTATTCTTCCATTTTTTTCACCCAGTCCAATGTTATCCAAAATTATAATCCAGAAAATCCTGTCTTTTTGCAGAGCAAACAGTCTGAATATTGAATGAATTAATTTTCAAAAAATGCTTTGTGTCAATATAGGACACCATTTCTTTTGTGATTGAGATACAAAAATGTACAGTTTTTTCAACTAGTGTGCACAATTGCAGTGTGTTATATTTACAAGTTTTGCAATAAAAGTGTTCTGTGCAGAATATTGTGTTTACAATTTAGCAACATTGTTCAATAGAATTTCAAACAGTGTGTAAAGCAAGAATTGGGCTTTTGGTTTGGCTGAATTTGTGAACAGATTGGCTACCAGTGTTATTAGTTTCAGAAATCGTACCAAAAGAATCATTACTAGTACTAATACCACCCCATGGAAGTGGGAGAAGATATGAAATTGAGCAGACTGATATGCATTGGAAATCAGTATGTGTGAGAACCAGGCTTATACCATGGGTGAAAAGGATAAATATTTTGACATACAGTACATCCCCTCAAAACTTACCTAACTGATAAAACATTAGTTTGTAGCATTTATAATATTTTCTGAAATACTGTCACATAAGGTGAAACGGAACGGAAACGGAAATATACAATTATTTTCATTAATTTATGCAAGGGATAGACAAATGTCTATAGTGTGTCTGCACATTGTCTGATTCAAGCGTCCAGAAATGCAAATGTCAGTTGTCCACATTACAAAATAAACAGACTCAGGGTTTTTGAATGTGGCTGGGACAACTTGGCGGGGGGTCTGGGGTCCTCCCCTGACAAATTTTAATATATTAGATGCAATTTCCTGCATTCTGCTATATTTTTAACAGCTACTTTTGCCAACAAAAATCAACACTTTTCACAATTATTTGCCTGCATGTTGAGCCTGCCTCTGACTCACTCTCATTGAGATTGAGATGGATTGGCTATTGGTCATTTTGGTCATCAAGTTTTGGATGCCATGGTTTCATACTTGCTGATATATAACTCAAGCAATAAACTTGTTTTATGTCAATATTTAATTTATATTGGTATACACACCACAAATAGGCTAGACCTGATTCACTCACTATGTTGACTATTGCAAGCATTGAATCAATAGGCTTAACTTAGGCTATATCATGAAAACTCATTCTTGACAAGGAGCTGTGTTTGAATTAGCCTGAAGTCATTACGTAACATTACATTAAGATAGCTTGATACATATCCTAAAACTGACTCGGATCTGACTGAATCAGGGGTCTCAAATACAAATGAGCTGGGGACCACTACGGTCAACATTATCTGACTGGAGGGCAATGTCAGGGATCAATTGTATTCTATTTATTTATTTATGTTTATTTAACAGGGACCTGCACATTTCCTTTACAATGATTTAGCGTGTTTGGTAACACTTTACTTGACGGGTGAGTAACACATTCATAGCAGGTTTCATAAAATACTCACAAAACATTCATGACTGTTTCATAAGACATGACTCCACCTTCATACGCAACCCTACATAAATGTGATTGTTAGAACACCGATAACCTATCAAAATAAAAGTCCAGTGGTCTCAAATCAGCACTGCCATTTATGTTTGTCACCTGATCATGTCACTTCAATGCTTCAATGCTTCTTTGATACATTAGGGTCCACAAATACTGGTCAGCTCTAGTTTACCTCTTGGGGGTAAACTCAGATGAATGATTATGAATACTTTGCAACCTGTATAGTAAAGTGACATTTGAAGTGGACTTCATAAGATATTCATGAAATATTCAGGTATGACATGATCGTGTGCCAAACATAAATGGCAGTGCTGCTTTGAGACCACTGGGCTTTTATTTTGATTGGTTATCGACATTCTATCTTCCACATCTTACACTTTACTTGACGGGTGAGTACATAACACATTCATAGCAGCTGTCATAAAATGCTCACAAAGCATTCATGACTGTTTCATAAGACATGACTCCACCTTCATACCCAACCCTTCAAGGTACTCACCCGTCAAGTAAAGTGTTACCGCGTGTTTTTTAATCTAAAGATGTGATATTCAATATTAGGCCTATATCTCATCATTGCATGCCTAGCATACTAGAACAAATATCTTTTCACTTTTCAATAGGAGATTGTCTGGAATATATATATAATGATATAAGAATCATGATAAAGGTATTCTATAAGCTAAGTAATTTGCAACAATATATGCGCTGACAATATTTCATTAATTATTAAATATGTTATGAATATTAAATGTAATCAATAACTATTTTGGATCTTGAGACAACATTTCTAGCACCTGTCCTGACAAACAGTTAGTTAAATGTTAGTCCTAACGAACAGGGAGCTAAAACAACTTTCACTATGAAAAGGATTTATCTATTTTGGGATGACAGTGTTGAAGACAATGCAGAAATTTTATACGATTTCAACATCGGATTACTCGGGAACCGCTAATCATAAAGACAACTGCATCATTGTAATCTGTAGGATCTGCTGTTTATTTTGATATGTGTTTTAAGTTACATACATAGTTAAGTTAAGAATCCGTGAGATATTACACAGAGAACAATGTATGACAGACATTGGTCACTGTATTGGTGACCATAATTTTGACATAAATTCATCGCTAATTATCTCGTGATGCGTTCATCACAGAAACAAACTAGTAGCACTGTTGGAAAGGCCAGTTTATGTAGATTGCAATGAAAACTTGCAAATTGCAATAAAACTCCGCGAGTAGCGTGACAGAGAAGAATGGGGCCTGTTGGGAGTGAAATGGACAGACAAATGCTAGCCGGGCTCCGCCCTTCGGCTCAGCTACACACAGCAGGGCCAAGACCTCGTTCAAGTACATTCCCTGATCCCGCTACAGAGGTCTTGGCCCTGCCTGCTACCACCCACTTTTTCGGGAACCAATCAACTTTGAGCAGCTCCAACGGCTCTCACTGTCTCTATTCCCTTCGCGTCACATACGTCAGAGGAAAGACTGGTATGATTGGTTTGGCTTCAGCACAGCATTTTCTAACATCGACCAGTAGCAAACCGAGGCATTTCAGGGAGGCGGGTCAACCATGCGTTTTGAGAAACGTTGTTATACGGGCTCTTGGTCAGACCAAAGTCTCGTAGAGCTTTGAAAGTCGATGGCAATCAGGCTAGAAGAATGCATGCAGGGAGGTGTTGTTGGTAATGCAAAACACAAGTGGATTTTCGGCGCTGTGTTCTCTATTCGAACAAGTGAAATGGATTCGCAATAGATTAGAAACTCTGCTGGATCATTTTGTTGTCAAATCTGAGTGGGTCCAAACGTCAAATTTTGAAATGTGAGGGGGTCCTGTCCCACTGACATTCTATTATGGCGACACCTATGAACAGACTTATGCTTGGACGTCCAGTTCGTTCATGAGAAGATAGGGAGCTGAAACCTGAGCTCCTCGCGTAATTTTGCAATATAACCTTTAAAAACGCCAACAAAGTCAATCTTAGTTGTTCATACCTGTCGGCTGTAAATATAACTTTTACATCGAATAGATATGCACACTATTGACTTACAACATGAGTAAACCAAGATCAACAACAGCTACATCAAGAACTGTTTCCGGTAAAATTGCCATCATTGCTAGCAACCCTTACAATGAAGACACATGTTCAAGTGGTATTTCTATGAGCAAAACTAGTTGCTGAATTGGGCAAAAAACGAACTTCGTGGACAGAAGGCAGTTCTGTCCTAATTTGAGAATGCTCTCTACAAGCGTCAGTGAGTGCATTAACAGAGATTGTAACTGGTTTCCAGATATGGCTAAGCGCAACTGAAGCGCAGTTCTAGCTGCTCATAACTTTGCTGTTTACTCAACAAAGAAGAAGGAAATCCAAGAAAATCGTTCTTGTAGGGTGACAATATTAAACTTTCCAGGGGACTACAAAAGGGGCAAGCTCACAGTGCAGTTCATATTCAAAATTTTAATGGAAGTAATAATAGAGGTTATTAATAGAGGTCCTGCTATTGACATGCATATCGCTCGCCTGGCCCAAAGCCCAGGGCTTTAGTAGTTTGCTTTTCAAGTCAAGTGAAAGAAAAGTCATTATGGTAGGCTCGGCTGCAGCTGCAGCTCAATGTCTTATGTTGTGTAGTTTTATTACCAGGCTAATTTCATTAATTATTACAGTCAAAAAATGTATGTATTGTGAAGTTACATTTTATCACCTGTGTTTTGACGTGCTTTCATTTTTTAAAGTTAAAAAAAAAAACAATTTCAAGCATTTTATGAATGATAATTCAACATGCAAAGTCTAAGCTTCAGTTAAATTATTATACTGTTATTGTTTTTGAAATAAAATGCTAAAACCTCAAATGATTGCTTGGCAAAATTAGTTAATTGTTTACAGAAATTGTTTTTCCATGCATGTAAATTCGCAATACGCAACATTTAAGACTAAAGAATTATTGACTGGTAAAGTTAAATACAGTTTCTATTTTCCTAGGTCAGTTTCTTACCGTGGATCTGTAGGTGAGGTATGGGCCATGGTGCTTTATTCTTCGTGTGGATGGCAGTGGTGACGATTTTTGAGATTATATGCCTAAATAAAAGATATGAAAATGCAAGGCTGCTGCATGAAATTTGTGACAGTAATAACCATTCTGTAAGCAATCGCAATGTGTAGTTGAAAAGTAAACATGCTAAGGAAACAATGATAATTGATTATAAGAAAGGAGCACATCGTACCTCTCTGAAGTCCTTTTGTCTTTGTGATGTTATTCAGGTCAGTGGATATTTTTATAGTGGCAACGCAATCTCCAAAGAACCACACCCTTTCCCTCCAAACCGGTTTCCATTTTTTTCATCATATGAATCAGGAGTGTATTGGTAGAAAAAGAAACTTTACAGTAACTGTGGCAAACCAGTGGAGACTACAAGTTATTAGGCTACCAATGTTACCACTACTTTGATACACTGACATTTGTAGAGAAAGCCCCAACATTATTAGCACAAAAATCTAGATGTAGCCTGACTTAGCCCGACCATTATACTGCTGTTCATACGTATTCATGGTCTAGAGGTAAAACTTGACACGATTGTAGGGCAGGAGGGAGATCATTCAGGTCTGGTTTTTAAACGATTGAACAGCTCGCCGCCGGTAGTCTCTCTACCGATGTTAACCTGCCCCAGAAGACATTCCCCAGACCATGGATACGGATGAACATTCATATTAAGGGCGGGCTATGTCAGGTTAATCTAGATGCCCCTAGCAGCTGTAAATTCTTCCTGCCCAGGGGAGTCTAGTCATTCACTGTCAAGATGTGAATTTCTCAGTCCAAACTCTATTAGGTCAATCAAATCGTCCTGAGACGCGGGACAAGTGACAACATAGAGTTGCAGACAGGGGGTCAAGAGCATGCAGATTAGCGGAGGCACGTTAGCATATGCCATTTTCAAGAATGGTGTTGGATGGAGCATTTTGGTAACCTACCTGTGAACCAGGCAGCGCATGCATGAGAGTCATGTTGGGCACGAGCGCATATGCACATACTGTACAAGTTGGTGGGCGGCTACATGTCCGTCACCTACAGCTAAATGTTTTTCCGGCGAGAGCAATTAGCAATGTTCCATTATCTTTCTTTTGGAGTATATGAAAAACCGTGTACTGTCATACATGCTATAACACTTCAGGCACGTTCTCGACGAAACTGTCTTCTTCATGTTATATGGTAAACAAACTAGGTGCATTATCACCACCATCTGGACTGAAGGATTACTGTTTAAGCAAGTTTCATGCATTTTCAGCTTTGGAACTTAGCGCATGGGCAAAGCCATGGTTCATGGCTCCAGTGTTGATTATTAACCTGGTTCTCACGTAGATGGATGTTTCTCATCTGGAATTTTGTCGGTTGCCTAGCTGTTTTCTGCTGTGATGGGGCGGGGGTTGTATTAAAAAAAATCTCGAACCTGATTGGAAAATTCAATGTGCGTGTCATGTACTACTTACTACGTCATACCTGTTAACACCCCGCCCCACGATTGTGATTGGATCTATGGCATAGAGGCGGGCTCGAGTTTGGGGTAATCGAAGACTTCGGGCTCAACAAGCCGCGCCCAGACCCTCGTGCAAGCTCATGAAGTTGAACGAAGATGCACGAAGCACAAAGGGTCTGTGTGAGAACCAGGGGTCCGTCCCCCAAAAGCATAGTTGCTAACTAAGGTAGCTTGTTAGTTAGTTTGGAATATGTTTCTGTTCCCCAAAGCCATCGGCCAGACTAACGAGCTTCCTTTGTTGACAATATAACTAACTATGGTGATAACGTCGTTAGTCAAAGCATAGTTAGTTCATCACTGGTGTCCCCCAAAAGCATAGTCCAGACTAAGCATAGTATCTTGTTAGTAAAACTTGTTAGTTCAAGCTGACACTCCAAGGTACAAGTTAAAGCCAAAGAAGCTTAGTTATATGGCCACGTGATGTCTTCTTTGGCTGTTTTGGGGTGAAATACTGCTGACGCGACACCACTTGATGCATTACTCCCACCTACAGCGTGAATTAATTATCACAGTTTGATTGACCTCAGTTTAACTCATACAAATGAGTTTAACTGACGAGAGGATACACGTTGTAAAATGCATGTTGTCAAAACAATTGGTCTTCTTGACTGGCAGAAACTTCAAATTACAACTTTGATGCAATTAAATCATTACATTACGATTCCTAATTTAAAATCAAGCCGTCATTACAGCATTCCCGGCTGGATTCGAACTTGAACTGACAAAACAAGTAATGTGTGCCTAACTCTACGTGACTGCCTTAGCAAGGTATGCCACTGACTAATTGAAAAAAACCATCATCAAGAATTGTTCAAATCATACATATAAATATACGTTTTTAGAATTTATTAATACTAATGGTGTGTAGTTGCTCATTAAACACTACTATTATGGCCAAATAGCCTATGCTTAACTTTCTAAAATAACTGTGAAGCTTGCATTGGCATTATTGGCAACTGCACATCCTCCCCGAACCCATGCTTTATTTCTGAACATATTCCAACACAAACTCATTGAAATTGCTCCTTTTCTAAAACTCGGTGCAAATAGGAAAGACAGTGAACATTATCCACAACTGTAAATGACAACACCTTAGTTTTACATTTGGTAACATTGGCGATATCCCATGATCCTAATCGCAACGAATGCCTACGAACTCTCCGGACACTTTCGAAAACATCTGCAAAGGACATAGTTTGGACTAACGTCTTCCCTACTAACCAACTTCTTACTAAGGAGGTACTTACTTAGTTATCTCGTTTTGGGACACGCGGGAATAAGTTCAGTCGCTAGCTTGAACCAACATAGTAAGATCTTCGTTAAATGCTACGTTCGTTAGTTTTTTGGGAAACGCACTCCAGGCTAGTTGATTATGGCGTTGACTGTCATTATTTACTAGCCTAGCCGCAGCCAGTTCTATGGAGGGCGGGACTTAGCAACTCTCTCCAGTAAGTCTTGCCCTCCTTGGAACTCAATGGCCGAGGCTAGGCTAGTAAATAATTCAAATTGGTCGTTAACAAATTAACACTGGAGCCACGAACCATGGCTTTGCCCTTGCGCTAAGAGACATGTAGCTGTCCATCAACTTGTTTGTGCATGTGTGCTTGTGCCTAACATGACTCTCGTCCATGCGCTCATTGCGCTGCCTGGTCCTCGGGGAGGACGGCATACTTGAAAATGGAGTATGCTAACGTGCCTCTGCTAATCTACACACTCTTGACCCTCTGTGCAGATTAGACTAGGCCTCGTTGCATGGAAGTGAATGAGTATTTGTAGAATGATACCAAATAAATTGGCTGTTATCCAGGGCTCTAGAGTGCGACCAATTTGGTCGCACATGCGACCTAATTTCTCAATGGTGCGACTTCACCGTCGCACCGGTACGACCAGCCGTTTGCGGGGGGCAAGTGTTTGCATAGAAACTCCGATTGAGGAGGCTCCTCTTTCCCCAGTGCCTTTCAGCGGCAGGCAGCAGCAACAAAGTCATCAGACAAGTCCGAGATCATTATCGAGTTTAACGTTGCCTACTACGATAGTTCAGATCGAAATAATTATTCAGAAGAAAAATGTTTTGAACGTATATCCAACCTAGGCAATAGCAATCATGTTGCATGCGTCCAATTTACAATAATCGCAGATGAAAAGACGTCGGCAAATTGCGGAGACAGAAAACAATATAGGTATAGTTTTAAAAGAGTTTTGGCAATATCCGGTTAGCATGAGTCGGGTAAACTCATTCTGGTTGACAGTTATCAATTTATTCTAGTGTTTAGTACAAATCGAGTATCGCAAATCTTCCTTTTAAAACCATAATCATCCTTGCATGTTTTACTGCTGTCATTGCGTCCGGTGAGCACACTGATTTTACCTCACTCATGTCAGATGCGGGAGTGGCTTAAAGCTACATAGCGCATCATCTGACGCGAGTGAGGTAAACACTGATTGGCATTGACATTTAGATTGAGCATATTAAGACATGTTATTTCATATTACACAAATATTCTACCGTCTTGTTACAACATTAACCATATGCCTTATTGGAAATCTAAAAATCTAAAAATAAAAGCAGCCCTAGGTTGCATTGTGGGGCTGACAAATTTTGCAATCAAAATCACACAAAAAGATACTTCATACTATACTACTAAACATTTCTGGGAGATGCTGGAGTGTCAAATTGGCCAAACATCAATAAGGATAGGCGCTGACTAAGACATTGAGTGTTGAGATGTGTAGCTTGATGCCCTTAAAAAGACTTGCACTCTGAATTAGGCCTATATTTTATTTTTATTTCATTTCTCTTGATATGTTTTTAAGTTTAAATCAGCTTAAAGCACCAATACCATTTTACTAAGTTAAGTTTTCATCAAACAATTGTTAATAATTTACAATTCATATGGACAACTCAATGTGGTCGAAAATTTGGGTACACCTAACCTTTGTGCTGGTGCACCTAAGAAAAAATTTTAGGCGCACCAGTGCAACCAGCGCAAAAAGTTAGTCTAGAGCCCTGTTATCGATAGGTCTTTTGGAGTTAGAGTGGGGTGGATTTATCATCCGTTTTGCGATGGCACTATTTGTTTTCAGGCATTATTTCCACGCCAAGACTGTGTTGGCCAACACAGTCTTATTTACAAAGAGGACGCATCTGCCTGAAATCGCAGAGCTGCGCCAGAAGTCGCAAGCTGCGCTTTGAGGGAGGGGAGTGGGATGCATTTAATTGCTACGTATTCTATGGTACAAAGACTGCGTGTAGGAGTGCGCCTGAATTTTGCGTGAGGCAAATACTGTCTCCTCAAAGCAGGTCTAAACTAAGCTCAAATCCTTTTGTGTTCAAATTTACTTTGTTTAATGACAGCAGTGATCCGGACAAGATAAAGACAGGTACATGTTTGGGAGCAGACACATATTTGCCTCGAGAAATACTCTTTTCTAATCAAGAAAAGAAGAAATCACTCAACGACACAAATTAGACATTAATAGGCTACCACATGCATTATTCAATTACTGAATGTATTCAAAGATGGCGTTCACATTCCATCCCAACACATGTTGAACTAGAAAATCGCTAAAATAATAATAAAGAAGCCATGTTCCAGTCTGCTTTGAATTTATTTTCCTCGTTGTTATTTTTAATCAATTCCAGTCCAACACATTAATTTAAGTATCTACCAGTTATTTCTTGTAATGTCAGACAAAATACCATACTGCTTTTTTCAGGTGGTGAGGACTTTTAATGTAATTGTCAGTTACCTCATAAACTAATTGCTAAACTAATTCTTCATGGCAAAACTGCTCCATGCGGGATCCAGGATAGAGATCACATGGGCGCATGTTTGCGCGTAGAGGCACGCTAATTTTGCACTCGAGGGCGGGGTAAGCGTTGTTTATTTATCAATCCTCAAACAGATAAGGCAAATTGCAAAATGAGGAAGGACTGCGTGCACTATTACCGTTGTCACATAAACAGACGCAGCACAAATAGCCTAGTCTCAGTAAATGAGGGCCTGGGAGTTTTATTAATGTATGTCATCTTCCCCAACTCGTCATCATTTCAAGCCCAATGGTGTAAGTTGTTACTTTTATTTTTTGTAGCAAATTAACTTTTATTTCAGACAGTTGCCAATTTCTACAAGTTGTTAGCAAGTTCACGCTAACAAGCTAGCTAGTGTAACATGGTAAACTGAGAAGTGATATTTCATTGATAACTAGCTGGATAACATTACTGAGATTAGATTCAGTGGACAGCAGAAAAATAAACATTACAGCAATGTATTAAGTGAAGTCCAGAACCGGTAGGCTTTAATCTAGCATATAGCTATGTTGCCATAGCACAACATTCACTTGAACCAAGTTGTCCGGGGGACCGCCTTCCATTTCAACATACCCCTACTCCAACATCCTTCCACTCTGACATCACTCCACTCCGACATCCTTCCATTACAACATCAACCATTTCAACATTTATCATACCGCACATATCGTACATACTGTAATTCCGACAGCATACTGAAGCAAATACCTATTTGGTGGCATTATCTTTCAATGGTTTATTTTTAAAATGACGGGAAAAGTGTGCCTGCTCTGAGATAACCCCCCTCCCCCCTCCCTCTGCTCTTGCCTGAGCTGGGGTCGCTCTCACCCTATGGTTGTCACAACTTTTACCTATGGTTTGGACACTCTCCCTCAGTGTAGCCTGCCTATCTCATTTGATTGCTGTGCTGGGCTGGAAGTGTGTCTTAATGTTTGTAGTGGGTTTGTCGTGATAGGCTACTTGTTCTCTCATGTGTGGAAGCAGACTTGGGCTGGTAATCTGTGCAACCTGATGAGCCGGTCCACTTTTGGTGGCATCTGCTTTCTTTTTATGCAAATGCGACGATTATTATTTATTTCTGTAGTCTAAATAGGCAATTTTCAATGGCCCAGTAGCCCTACAGCCCATTATAATACGGTTACATCCAGAGGTTTTGGGCCGGGGCTATCAGAGCCCTGGCACATAGGCTATATGCAGAGTCTACTGGTGGAAAATTTAAGTCGTGGACATACCTGTCGCTCATGAGAAGCATTTGTGTTGCTTTGTTTCACTTTTATCGTAGTGCAAAGTGGTTTCATATAGGCTAATGTCAAACTAATCGACTGGTCATAATAGCAAAATGTTACGTTCTGTAATCCATTGTTAACAAACCACCATATTGTAGTGGCCTGCAAGTAAGCTAGTGGTAAAGTTTATGTCCAATAATGCGTAACTCCAAAGCAAAACGCTGGAGATGTCTTTTGCACAAAATCTCTAGGGGGTGTAAAAAGGCTTGTGCTTGGCTGAGTGTCTCTTATGTGTGGAAAGTTTTTCAGTTAAATGGCTGGTCTAAAAAAATGTTGGCACCTCAATGAAAAACAAAGAGACAGAAAAAGCAAGAGACAAGAGGATCCAGCTGAACTTGTTTTTGCTTTGTTTGTTTTTCTGTATCACCACAAAGCTATTCTACTAATAACATCATGGTATGATTGATTTAAATTGCAGGGTTCCCACGCGTCCTGGAAAACCTGGAAAACCTGAAATTTTAGAGATGGCCTTTCCAGTCATTGAAAACACCTGGAAATTGGCTAAAATGTTAAAATGTCCTGGAAAAATTATGTACTGACCTGGAAAATTATAATTTAATTTAGCCACTCATTCAGATTCGCAGACACTTGCTGCTTTTTGATAAGCTGGGGAGATACATTTGTCTGGTTTGTATTTTTAAATAGAATAATATATAGTCAGGGAGCCAAAGTCTCAAAAATGGGTTGAACCGGACATGGTCTGATACTTTTTATTTGAGTTTTTTCTGTTAATTTTTATCCTAAGAACCAATAATTGGAGGGTCTGCTCTGCCGGAAATATCGCGAAAGAAAATTGTGCCTATTTTAGTGTATACAGTGTATTATTCATCAGATAAATGTGAAAAATGTTTTTCTTTTCCCTTCAAATACTCAGTGCCTGTCCAGAAATACATTCCATATGCACAGAACACATGTGCTGACAACATCCACTAAATAGTCAGGGAGCCAAAGTCTTAAAAGGTCAAGAAAATAGGTTGAACCCGACACCGTCTGTTATACTTTTCATTTGTGTTTTTATTGGTTAACTTTAACCCTTGTAACAAATAATTGGAGGGTCTGCTCTGCCGTAAATATCGTGAAAAAAGGTATTTTTTGTGTGTTTGATGATGGTAGTATTAAACACATTAAACAAACTCAAAATAAAAGAACACCTGGTTGCAACATGCCAAAATACACTGCATTGCTAGCATATCTTTAAACAGAGTAATTATCACTCCTAAATCATTATGATTAAAGATCATAGGATCGGGTTCTGTTCCAGTATTTAATCATAATGATTTAGGAGTGATAATTACTCTGTTTATCATTAACGTTAAGTAAAGATATGACTAATATTTCTTCATGTTAGTTAGGCCTGTTTCTATAGGCCTATATATCACAAAAATATAGCGAACAACATCAAACAACATTATCTGTATTGTGTTCACAGCTTTACCTGAAATGTTTTCACTGACAAATTTGAAGAATGATGTGCCTTGTTATCTAGTGCTTGTACATGTAGGCCTAGGTTATAAGGCACGATCTGTATTTTTCAATCATCACCCATTTAGAATGTTGATAAACCTGTAAATAACTGTGGCCCTCTGATAATTTATGCCTGTGGCTGAACACCTGCAGTTCCAACACCACTCCCTTTTCTGGTGGTTTGGTGGAGTCCTGGCACATACTGTACAACAACAAGACGTTTCAAAGTGCTATGTTGGCGGACAAGTTATGATTCCATAAATGCCACACACACACAAGTTTCAATGCCAGCAGCGAGGCACATTAAACAAGCTCAAAATAAAAGAACACCTGGTTGCAACATGCCAATATACACTGCATTGCTAACAAATAGCCACAGTTTTACTCGGGGGTCTATCACTGGTCTCCAGACTATACTGTTATAGTCTGGCATGTCAGGCTAGTTATCTAGTGCACTAAGCAAAATTGTACAACAGGGCTATGCTGGAATTAGGCCTACACCAAACCTTGATTTTAAAAGATCTCATTCTAAACATGAATTTGCTCACTACGCCGATCACCACTGGCCAGTCATACCTCTTTATTTCATAGGTATAGCAATAAAGGAAATTCTGTTAGCATGTTGTTGTATCGAGAATTGGTGTATTGTTGTTCCGATAACATTAGCCTACACCTCGATCTGTGTCCTTGAATTTGAGGGAAAAAGCCTTGAAATGTCCTGGGAAAGTCCTTAAATTTGATGTTGAAGAAAGAGTGGGAACCCTGAAATTGATATTGAAAAGGAAAGGAAATAATTGCCTACATATTATCAGAAGAAGAAAAAACATTTCAAAGAGCACAAGTTCTTAGAATTATGTTAGGCCTAAATGACTTGTGGGAGTGGCTGACATTCACTTGGCCATTGTATCATAGCCTACTTTTACATTTATGCATTTAGCAGAGTCTTTGTATCCAAATCCACTTACAAAAAGAGGAATAACAATCTAGCAACAACACAATACAAGTAAATACCTTAAAGGAGTGTGTTTGCTAACAGGAGTGCAAGTGGAAGAGTTAGGAAGTGCTGTGTGATTTTGTGCAAATTAAGTGCACTCCAGGTAGTTGATGGGACAAGGTCAAGAGCATTACAGAGCATTACAAAAATGAAACTTGGAGTAACACATGTCTGTCAAGTCAAATAAGGCAAATACTTTTACTCACTCCTGTATTTCCAACAACAGTGAAGGGTGAAGTAAATACGCATAAGGTTGACTTCAAGTTCAAGGTAATTCAAGCCTGGCACATAAGGACATAACTACATTCGAAACCCCTGTGTTGATTTTCAAATAATAATAATAATAATAAAAGCTTATCAGTTGGATTAGATATTAAAAGACACAAAATTCTAAGGGAGTGGGAGTTGTGCTCCTAGAAGCCTGCAAAGGCCAGTGAGTAAAAATGTTTTTGAGCTTGGATTTAAGGGACAAATGAGTGGATGGAAGGGACAAATTCTAATGCAGTGGTTCTCAAACTTGTTGAGCTCAAGGATCCCCTAAGTTAAAGGGACACCGGGCAACGTTTTACTGTTAATTTACCAGCCTCGAAGTCACTTCGATGATTAAATGGTTCATTATGGGGTGACCGATGGCTCTCTCGTCAGACTTAAGCATTTGTTTCGCAGTAATCCCGCTTGCAGTTTGGCAGAGTGTCGGGTCCATGAAATAGAAACTGAAAGTAGGTATAACTGAAATCGCATTTATTACCGGCTTGTCAGACAACGTAACACACAAAAAATATCATCCCTGGTTTCTACTCTTTTGATTTGCAAATAAATTTACATCGATTGTTGAGAATGTGTAAAGCAGTTGTATTTTTTCTAATATTTCGGCGACTGGAGGTGGAGCTCCGGAGATAGAAAGCCGTAGTCCTGCCTGGTGTCCCTTTCTTGCTTGACGTTGCTTAATTTTGCCATGACATTTATGATGCTACCACCATTGTTAAGAATTATAATTTAATAGCAGCAGTATGTAGAATTGTGACTACTAAAATCATGTTCAATACAGGCTTTCAGCCATCTCCACCTTTTTAAAGCATGTCCTATACATATCCTTGTTTTGTTTCTCATTTTGTCACCACGTATTTCAGAATTATAAAGAGGCCCTGACAAGTGGGCTGTAATTTAGCTTTTCAAATGCAAGTAGCCAACTCTGGCTAGACACCTGTTGGTGATTCCTTCATGTCTGGTGACATATCACAGCCATTTTGTTATGTTTTGATTATTTGGAATACATTTCTTGCATATTGTTCCTTTAATATTACAGTAGTACCATGTTTATTATATGGGCAATTCCACGAAAAAGTTAACCTCACCTTAAAACTTCAAGTCTCATCTACATGGACATACAAATTCTTTCAGAAAACTTGCAATACAAAAAAGTATTGTCTCAAGTTTCGAAAGGATATCTGTTTGTTAACATTTTTACCCTATTCAGCTAATGTAAGTCTATGGACGGGCTTAAAATGGGCATAGGTGGGTGATAACGCACGCAAAGCTGCAATGCTATCAGTTATTTCTTATTATTGTTATATTACTATTTTTGTCGTTACAGGTTAAAATCCACCATTCACAATTGTTTTGTATAGTTTTGGAAGGTTTTTTCCAGATGTCACCTCCATAACGCCATTTTTTTTTACATGTACATTTGAAATTAAGTCTTTCTCTGTCTTTACTGAGTTGTCCTGTTTGGTATGAATGTATTAATATTTACATTTCTCTAGAAATTTCACACACTTCACAGCAAAATTTTTAGTCACGTCCATAACGCAAATTGAAAGGCTCATATTCTTATAATGTAAATAATGATATTATTTTTTTGTGTTTGTTTTTAGTGTTTTTAGTAACAGAACATGAACAGAATATAAATGCACAAGAGATTATGTATGATGCTGTATGGTGGTGCTACTGTACATAAACCTGCCCTAGGTGGCATAGTCAACATTCATTTTTATCATAAAATCTCAATCGTGCCACACATGCATTTGCAGTTGTAAGTGACAAGGTCTGCTGATAGGTATTCACAGGCTAGGAAACCTGTAGTTGGAGAAACCACAAGGCCTGTCACACCTGTCTGGTCACCAAAATGTGATGGGTTCCTCCTTGGGCAAAGACACACCTCAGGTAAATATGTGATAATAATCTGTCTGTAACCTTTGCTGTAGGGTAAAGTTGCTAACAAACAGACAAACAAATTCCAAAGACATCCTCCTTGGCGGCAATAATAATAAACAAAGTTGAAAGAATTAGCAGTCAAAACACAGATCCCATACAGGAGAAGTCAATGCACCAGTAAAAGTCCAGCTAGCCTAGCAACAAAATTGTATGCTATGTTCCCACAGCTCTATGTTCCCACAACTCTATGTTCCCACAGCTCTATATTCCCACATTTCTAAGAGTTCTTTTTTCTTTCTTTCTTCAAAGTCAGATACTATAGTCCCATGCACATTTCTACCCCTGTCTGGTAGACCCCCAATGTAAGATTCGATTTTTGGTATTATTTGCCCTCAATTGTGCCTTCCAGGTAGTGGGGTTAGGTTTAAGGTAAGGGTAAGGTTCTTTTGTGCTGTGCTACCTATTTATATTTGTGAATGAAAGCGATCTTCATTCACTCTCGTTTTCAGAACGTTTTGCATCCACATTCCACAACGATTTTATATTCATCCACCTCAGCGATCATTTTTGAAATCGACCTCAGCAATTATTTTTTAGAATCGTTTTCAGTTTCAGAAACTTCCATTCTAATGTGAACGGAAGGGCTAACTGGATAAATATTACCTGTGTTGGTGTGAACATGCCCTTATCGGAACATATTGCTGTGAAAAAAATAGGAAATGTGGGAACAAAGGGCTGTGGGAACATAGGGCCTAATTTTCAAAAATTCGGTGAAAAACAAAAATTCCTAACAAATGTGGGAACATAGGGCTGTGGGAACATAGAGCTGTGGGAACATAGAGCTGACGCCCTCCCAAGAAACATCGCTTGAGCACAGCAACCAAAACAATTTGCCCATGACGTTAGCATTTCAAACGTTAATCCTGCTTCTCTATTGGCATCTCACCAGTAAATCGACATTCTGATTGGTAATCGCCCAACCGCATCATAGCTCATTACATAAAGTTAACCGAAGTTTAACTTGATTTTATCACCCAAGTTTCGTCGCCAAGTCGCCTAATATTAATAACGCGATAAACGATTATGTTGACATTTTTAGACCTTTTTTTCCCACTAGGCCTACTGTATTTTTGGGCTATTGAACACACTTGAATTCACCTGCACCCACTAATTAACAACAAAATAAAATAATTATATGTACAAGTATATAGGTCGCACTTCACTATATGCCACTGTTGACCACTTTATAACATGAGATATTTACACAGAAAGATTTGGAAATGAAAGCTATCATTTCAAGTCTATCATCATAAGGAAGGTTATTAAATGCTTCAGGGGCCATATTCTCAAAGAATCTTAAGGCTAAAAGTAACAGTCAACAGTTAACAGTCAAAGAGGAACTCCTAAAAAAAATGGGCGTGTCAGTCGTAACTTTAGGACTCCTAACTTTTTGGGATAAGAGTAATTCACAAAACAATTTAAAAGTAGCATCTAAGGCTGGGACAGCTTAGGGGTAGTCCAGAGGACTTCTAAGTCACTAAGACCAACTCCTAACACATCGTGATTGCATGTATAGAGTGTGAGAGTGAGGTGCCGGAAGTGTCTTTGGCGTTCGTCGGGGCGAGTGAGAATTTGATTATAACCCACGCTGTCTTAACCACACATTCTACACGTCTAACTAGCTACGGCAAGACATAATGAGTGCCTGTGCTTACTTAGACACCAAAAGTTCATGAGATCTCAATTTAGTTTCTGAACAAATGTCCTTTTTCTGCGATGTCCCAATGAAGTACTTCATTACCCATGTTCCCGAGCAATCCCACAATCCCACTGCAACGAATCTGATTGGTGGACCTTTTTGAAGCCCGCGAAAATCAACGTTAGGACGTCGGTGCAGATGATCAGCCCTTGCTATGCTAGTGCTAATGTTGCTATTCTAGAGCCCTGGGGGACCGCTAGACATTGACAGCAACGGACGCCAGCGGTAGGCTTCCCAGACAGCACGCACAAATCTTCCCGATAGTGCTTCCATCAAACCGGCTGTGTATAATCACGACCTCAGGTAAGTTTGGTTTGTGTAAAATCATGATATGATGTGATATTATATGATACGATTTGTTTTGGTATCGATATAATAATTAATTACAAGACTGTGTAAGTTAAGTTTTGGTAAACTGCATCAAGGTTTCAAACGATGTGTTAGCTGCTAACTTGCTAAGTATAGTTAATAAGATATGATGCATCACTCAGTAGTAAAATATAATTATGATAGCCTGTTGTGGTTCGTTTAGCCTATTTGTGTCTTATTTCCTCTTGCTGCTTTATTTATTTTGTTCAGGCGCTGTGTTAAGAAATTCAGACATTCCCACGACTCGGATGACTGCGTTATGAAAAGTAAGTTTACGATGTGGTTAGCATAGCTCATAGACATAGATCAGGGTTCCCATGCGTCCTGGAAAACCTGAAATTTTAGAGATGGCCTTTCCAGTCATTGAAAACACCTGGAAATTGGCTAAAATGCTAAAATGTCCTGGAAAAATTCAGTACTGACCTGGAAAATTATAATTTCATGTAGCCACTCATTCAGATTTGCAGACACCTTGCTGCTTTTTGATAAGCTGGGGAGATACATTGTCTGGTTTGTATTTTTAAATAGAATAGTATAGAATAGTATTGTTTAGTCTTTGTCTTAAAATTGAGTTTCAGAATTGGAAGATATGAACTTACTTTTTAGTGGTCACATGCTGGTTCAATCTTTTTAAACTTAATAATTTCTCACTTGTGAATCGCTAGACCTTCTGTATAAAAGAAAGTGTTAAACAAGGAGCTGCTTTATTATTACCTCCACCAAGGGGGTTATGTTTTCGGTCGTGTTGGTTTGTCTGTTTGTTTGTTTGTCTGTCTGTCAGCAGGATAACTCAAAAAGTACTGCACGGATTTGGATAAAATTTCCAGACAATGTGTATATTGGGACAAGAAAGAACTGATTCGGTTTTGGTGCCGATCCGTGATCCAGAACATGATCTGGAATTTATTTTGTGTCTGTGACCACATTGACCTGGAGGAGGTCTGTGCTCTCTGAGCACTTTTTTTTGTTATCATCTTGAGCTGGCTGAGTGGCTAGATTGGCCCAATTTTTTTTTTTTTTTTTTGATAGTTTAGTTGGTTTGACCAAATGTTCATTCTAGCTAGATTTACCAAGTCCCCTCACTCACCTGCCATCTTGGAAATGTTATTTTAGCTCTAGACTTGCAAGTCGCTTTAATTCAAGGTTAGCCCTGTTGCACGCATCTGCTGAGTGCACTAGATAGTGAGTAGAAGAAAAGAATCTGGCCAAGGAATGTAGTCACAGACACAATGTAAATTCCAGATGGGGTTCTGGATCACCTATCGACACCAAAATTGAATCAGTTCATACAGTACGTTTACATGTCCCAATATACAGGATGCCCAAAATTTCCATCCAAATCTGTGCAGTACTTTTCAAATTATATTGCACACAGACAGACACAGAGACGCAGGCGGAAACACAACCTCCTTAACGGAGTGAACAACTTTGAATACAAACACACAAGTGGACAACCAATTTGCATTGAGTCAATAGCACCTAATATCTTACTTTTGGTTTTGAATGTTGTATGATCCATTGACTCAATGTTTGTGTTCATTCAAATTCTTTAATTCCACCTGCTATCTAGTGCAGTCAGTCAAACTTGTACAACAGGGCTATGCTGGAATTAGGTCTACACCAAACCTTTACTTTAAAGACTCACATGACTTTTAGACTCTCATTCTAAACATGAATTTGCTCACTACACCTATCACCACTGGCCAGTCAGTCATCTTTCTAATGCATATGTATAGCAATAAAAGAAATTCTATTAGCATGTTGTTGTATCGTTGCTTCGAGAATTGGTGTATAGTTGTTCCGATAACATTAGCCTACACCTCGATCCGTGTCCTTGAATTTGAGGGGAAAAGCCTTGAAATGTCCTGGAAAAGTCCTTAAATTTGATGTTGAAGAAAGAGTGGGAACCCTGATAGATATACAGCATGGTAGCTTTTATGAGCAGCTACGATTCATGTTTGTTTTCTCATAGTAGAAATGATTATATGACAACCCTTGACGTCTGTTGTGGTTACATTATTTGTGTCTTACTTTGCCCTTTTGCTTTATTTGTTTTGTTTAGGTATGGTGTTCAATGTAGGCTTTAATATCACTGATGCTGACGCTGATGCAAGCTGCAGGTCGGACAAGCCTAAACATCGCTTAGCCCAAGGTGCCGAAAATGTAGCCTATGACTTGTTTGCCTTGTAATGTCGCATATTTCAAAATAAATTATATTTCTGAACCATCGGTCTCTTCACTTGTGAAACATACAAAGGTTCATGGTGGGCTGCTGCTAAAGAAAAGTAAAGTAAAGCCAATATTTTAAACCGGGGCATTGTTCTGTGGTACAGGGGTAGCTTGTGACTTTTGTGAAGGCTAACATGAAGGACAAGAAAGTTGTGGTGAGTTGTGCTAGCAAAGCATTTAGCTCATGGCTAAGAGGAAGGAGCCCAAAGATCTTGAAATTTTATTTCTGACATCACATTTAGAGATTAACGTGCTTGGTTTAGCAAAACCAAATGCTCTGACCATAAAGAGGAGTGAGCAGGCAGGGAGATATATTTTTGCTCGCATGCAACACAGCACCTTAATTAAAGGCTAGTTTTCCTGGTCCCTAGCTAACAGGCTATCGCTAACTGGCTAACGTACCTTGCTAATGTAACGTTACCAGGCTTGACCTGGAGGAAATTGCTAACGACTACACCTTACCAGCAAGGCTAACGGTAACGTCAAGCGAAAGGTACACTTAAATAACGTTGAATAAAGAGTTGTGTATGGTTATTTGGCTTCTGATGCAAAAATTATTTACAAAGAGCAGATATTGACAAAAAATACTCGTATTCGATGACGGAGCACGAACGCGTGGCTATCGTTGACCTGAGCAGATACTAATGACCGTTAAAGGAAATCGTCGGCTGGGTATGGGGTAAGTAATGGCTTATGGGTAGTGTATTTTTTGCACTGAGGGGAAATGAAAAGGACACACGTTTGTACCATAGGTTTTTTTTTGTATTTTCGTTTGTTTTTTCACTCGACACGAAAGATCAGATGCTTATCATGTACCCCGTAGCTGGTTAGACACAGTGGACAATTAGAACCCTATTTGAACCGGGCCTTTCGAAACGCCTATGGCAAAATTAAAGGGGGAGTCACTTCCGGGAACCAGACCTCCGCAGACGGCTCAAATTGACTTTCACACTCTATTATATATCATTTATTTGAGCATCCAGGAATGATTATGCAGCTTACAAGGAATGCAAAAACATCACCAAAACTTGTGTTATATGTATATGCACATTTTCACAGGCAAGTGTAATGTGTGTACTTCCTCTCTTTCTAAATGTTCTCTCAAATGTGCCGTAAAAAATACTTTATTATTCCACCACGAATCTCGTTACCGTTTCATTTATGCCTTGTGATATGCGCTGCAGTTGTAACACAAGAGAACAGCGGAGCACAGCCAGAGCACAGCACGCAGATTTCGCCCACCTGTCACTCATCAACCAATCACCGATATAATTGCAAGCAGGCTCGTGCATGAGAGCTGACGTCAACCAAAGCAACGCAGCTTTTATTTTACCCTAAGAGTTGCCTTTTATCCTAGCTAAAGGTAGGTCTCAGAGGGATTGTGAATTACTTTTAAGAAATAACTCCTACATAAAAACTTTTAGTGCAGTTTAGGAGTACTCCTAAAGTTAAGATAAGAATCTTTGAGAGTACGGCTCCAGCTCTTCAGCCAGTTGAAAAAACAAAAATTAGAACATTCAAAACCTGTAATATAAATACTAGAGTACAGTAGTAGGCTAGTATAATGATAATGGCAAGGGCGTAACTTTGGGTTTTCCATTGGGGGGGTTAGCCTAAATGCATAAGGTTATGTTTTCGCGGGCGTCTCTCTCTCTCTCTTTCTCTGTGGATGTGTGTGTATTAACATGCTATCTCCCCTGTTAGAATGTTTACAGAGAGATGTAGTCATTAGCCTGACATTATGTTTGTTATGGCCTTATTTCACACTTCAACATTCTGACATTCCATGGTAGTAAACTGAACATTCTATTGAAATATCTATTGAAATGAGTTCTGACTTGAAAAAATGGGTAACATTTAAAACATGTCCATTTACGTTCTTTGAAATAATGGCCATGAGAAGCCCACAAATTGGGAAGTCCTGAGTCTGAATGTGGGGGGACAACCTGGCTGGGGGTCTGGAGGTCCTACCCCAGAGAAACTTATATATTAGATGCAATTTCCTGCTTTCTGGTGTATTTTTAACAAAACAAAATCAACACTTTTCACAATTATTTGCCTGCATGTTGAGTCTGCCTCTGACTCATTCTCATTAAAATTGAGATGGATTGACTATTGGTCATTTTGGTCATCAAGTTTTGGATGCCATGGTTTTATACTAGTTGATATAAAACTCAAGCAATAAACATGTTTTATGTCAATATTTAATTTATATTGGTATACACACCAAAAATAGTCTAGACCTGATTCACTCACTATGTTTACTATTTCAAGCAGTGAATCATTAGACCCCGTTTACACTTCTCTGATAACCACAAAGACGCACTTGTATCTCTACGTTTGCACCTCTCTGTTACACTTACTCGAAGGTGAAGACGGAGAATCTCACAAACTCCGGGCAAGGTGGAGATGTCGGAGAACCCCGTCTTCAGACATTTGTGTAACTACCCATAACAGGAGCTCTAGCACCAAAGACAGTTGGAGCAAACGAGAAGCACCTACCTTCACGCATAGTAGCCTAGTTCTATTTTCACAAGGGGCACCACCTGGTTTTGAATGACGTCAGGACTTTTACCAATAAATCGTCTTTTTGGAGTTATCAGGGTTTTTTGGCATGTATCATATTCTGTAAGTGTTTAACATGATTTCAAGACTAATGTTGTAAACTGTTACTGTTGGTATTTCTATCAGATGAAGCTGCCAGGCAATAGCCTACTAAAATTTCAAGTTGTTAGCGAGCTAACGCTAGCGATCTAGCTAACGTAATGTTTTACATTTATATTTGAGATTTAATTTATATATACATTAATATCATTCTATAATTTCTTAAGGGAAAATGTTAATGATGTGACGTAATGTGACACTGCTGCTAATGCAGACCGAAACACTTCACGTTTGTGGCCATCTGCCACGATGTTGCTCCCTTGAAAGATCTTTGATAAAACTGTGACGTGGTGGTTAATTGTTACCGCCTTTCTTAGCCGTTTTTGATGTTTGTGTAAATGCGATTGTTTTCTTACTCGGGGGAGGGGAAGATAACCGGTTTCTCGAAGACCCGGGGAAGTGTAAACTAAGCATTAGTTTACTCGTCACCCACAGCATGTGGTAACTTCTCCAAGAGCCCAATTTCTCTGCTTCTCCCAAAAATTCAACTGATTGTGACAATACTGATGACTTTTCCCCATTTACTCCAATGTTAAGGTCATGGTGACGTATGCAAAATGCGGAAACAAAAGTTATGGAATGTTGAAATCCCAACGAGCCGTTTTTTTGTCAGTTGAGAAATACGGCTCCGCAGTAGAAAATTACTCCCCCTAGAGGATACTTTGAGACGTGACTTCTGTCTACCTTATAAATGCACTAAAAGCTATTTAACACACTAAAGGACATGAAAAAGTTGGAAAAGCATGATAGGGCCCCTTTAAGGGAAAATGTTAATGATGTGACGTAATGTGACACTGCTGCTAATGCAGACTGAAACGCTTCACGTCTGTGGCCATCTGCCACTATGTTGCTCCCTTGAAAGATCTTTGATAAAACTGTGATGTGGTGGTTATTTGTCACCGCCTTTCTTAGCCGTTTTTGATGTTTGTGTAAATGCGATTGTTTTCTTACTCGGGGGAGGGGAATATACCCGGTTTCACACCTCTGGGTGAAATCATTAGGAAACATGGCATTGCATTTCACTCATATGCAGATGATACACAGCTTTATCTCTCTATGAAGCCTAGCGACTGCACTCCGGCAACCAAACTCAATGCCTGTCTTGAAGACATTAAAGTTTGGATGTCAAAAAATTTCTTATGCTTGAACTCAGATAAAACTGAAGTTATGATGATTGCCTCTAAACAACTGAAGGGACACCTCGCTTCACCATCATAGCTCACTAGCAGTCCTACACTCTCATTTAGCTCACAAGTGAAAAATCTGGGGGTAATTATTGATCAAGACCTCTCCCTGAATAGCCATGTAAAGCACATTTCTAAAACATCATTTTTTCACCTTAGAAACATTGCTAAGGTTAGGAAGTTCCTGTCCTTTGAGGATGCTGAAAAACTTATAGAACTAAGAAATATGAACATATTTCTCCCATTCTAGCATCTCTACACTGGCTTCCTTTCAAAAGTCGAATTGACTTCAAAATCCTTCTCATGACGTATAAGGCACTTAATGGCTTAGCTCCTGCATATATTACAGATTTACTTGTTCCATACCATCCAGCAAGACCTCTGAGGTCTCAAAATGCTGGCCTCCTTGAAAAAGTGACCATATCTAAAACTACAATTGGGGGAAGAGCTTTTGCCTATCGAGCACCTCTTCTATGGAATTCTATTCCTCCCTACATTCGCGAAGCGGACACTCTCAATACCTTTAAGTCTAGACTTAAAACCTTCCTTTTTGACATTTCCTATAATTAGGAGTGGGCCATGGCATATCACCACTCCTCTTGGGCTTTACTGGGAGGGCTACCTCTGCTGTTTTTCCAAGGCGGCCACTGACCACCCCTTTCTGGGTTGGTGAGATGCCATGTACCATACCTTAGTTATGCTGCGATAGCCTAGTGCTGCCACCTTCTGCACACTTGCCATCCTGTACAACCCTCTTTCTCCTCTCTCTCTCTCTCCCTCTCCTCACTCTAGCTAGATTATATGACACATATCATTAAGTGATATCCTCCTAGATTGGCCTAATCCTCTTGTTCTGTTTCTTTTTGTTTCTCTTGCCTCCTCTGCCCCGACGCACTGGCTGAGTGATGAACCTCCCGTACCTCCCTGCCACCAACCCTACCCCACTACGGATGCGGACCATCCTCCCCTTTTCTCTGAGGCCCGTGATGGAATTGGCCTGATGGCCCCCTGATGACCACTACTTAGATGGCGACCAACACCCAATGAACTCTGATCTCACTCCAATTACTGACTAATCCCACACTCCAACTACTGACTCCATCCCTTGGCCCAGACTGTCACACAAACTATGTGCAGATCATCTCTGACTACATTCAGTACTCATACTGTTTTGTGTTAACCATGGTCAATCTATGCATCAGACTTTACGGATACTTTATTAGGCCCCAGTCAGGTAGGCTGAGTCCATGAGGCGTGGATCTGCCCAAGGTTTCTTCCTACATAACAAATTATTTACAAAGCGAGGGAGTTTTTCCTTGCCCCTGATTCTCATGGATGCTTCCCGTACTGTCTGTAAAGCGCCGCGAGACAATGTACTGTATTTGTGGTCTCTACAAATAAAATTGAATTGAATTGAATTGAATTGAATTGAAGACCCGGAGAAGTGTAAACTAAGCCTTAGGCTATATTTTGAAAACTCATTCTTGACAAGGAGCTGTGTTTGAATTAGCCTAAAGTCAGTACGTAACATTACATTAAGATAGCTTGATACATATCCTAAAACTGACTAGATCAGGGGTCTCAAACACAAATGAACTGGGGGCCACTAGGGTCAACATTATCTGACTGGAGGGCCATGTCAGGGATCAATTGTATTCTATTATTTATTTATGTTTATCTAACAGGGACCTGCACATTTCCTTTATAATTATTTAGCTTTTTTAATCTAAAGATGTGATATTCAATATTAGGCCTATATCTCATCATTGCATGCCTAGCATAGGCTACTAGAACAAATATCTTTTCACTTTTCAATCGGAGATTGTCTGGAATCTGGTGAGCCTATACACTTGTTTCACACCTGAACATTCCGACATTCCATGGTAGTAAACTGAACGTTCTATCATTGAAATGCATTGGATTTATGTCTCTTTCTGACTTGAAAAAAATGGGTAATAACATTTAAGATAAGTCTAAATTCACTTTCTTTCAAATAATACACATTTGAAGCACACAAATTTGGAGGTCCTGAGTAGATAAAAGTGGTTTTACATTTATGAGCATGAAGCTTCAATTTATTTGGGACCTCCAAATTTGTGTGCTTCGAATGTGTATTATTTAAAAGAAAATGAATTTAGACATGTTTTAAATGTTATAGCCCATTTTTTTCAAGTCAGAAAGAGGCATAAATCCAATGCATTTCAATGGTAGAATGTTCAGTTTACTACCATGGAATGTCGGAATGTTCAGGTGTGAAACAAGTCCATAAGAATCATGATAAAGACTTGTTTCACACCTGAACATTCCGACATTCCATGGTAGTAAACTGAACATTCTATCATTGAAATGCATTGGATTTATGCCTCTTTCTGACTTGAAAAAAATGGGTAATAACATTTAAAACATGTCTAAATTCACTTTCTATCAAATAACACACATTTGAAGCACACAAATTTGGAGGTCCGAAATAGATTGAAGCTTCATGCACATAAATGTAAAATCACTTTTATCTATTCGGGACCTCCAAATGTGTGTGCTTCAAATTTGTATTATAGGCTAAGTAATTTTCAACAATATGTGCTGACAATATTTCATTAATTATATGTCATGAATATTAAATATAATCTATTACTATTTGGATCTTGAGACAACATTTCTAGCACCTGTCCTGACAAACAGTTAGGGCCTAGTCCTGACTAACAGGGAACTAAAAACAACTTTCACTTTGAAAAGGATTCATCTATTTTGGGATGACAGTGTTGAATGTAGTAAACTCTGTTTTACTGTTATGTTTTTTCCAAGCCACTAGAGGGCGCTATGAGTTTAGTTATGAGAATGCTTTTTCGTGAACACTCACCCCAGTTCAGTTGAGAGGCTGTTAGCCTGTGTACAACAATGTGTGAAGCTCTTCTCTAATAAAAAGTTAAGTGGAACTCTTTGACTGTCCAAGTTACAACATATGGCGACGAGGATCAAAGGCAGCCGAAACAAATTGTGATTGAGAAGAGTCTCTGAAGATTGAGTACCAGCAACACAACTGTAACATGGCAAGTTTGGTTGGAAGTACTGTACCATTCAATAGCCAGGAGCAATCCTGGGAAGAATATTGTGAAGTCTTACAACATTTTTTCGCCGCTAACGGCATTGATGCAGCAGAGAGGAAAAGGGCTATTTTGTTAAGCTCAGTGGGAAGTCATACATACAGCTTGATAAGAAATTTACTTAGCCCTGTGAAGCCTGGCGAGAAAACCTATGATGAGCTTGTTAAACTATTGACAGACCATTTCAATCCAAAACCAAGTGAAATTGTTCAGCGTTTCAAGTTTAACTCGAGGTCAAGGAAGCCGGGGAAGCAGTTTTGGACTACATTGCTGCTCTGAGGAAGTTGGCTCACGATTGCAATTATGGAGCGAATTTGACTGTAATGCTAAGGGACAGGCTGGTTTGTGGAATTGGAGATGACCGTATACAACGCAGATTACTGTCAGAACCGGAGCTAACGTTTGACAAGGCATTGAAATTAGCGCAAGCAATGGAGGCGGCGAACAAAGACCTACAAGAGATACAAGCTGGTGTTTCGGGGACCTCTCTGTCTGAGGGTAATGTGACTCAAGAGGTGCACAAGATATCCACTGCAGAGGTGAGCGGGGAGCGCCGCCGAACGTGCTACAGGTGTGGGAGTGAACAGCATATGTCCAAAGACTGCCGTTTCATTTCTGAGAAGTGCCACAAGTGCGGTAAGAAGGGCCATATTCAGCGTGTGTGCAGGTCTAGAGCTTCTTTGGGAGAATTAAGGACTGACGAAAAACAGTTTAGCAAAGGAGGACTAGTTCAGAGGACTCACCATGTTAGTGGGAGGGAGCAAAATGATCCGGGGGAAGAAGAGGAAGTTTATGTGATGTATAGTATGCAGGACACTGCCATTTCAAAAGTAGCTCCTCTCACAATGACATTGTCAGTAAATGAGACACAGACAAAGTTTGAAGTGGACACGGGTTGCGGAGTGACAATCATGAATGATTCAGACTTTGACAAGATGTGGACTTATGGGAGTAGGCCAGAACTTCAAACTTGCCCCATCAAGCTAAAGTCATATACTGGTCAAATGGTGAAAATACTCGGCACTGTAATGGTGAAGGTGAGAAACAAGGAAAATGTCAAAGACTTACCGTTGGTGGTAGTACCAGGCTCTGGACCTAATTTGCTTGGAAGAGACTGGATAAAAGCGCTGGGTTTGGCATGGAGTTCTCTAAACCATCTTGCTGACACACATAATAAGACACTGCAAAATGTTCTCACATGTAATGCAGAAGTGTTTAAAGAAGAGCTGGGAAAGCTGAGGGGACCGCCAGCAAAGATATATGTGGACAAAGACACACCACCTAGATTTTTCAAACCACGTCCAGTCCCATTTGCAATGAGAGCCAAGGTTGAAGCAGAGCTGGACCGGTTGTTGAGAGACGGGGTAATAGAGGCGGTCAAATATTCAGAATGGGCTGCACCAATAGTGCCAGTCCTTAAACCAGATAATTCGGTGAGACTCTGCGGGGATTACAAATTGACCGTAAATAGAGTGTCAAAAACTGAGCAGTATCCTCTTCCCAGACTAGAGGATTTGTTTGCAAATTTGTCAGGGGAGAGAAATTCAGCAAGCTGGATATGAGCCATGCATATCATCAGATAGCATTGGATGAAGACTCGAAAAAGTATGTAACTGTGAATACACACAAGGGGCTGTTCACCTACAAGGTTTTGCCTTTCGGAGTTGCATCAAGTCCCGCAATTTTCCAACGCACCATTGAGGGAGTTCTGCAAGGGATTCCACATGTGGCAATCTTTCTGGATGACATACTTCTGACAGGACAAAATGACACTGAGCACCTAGAGACTTTAAATAGGGTGTTGGAGCGCTTGCAGGATGCTGGGCTGAGATTAAAAAGGAGCAAATGCATGTTCATGGAGAATGAAGTGGTGTTTTTGGGGCACAAAGTGGACTCTACCGGCCTGCATCCATTAACAGAGAAGGTAAGGGCCATCGAGAATGCACCACCCCCATCAAATGTAACTGAGCTAAAGGCTTATTTGGGACTTTTGAATTATTACAATAAATTCTTGCCCAACTTGGCAACTGTGTTAGCCCCTGTACACAAATTGCTGTGTAAAAACACCAAGTGGGAATGGGGTGCAGAACAGCAAGCTGCATTTAATGACTCGAAGAGGTTGTTACAGTCTGCAAAGGTCTTAGTCCATTATGACCCTGGAAAAGAGATCATCCTGTCTTGTGATGCTTCACCATATGGGGTAGGAGCAGTGTTATCTCACATAATGCCAAATGGAACAGAGAGACCAATAGGGTTCATGTCCCGCACATTAAGCAGTGCAGAGCGTAATTACTCACAACTGGATAAAGAGGGACTAGCCGTCATTTTTGGAGTTCAGAGGTTCCACAAATACATCTATGGCAGGAAGTTTACAATTGTGACTGATCACAAACCTCTGCTGTCACTCTTCAATGAATTAAAGGCAGTACCACAGATGGCCTCCCCACGTATCCAGAGGTGGGCAGTGACTCTACGAGCATATGAGTACGAGATCATCTACAGGCCGGGAAAGCTGCATGGGAATGCGGATGCCCTCAGCCGCCTGCCGCTACCAGAGGGACCAAAAGAGAGATGCCAGAGGAGAGAGTACTCATGCTGGAAAACTCTGACATAACGTTGGTGACAGCGGAGCAGGTACGGGCATGGACAGACCGAGATCCAGTACTGGCCAGAGTTCGGGAGATGGTACAGAAAGGGTGGACAAATGAGTTTGCTGGTGAGGACTTTAAGCCATACAATATGAGAAAGCATGAATTAAGTGTGCAGAAGGGGTGTGTGCTATGGGGTGCAAGGGTTATTGTACCTAAGCAAGGCCAAAGAGATGTGTTACAACAACTACACCAGTGTCATCCAGGGGTGTCTCGCATGAAGTCGTTAGCCCGGAGTTATGTGTGGTGGCCAAAACTAGATCAAGAGGTGGAGAACACAGTGAAAGGCTGCAGTACTTGTCAGGAGCAAAGACATAATCCAGCGGTGGCCCCACTGCATCCTTGGGATTGGCCGGACAGACCCTGGAAAAGGCTACATGTTGACTATGCAGGCCCGTTCATGGGAAAAATGTTCTTCATTCTCATTGATGCCCATTCAAAGTGGATAGACGTATATCCTGCAAATTCTGCAAATACAGCCACCACCATTGAATTCCTGCGCATCAGTTTCAGTAACCATGGGTTACCAGAACTGTTAGTTTCAGACAATGGCCCTTGTTTCATCAGTCAGGAATTTGGAGAGTTTTTAAGCAAAAATGGGATACGTCATGTGACATCAGCACCGTACCATGCCTCCAGCAATGGATTGGCTGAACGAGCCGTACAAGTGTTCAAGGAGATGATGGGAAAATGCCGAACGGGATCTTTAAACACAAAGGTGGCAAGAGTTTTATTCAGCTACAGGACAACTCCGCAGACCACAACCGGTTTATCCCCAGCAGAAATGTTGATGGGGAGAAAACTTTGTTGCACTCTGGATCTCATGCACCCTGACCTGAAACAGGGAGTGCAGGAAAAGCAAAGGAAGTCAAAAGAATACCATGACCGGAGGGCAAAGGGACGTTCTTTTGAAGAGGAGGATGCGGTCTTCACCAGGAATTTTGGTCCAGGACCGAAGTGGATTCCTGGAAGGGTGGAGTCAGTCACTGGTCCAGTCTCCTATAAAGTGAGGTTGGGGGATGGCAGAGTGGTCAGAAGGCATGTGGATCAAATCCATTCACGAGGGCTGACGCAGTTACGTGATGAGGACATGGGGGGTTACTCAGTACCTAACTCAGACATTCCAGCTCCTCCACTTTCCTTTCCTGACTCTGTTACCCTGGAGCCTGCAGCAGTTCCAGAACAGAGCACAAGTTCGGAGCCAGTGCCTCAGGATGGGGGTGGTCCTGAGGCTGAGGGGGAGGGATGGAGAGAGGAGGGCATCCAGTAGGAAGACAGGTGCTGCGAGCGAGAAGATTACCAGAACACTTCAAGGACTTTGAATTGAATTTAAAAGGGAAATAGATAAGAGGACATATATAACCTAAATGCATGCATAGTTAATTAAGAAATGTTCTGCAGGTTAGCTGCATGTTAAGTAATGTTGACACTGGGCATTTATGTAGTTTTCTAGGGGAGATATATGCTAACTTAGGAGGAGGGAGATGTAGTAAACTCTGTTTTACTGTTATGTTTTTCCAAGCCACTAGAGGGCGCTATGAGTTTAGTTATGAGAATGCTTTTTCGTGAACACTCACTCCAGTTCAGTTGAGAGGCTGTTAGCCTGTGTACAACAATGTGTGAAGCTCTTCTCTAATAAAAAGTTAAGTGGAACTCTTTGACTGTCCAAGTTA
>JAODXP020000028.1:14259130-14270158 GCA_027497455.2 Sardinella longiceps | reverse complement strand
ACTTATGATTGCATTACATGTACTTTTAATCTTGGAATATGGCCATATTTGTACTGTATGTATCTTTATACTGTACATACAGAATTATTGCTCAGTTACAACACATTTCTGTGCATCTGTAAGGCGATATGGACAAAAAGACGATAACATTACAAAACTATAAATATCCACATTGTGTACTTACATAACAGAATGTGGTGGACTTGCCACTGAAAGAGAGAAATCAATATGTTACCCTTCATGTGCAACACAACTGGCTGGGGCCTGGGGGCTCCGTGTAGTCACAGTTAAGAGGTGTTGGCCTGCTCCTCACAAATACTAAATAAAGAATAATACACCAATGAAACTTTAGAGGTCAACCTCCTCTTGAAGTTGGCAGTGCAGCACCTGCCATAGGCTGCAGTGTTATGCATTTCAGTGTCAGTAATAATAATAGAAGAGTAGCCCCAAGCCTTTTTTTTTTTTTTTTTTTTAAACAAAAATTGGGCTGTTTTGCAAACCATTGTGAACTGGGCTGGCACATTACACTGTATTTTACAATCTCTGTCGTCTTCATGTGCCTTTTCCAAAATTTTCTTCTTTGTCAATTTGTACAAATGCTAGATTTTCACACACACACACACACACACAAAATCCTTTGCAGATTATGAAAGGGGCGAAAGCTAAAAGCATCTCCCCTCCCCTCTGGAATCAGCACTGATTACTGAATAGTCTTTGAGGTTCCTCCCAGCCAGAGTCAACACAGTCATTTAGAGGCCAGTCACTGGAGTCACCTTCAGCATTCCTGAGGACACACACTCACATACACATACACACACGCACACACAGACTCTCTATCTCTCTCTTTCTCTCTTTCTCTCTCTCAGCCCACAGATAACAACAGATATGGGGATGGATCGTGAATCTGAGTGTGTGTGTGTGTTTGTGTGTCAGTGTGTGTGTCTGTGTCTGTGCCTGTGTGTGTGTATGTGCACTTGGAAAGGCAGGGGGCCTTTTGTGATACTTTCATTCATTCGTGAGGGTTTTCTTGTAACATTCTCTGTGTGTGTGTGCGTGTCCAGCAGCCAGGCAATAAACTTAAAGAGATGCATCATTAATTCCCAGTGCCTCTCTGGCTGTGAGGTTAATTCATCCCCCATGTCCCTGTGTTCCACTCATCTACTGGACAAATGCCCCTGACAGTGTGGCTGTGTTTTGTGTCAGCAGGGATCTCTCATGGTCATCAGAGCGCCCTTATCCACCCCGTCACACATCGGCTGCGGTGTTGTTGTGCCACACAGTCAGCATATCTGTGAAACACAGGTCATTCACCGAAACCCCCTGAATTATGAATTATAAATTATGTATGCAGAGGCACAGCCAAAAAAAAAAAGAAAAATCTATCCTGTCTTTTGTCCTGTTTAGTATGTAGTGTTCATGACAACAGGTGTGAGTGCGGACATTTGTCTGGGTGTCATCACTTGGAAAAGGTGGGAGTAGTTCACTCCCCAGCCACACTCCGTCCTTCGCCTCGTCTGGTTGGTTGCGTGAGAGGTGAACAGGTGGGGAGCTGTGGGGCTTGCTGTAATCAGCTTTGGATGTGAAGCTAACCACTTTAGGGAGCCTCATTCATACATAGTAATGAATATGAAGGGGGGTGTGTGGGCTTGTGGGTGACTGGGTGGTGGGTGCACGTTCCCCTGAAGCCAAGGAGTGGGGTGAGTGCGCACAAGGGTAAAAACGTTTATCTCGCTAGCAAAACCGCTATTACGTTTTTCATTTTTATGAGGCTTTCATTGCACTCACGAGACAAACAGTGATCTTTTGCGAGAGGAATATCCATTTATTAGGATGACACAATCACCAGATGCTTCAGTCCAGAGGAAAGAGTGTGGCTGGGGGACTGGGGGAAACATTGCTAAGGTGGAGATGCAGGCCAATCCCCCTCCCTCCTTCCCTCCCGCTCCACAAGATACCTGGCAGCCTTTGGGGAATCTGAACGAATGCCAGCAAAGAAATCAAATGAAAGGGACCAATCAGATTATCCCATGCAGTCGTGTGAAGAGTGTTTTGCATCCCCTGCTGTAGCGAGTATGGACAAGCTGGACCAGGCCAGCCACACTGGTTCAGTGAGTTTATTGACAGAGGGGAGGTCAATGTGAGGCCTGAATTAGCAGAGAGAGGTGGCGGAGGAGGAACTCTGTGCAGCACAGCAATGATGTACATGTAGCCCTTGTCTTGAGATCACTGTCACTACAAGGCCTTTACCTAGGTTCTGCTATCTCACACAGGCAATAATAATAAAATAATTATTTAGGTATCCTGGCTGCTTAAAAGTGAGTGGAGGACAAAATAAGTAGGTTTATCTGATTTATTAATAAAACCAAAAATTCACTGTATGGTGAAGTAAGTGTTCACAACCAATATTGACTTTATATAACCATGTCACTATTACTGATGCATCAGTCTAAAACCACATTAAATAAGTGCCACATGTACCAAATAAGGAGGGGCGTAGGCCTAATGTACTCACAAACAAAAATATGAAAGCTGTCTCTCTTCAGTTACCAACTCAAAAATAAATTTGCACACCTCAGAGGCAATAGTAACATAACATTACAAAAGCCGGCATATCATGTAAACAAATAAAAGAAACAAAAGTTATAACCCCCGTTGCAGGCCTGATACAAATGAGTTGGTGCACTCTCTGAATGTTTCTCACTCACAACCTCGATGGCGCTCGCGCGCGCACGGTTCCACTTCCTTGCGAGGACCTCAGTGCTCCATCGTAGCCGAATGGAACTGCTAACATTCCCTGGTAGCTAGCAGCGCTATTCGGTGGCGTTGCTCCCTCGTAGGCTCGCTCAAAGGAACCACGAGTGCCCTGGTATACTCGTAGCGCTATTTGAGCAGCGTGAAGCAATCTCCCGAACGCGATGCGAAGTTATCACTAACTATAGCTCACCTAGTGCCAACCACAACATGTGCTGACAACTGTAGGTGGCTAACTAGCCATTTGCAAAAATAAAACTGTAAACAAACCGATAGGCTGACGTTAACAGCCACAGAAAGTAAAACGAACCCTTGTGGGCTTAATAAAGGGGTCTCTCTCTTAAACCGTTCACTATACAATATTTATCTTATTACAAAAAGGTTTATAACCTCACTTCAACAGCAACCCTAAGGCGTTTTTTACTGGCGCCTCCACGTTTTCCCTTCTTCTCCTCCCTTGACTTTTTTCCTTTCGCTTTCCCCAAGACTCTCCCCTCAACCAATCAAAAGTGGTTAAACTTACGTGGTGATTAATCCATCCACTTAGAAGCTGTATTAACTTTAACACACTATTCTACATAACACAGCAAGGAAATTTCCTATCCTTTATTTATTATTATTTCCTATTAAAGACATAGTCTATTTTTCCAAAATGAACTGTCCAACTTATATCCTGTCAGATTAATTATTATTCCAAAAAATAACATACAAACAAAGCCTCAGCTATGCCAGGGCTTCACCCTCCCCTCTCTAAACGTCTGACTGTCCCCAGCAGACATGCCTGAAGGATAAGTGTACTCCATAGGGAATTCCTATTAGGCATCCCAGAACTAATGGCAGGTTCCCTAGGCTATGACTCTAAGGGGTAAGTAAAATGGTGAGGCACTGTAGGTCTGTTCCCTCCCCATCATGGCTAATGTGGACCCTTATGCCTCTGTGAACCACTACTATGGGCTTGTCAGAGGGTTTCCCAGGTAAGTCATAGCTTAACCGCACAACAGGTTTAACCTGTCGTTTGCCGACTAGTCCCTCTGACTGTTCTCTATCTTCAATGATAGGGGGCGGATGCATCATGCCCCATGTTGGCCTTGTCCACACCCAGTTGCTCGGGCTCACAGTCAGTTGTGCCTACCTCCATGTGTTCTGGCGTAGACAACACAGAATCATTTTCATGGTCTGGCTCACTGTCAGCTACTCCTGACATTGCTCCTTCATGACTCACTATAGCATCCGGTGAGTCATTTGGTCCCTCTGTCTCTGAAGACACATATCGATATCGTGTCCTTGGCCGCAATGGGCTTACATTTGGCAGTCGAGAAAGTATGTGAATAGGTTCCTCCTCCTCGGACTCTGATACGTCTGTTTCCAGATCAAACAAGTTTCCCCCTTGATCATTCTTCACTACCCGTGCTCGTGAACCTCTTGTGCGGGGCCGACTTGGGGTGATGACTTCATCTACCACTTCGGGTAACCTGATCAGCTGACCAACTGGTAGAAGGTGGTCCCGGTGGAGTGTCTTCACTCCTCCCTCACCATTTTCTGGCCTCACCCGATACACCGGTAGGTGAGGCAATTTCTCTATCACAGTGTAGGGCACTGAGTTCCATTTGTCCCTCAGCTTTTGCTTTCCAGTACCTCCAAAAACACGGACCAGCACTCTGTCTCCTTCTTCAATATGCTGGATGCGGATTCGGGAATCATAAGCCCTCTTGTTCTTCTCATGGTTTTTGCTTGCCGCATCAGTTGCCAACTGATATGCGTGTTTCAGATCTCTCCTCAGGTTATCCACATACTGATAATGGTTTTTTCCCCCTTGCCCATCCATGTCAATGTCAAAACAGAGGTCAACTGGCAAACGAGCCTCCCTTCCGAACATGAGGAAATAAGGTGAGTACCCAGTTGCATCATGGCGGGTGCAATTATAGGCATGCACCAGGACTGCGACATGTTGACTCCACCTCTGCTTCTGCGTAGGATTGAGAGTGCCGAGCATAGAGAGGAGAGTACGATTAAATCGCTCTGGTTGTGGATCCCCTTGAGGATGGTAGGGCGTAGTTCGTGACTTCCTGATTCCTAGCATACACAGAAGTTCTTTCATTAGACGACTCTCGAAATCCCGCCCCTGATCTGAGTGAATTCGAGATGGCAACCCATAATGCACAAAAACTTCTCCACTAGCACTTTGGCAACTGTAGGGACTCGCTGATCTTTTGTGGGGTAAGCCTGTGCATATCGGGTATAGTGATCAGTCACTACGAGCACGTTTGCGATTCCTTTAGCATCTGGCTCGAGAGATAGGAAATCGATACAAACTAAGTCCAGTGGACCCCGGCTGGTGAACTGATTAAGGGGGGCGGCCTTGCGAGGTAAGGTTTTCCGAGCCACACAACGACCACATGTCTGGACATAATGCAGAATGTCTGCTGCCATTCTGGGCCAGTAGAAGCGATCTCTAGCCAAAGCAAGTATCCTCTCAGAGCCCAGATGGCCACAGTCATCATGGAGAGCTTTAAGGACAATGGAACGGAATTGCTTTGGGAGCACTAACTGAAAGGCTTCTTTGCCAGCTGCAGTAAGGATCTTCCTGTACAAGAGATTCTTTCTCATTACTAGTTTCTTACTTTCTCGCTGCAACTGTTCCACTTCAGGGCAGTCACTCCGTCTAGTCGTTGGTGTCCACTGACCGAACCTCATGTCTCTTTTAATGACTCCTATGGCCACATCAGAGTCCTGAGCCTGCCCCAGCTCCTCTTCACTCCACCGCTCCAACCAAGCACTCTCTAACCTAAGAGGACAGACATATATCTCTGGAATGGCTTGTGGGGAAGCACCCAGCTGTTCTGCATAACTCAGCTTGGTATCTGCCTGCTCAGGAATACTGACTCGTTTGCAGACGGCTTTCACACCAGCAGGCGGGATCCATCCCTCCCCTTCCATTTCCTGTCTAGAGAGACAATCAGCATCAATGTTTTCCCGACCAGGTCTATACTGAATGCCGAAGTCATAAGTGGAAAGGGCCGCTAGCCACCGGTGCCCTGTTGCATTCAACTTAGCTGAGGTAAGCACGTATGTGAGTGGGTTGTTGTCAGTTCTCACCGTAAATTGAGCCCCATATAGATAATCATGGAATTTGTCAACAATGGCCCATTTCAAGGCAAGAAATTCCAACTGGTGGACTGGGTAATTACGTTCGGCATTACTGAGTTTACGGCTTGCGAAAGTTACTGGGCGTAAGCCCTCTGGATGTTGTTGATTAAGCACTGCACCTAACCCTCAAAACTTGCATCTACATGCAGTATATACGGCTTGGCAGGATCTGCAAAAGCAAGGACAGGTGCATGAGTAAGGCAGCCTACGATCTCCTTAAAGGCTTTGGTGCATTCTGGGGTCCATCTTTCTAAGAAGGGCTCTGCTTTGCGGAAATAACTTGTCGCTCCCCGGCTGAGTGTTTTCCCTTTCCGAACTGGAAGGTAACCCCGAGTCAGGTCAGTCAAAGGGCGGACAATTGCAGAGTAGTTAGCAATGAAACGCCGATAGTATCCGCAGAATCCTAAAAAGACTGGAGGGACTTGAGGTCAGTAGGCTGTTTCCACTCAGTAACCGCTCTGATCTTCTCAGGGTCGGTGGCTATGCCAGCTTCAGATACAATGTGGCCAACGTATTTAACCTGAGGTTGGCAGAACTGGCATTTGTCCAATGAAATTTTCAGACCGTACTCCTCAAGGCGATCCAGGACTTTAAGCAAGCGCTGCTCGTGTTCTTCCAGGGTGCGGCTGAAAATGATCACATCATCTAAGTAGACTAAGCACTGCAACAGATTCATGTCCCCTACTGCTTTTTCCATCAATCTTTGGAATGTAGCAGGAGCTCCCGTGATACCTTGTGGCATACGCTCGAACTGGAAAAATCCTAAGGGACAAATGAAGGCAGTCTTTTCTTTGTCTACTTCGGCCATCTTAATTTGGTAGTACCCGCTCCGTAAATCAATCACCGTAAACCATTGGCTGCCATTCAAACAATCCAATGCATCGTCGATTCTTGGCACTGTGTATTGGTCTGGAATGGTTCTGTTATTTAAAGTGCGGTAATCAATGCACATTCGGATTTTCCCATTCTTCTTCCGAGCTACTACGATAGGCGATGCATATGGGCTACGGGATTCCTTGATGATTCCGGCTGCTAGAAGGTCTTGTAAGTGGCGTCGTAAATCATCAAGGTCCCCCGGTGCCAGGCGCCGGGACCGTTCTCGGAAAGGTCTTGTGTCATTCATCCTAATATAATGTTCGACTCCTTTTGCCAACCCGACATCCCATTCTTCCAGGGAAAATACACCGGTTCGCTGAGACAGTTTCTCGGACAGCCTTTTCCGCCAGGTTTCAGGAATGGGTGAGTCTCCAAAATCAAACAGTTCAGGGTCAATTGGACCTGAAGATGAGTCAGTTTTCCGCAGCTCAGTGACAATATCTGCTTTTTGGATCCTGCCTACCACAGCGCCCTTGGGTATAGCTTTCATCTTTAGTGATTCATTTCGTAACAACACCGGTATGCTCCCACGGTTGAGGTCCGCAGGAAGAAGCACACCAGGTGACAAAGCCACACCGGCTGGCAATGTGGTTGGAGCATCAATAACGAGCACGCTGGGGCTGTATGACTCCTTCACGGTAGCTTGGCAGATGGCCTGGCGTGCTTCCCCTGGGGGAATAGTGAGCGGTCCTGGACCAGTCCATTTCACATGTCCAACTTCATCGTCAACCCTATCCGAAAACACATGCCTACCAGCTGGCTCTGCGTGCACTCTCCAGATCCGGACTTCGTCTTTGGGTGTACCAGGTTGTTCAGCTGGTGGTCCACAGTGAAACCATCTTGCATTAGTACCTATTATTACTGGTGCTTGGTCTGGTCCACTGGGGTCTGGGCACACTAGTGCCAATACTGTTTTTAGGTCATCACTTTCCTCATTATCAAGAAATGACACGCTCATGGCGATGTACCCTTTATAAGGGTACGCAGACTGACTCAGCCCCCAAAGGGACAAACTGGATATTGGGTGAATGGGCAAATGTGAAAGGTGCTTGTTATACCAACTCTCAAAAACTAGAGTGACAGTTGAGCCACTGTCCATCAGAGCGGGACAAGGCTGACCTTCAATGATGACTTTGCTTAATGATGGTCGTCCCACTAAACCATGTGGGATGCTAGGTGGTCCCTCATTGCAGGCTGAACTGTCCTCACGCAGGCATCTTACATCGCCCCTCTTGACCTCTCGGTTTCCACTTTGAAATCTCCTCAGTGACCGGATCAATTTGGTTTTCACTTTTTCTGAATTTTCAGGGGCGGAACAATAGGGTGCTACATGCCCCTCTTCCCCACATCGGTAGCAGAAAAAATCCTCATTATTGACCTGTCCAGGATCATTCCTAGCCCTACTGATGGGGTTTCCATTCCTTCCGTCATCTCTGTTTCTTCGTTCTCTCTCACCTACAGGTCGCACTGGTCTTTGATTCACAGTCATGATTTGTAGCTGAGCCTGCAACTCCAACACTTGCTTCTTCAATGCACATACATCATTATCGCTGCTGGGTGTGGGAGACTGACTGGTCACTGAAGACTCAGATGGCACTTGCGTATTTTTCTTCTGTTTAGCAGTAAGTGCTGCTACGCACGCCTTCAATTCATCAACTTCAGCTTTTAAAGAGTTTACTTCAGTGGAGGTTGGCTCTCCCTCTACAGCACGCATTTGTCGTACAGTTGTCTTGACACTGCTCGACTTTTGCCGTACTGCTTGTTGCTGTTCTTCCTCTCGTATTTCGTTTAAGAGCTGTAAGAATGAGGGGGACTTGCCTTCTGCTCTCGTAGCCTGAGCTGCACAAGCATTAGATCTGAATGAATGGCGCCTCGTAACAGCTGCTCCACACGCACACGGTCTCTTTGGAGGGGTAATATTCCACCCCGCCGCACAACTTTATTGAGGTGCCTCTCAAGTCGTCTCAAAAAATCTGATAATTTTTCTCCTGTGTCTTGCCTTAAATTTCTATAAGCAAAATACAATTCTTCTCCAGATTCGGCACAACCGAAGGCCCTCTCTACAGCGTCAAGATAGTCATGAGGGCCGGCCTCTGGATCATTTGACCTCACTGCCTGCGCTATTTCAAAAGCTGCCCCCCTTAAACTCTCAATTATCCTTTTCCGCTTCTCCTTGTCAGAACAGTCACATTGCTCAACCATGAGTTGGGCATGTTCCAACCAGGTGTCTAATGTTTCCTCCCCTGCAGGGGTGGGGGTAAGGCCTGAATAGGCTCGCAAACGTCTGAAGGCATTGCCATCCTGTGTTGGACGCATGGACTTCTGGAAAAACTCTTCCATAGCTCGTATGAGAGTCCCTGTGGATTCAGATGGAGGAGTACTGTTCGATGCGGACTGGCTGGTTTGCTGTGATGACACCGTAGGCTCGTGCGGGATTGTACTGGGCGAACTAGGAATATTCTCTGTTCCGTGTATGGTCCAGGGATCTCCTCCACTAACTGGGACCACCTCCGGGGGAAGGGCTGTCGTGTTTACCTTCTCTTTGCATACACAGTACGCCACAACTCGCCCGGTCTCTGGATTGAAAAGCTTCATTTTCACCCTCACTCGCCCCAAAGCCTTGATGGTTTCAAGTGTCTTCTCAATATCCTCCACTTGAGCATCTTCAGGAATGTTCTTGACTTCCATGACATACTCTGGGTCCCACCCCTCACCCTTGCACCAGTTACGGAGTATAGACATCATTAGTTTAGTGTGTGTTACTTTGGTTATCTCTGAATTAGGTACTAATTTAGTCTTAAGTACTGCTAGTTTTCCTCCACTCACTCTAATTTAGCATCTAATAAAAGTGGTTATAATGCTACAGGCTTTGTTTCTAACATAAATACAAACGCAAAAAGCAAAATAGAATGATGTAGGTTTAGGGAATTAATCCTACAACAAAGAGAATCCCAGCGGTGCCTCCATTTATGTAGCCCTTGTCTTGAGATCACTGTCACTACAAGGCCTTTACCTAGGTTCTGCTATCCCACACAGGCAATAATAATAAAATAATTATTTAGGTATCCTGGCTGCTTAAAAGTGAGTGGAGGACAAAATAAGTAGGTTTATCTGATTTATTAATAAAACCAAAAATTCACTGTATGGTGAAGTAAGTGTTCACAACCAATATTGACTTTATATAACCATGTCACTATTACTGATGCATCAGTCTAAAACCACATTAAATAAGTGCCACATGTACCAAATAAGGAGGGGCGTAGGCCTAATGTACTCACAAACAAAAATATGAAAGCTGTCTCTCTTCAGTTACCAACTCAAAAATAAATTTGCACACCTCAGAGGCAATAGTAACATAACATTACAAAAGCCGGCATATCATGTAAACAAATAAAAGAAACAAAAGTTATAACCCCCGTTGCAGGCCTGATACAAATGAGTTGGTGCACTCTCTGAATGTTTCTCACTCACAACCTCGATGGCGCTCGCGCGCGCACGGTTCCACTTCCTTGCGAGGACCTCAGTGCTCCATCGTAGCCGAATGGAACTGCTAACATTCCCTGGTAGCTAGCAGCGCTATTCGGTGGCGTTGCTCCTCGTAGGCTCGCTCAAAGGAACCACGAGTGCCCTGGTATACTCGTAGCGCTATTTGAGCAGCGTGAAGCAATCTCCCGAACGCGATGCGAAGTTATCACTAACTATAGCTCACCTAGTGCCAACCACAACATGTGCTGACAACTGTAGGTGGCTAACTAGCCATTTGCAAAAATAAAACTGTAAACAAACCGATAGGCTGACGTTAACAGCCACAGAAAGTAAAACGAACCCTTGTGGGCTTAATAAAGGGGTCTCTCTCTTAAACCGTTCACTATACAATATTTATCTTATTACAAAAAGGTTTATAACCTCACTTCAACAGCAACCCTAAGGCGTTTTTTACTGGCGCCTCCACGTTTTCCCTTCTTCTCCTCCCTTGACTTTTTTCCTTTCGCTTTCCCCAAGACTCTCCCCTCAACCAATCAAAAGTGGTTAAACTTACGTGGTGATTAATCCATCCACTTAGAAGCTGTATTAACTTTAACACACTATTCTACATAACACAGCAAGGAAATTTCCTATCCTTTATTTATTATTATTTCCTATTAAAGACATAGTCTATTTTTCCAAAATGAACTGTCCAACTTATATCCTGTCAGATTAATTATTATTCCAAAAAATAACATACAAACAAAGCCTCAGCTATGCCAGGGCTTC
>JAODXP020000028.1:14256501-14259030 GCA_027497455.2 Sardinella longiceps | reverse complement strand
GCAGACATTGGGAAGATGATCAGCACAAGATGTGGAGAGTACTCATTTGAGTGCACCTGGTCAGCAGCAACCTGCAGCTGCTACAACCTATTACAGAAGAATAGGAGCGCACACGAAGGACAGATATGTCTTTTATGAATATATAATATTGCCTAATATAATGCACTATAATATAATAGACAGACTTATACTGTACTATACTATAGATACTATACTTTACTATAATATTACATAAAATTACTTGTCCGACTTACTGTATGCTCAAAGGTTAAGCTATTACTAGCACTACTGTTAGCCTACTGTATGTTCAAAGATTAGGCTATTACGATCAACAAGTGCTGGCGTAAATGTGTAAATGAATTTGTTTAAATAAAACAAAGAAGCAAAATGAAGGTTATTTGGGGTTTAGTCCCGTTCCAGCCATGCCATGTGTTTGTGGAAGGGTATCTGGCCTGTGCTGAAGGTTTCCTGGATTACGTGAGGAGGAGGAGGACCACTGCCAGCTGTCTTGGAATGGAGGAATGGTTATGTTCCACTCTTCTCATCGCCACTCCACTGACACGGAAATTAACCGGAAAACGTTGCAATGGAATTTGGTCTGTGTTTCACACATACACACACACACACACACACACACACACACACACACACACACACACACACCCACGCACAGAGACGCGGCCCACAGGGTTGGACATGGGCTATTCTGTGCATGTCTGTCTTCAGCTTCATCTTCAGCTCTACTCTGTCATCATTAGAGGCCAGGAAGTTGTAGCCTACTGGCCTGAATAACCAGTGACCTGTCCTTATTGAGTCGGGGAAATCAACAGTATGTGGACTGGATTTTCTTTATCAGTAGCACTTTATAATAACCAATAATAATGGTTATTAAATAGCTTATTAATACCAGTAAGTAGTTAATTAACTTTTATTTATCCTTTATTTTACCAGAAAAACCAATTGAGATACAATATCTCTTCTTCCAGGGCGTCCTGGCCAAGGTGGCAGCAGAATAAGTCAAAAAAAAAAAAAAAAACTGTTAATAGATAAAAGTTAACAGTTATTTAACAGTAATTTTGAGAAATTTCGCAGAATAGTTCATTAGTTAGTTAGTTAACAGTTAGTTTACAGTTTGTTTTGGCTAAATTATAAAATGGACATTGCCATGGAATTAAATCATCTCACAGATTGAAACCACTAACTCCAATTAATTTCTTACTTATGTTAATTAGCTATTTAATAATCATTTATAGTGTACGGTTATTATAAAGTGCTACCTCTTTATCTTCCCCACTGACTTGACTGCTGTTGGAATTAACACAAACGCAGGACATGGCGCTTTCAGTTACTGTGCTCCAGTCCTCTGGAATAGCCTTCCTTTGGAATTAAGGTCATCAGAATCATTGCCTTCTTTTAAAAAGGGACTGAAAACCCATCTGTTTTCTTTGGCTTTTGCCTCATGACCTCAGGTCTTTGCTTTTAAACTGACAATAGTACTTTTACTTTATCTGTTTTGCTTTTTTTGTGTGTGTCATTTCTCTTCTGTTTTACTTTTTATTTTATTTTATATTACAATTATTATCAATATCTTATTTTCTTCTTGTTCAGTGTATTTTATTCATTTAAAGATATCTCATCATTCACAGCACATTGTGTCTATGTGTATCATATGAAATGTGCTTTATAAATAAAACTGACTTTGGTTGGTTTGTTGGATTGTTTGGGAATGCTTGCAATGCGTAGCACGGGAGACCCAGCACATGTGGTTACCTGTAGTGCTAAAGTGGTCTTCTTTTTGTTTACCTTTTCTTCACACATGCGAAACGGGCATGTCGATATCATATAGGAATCTGTGTGTTTGGTTTTGGATGTAGATATAGGTGTGTGTGTGTGTGTGTGTGTGTGTGTGTGTGTGTGTGTCTCTGTGTGTGTGTGTGTGTGTGTGTGTGTGTGTCTCTATGTGTGTGTGTGTGTGTGTGTGTGTGTGTGTGTGTGTGAAAGGTGGGGAGGTGTGCTTTAAGAGGGTCTGACTGAAGGTATGTATCTGTCTTCTGAACCTGAACACAAAGCCACAGTCTTTGACGTTTGAAGCGGTCTAACCAAAGATTTGAAGCTCACCACCACCTCACAGCATGCGTGACAGCAGATCATATCAGGTGCAACAATGCGTGCATGAGATGAAAGGGTTTCATTAGGAGTTGTCTACATGATACGACCCGAGAAAGAAATCATAGAGGGGTGGGATATGAGGTGGGGGGAATGTTGGGTGCTGTGGTGGGATTCAGGAGAGGTATGCATACAGATGAGACCCATACACAGCGCAAGCACACAAAAGAAAGAATTGTGTGTGTGTGTGTGTGTGTGTGTGTGTGTTTGAGTGAGTGCGTGTGTGCAGGGCCGGCCCGAGGCATACGCGAGTTATGCCGTCGCTTAGGGCCCCGACAGCTCGGGGGCCCCCCCCACGAGCGCTCGAGACATTCCGATTAGAAATATTATTTTATATTTGAGGATAAATATTACTTAAACATT
>JAODXP020000028.1:14159001-14251501 GCA_027497455.2 Sardinella longiceps | reverse complement strand
ACAGGACTATGATTTTGGGCTTTTGCCTTTAGGTATTAGTAGGCTAAGTAACTTACTAATTTCTGCGTGAATTTTCTGCATTTACTGTACCTACCAACTGGAATTGCGTAAGCCCTCTAACAACAGCACTTGTGTGTGCCAGACATAGAATAGGCTGCGCCTACACGTCACATGGCATGCTGGGTAAACAAATGTGTTTACAACTAATATGAAATGTTTGTTCTTCTTCAAGCTTTTACAGGGTGAGTAGTATATATATATGTGTTATTTCCACCCTGAAGGAAACACATAAAAATTGAGACAACACAGTAAAGTTTTATTTCTCTGACCTTGACTCCTGAAGTCTTGTAAAGCAGGACATGTATACATATATTTGTAGTCCAATGGTAATACCAAGCTCCACAGACCCCTGACCACACCATCATGTTTGCACATGGTTGCATGGAGCGAGTCCCATAACTCTGTCCATGTTTCCCACTGGGAATGGCAAGGCCAGGGTAGACAGATGCAGAGGGCATCAGGGATCATGATGTGTGCTGCCCTGGGAGATCCCTGGGGAGGAATCTGTTACTCAACCCCCCACCTCACTGCCTCAGTGAACCACACAGAGACCCTGTTGTGCTGCTGGAGCAATACGAAAGGTATAGGTAAGGAAGACGCAGAAGAGAAAGAGTAAGGAGGAGGGGAAGGGAAGAGAGAAAGGGAGACAGAGAGAGAGAGAGAGGACTTGAGTGTAATTCACCATCAAGTTTTGCAGAAGTTAGTATCATTCATCATTAAGTATCATTCTTAAATATAGAGCAATATGTCAGTATTTCCAAACTTTTAACCCTGAAAAACAGGGTTTATATCATATTTATTTGATTTATATCAATACTTCATAATAGGCTTATAGATCAAGTACTGTATTTAAAACAGAAAAAGACATAAAGAAAGTGAGGGCCCGAGACAAAAACATATGCAGAGACACGGCCCCGCACCACAGGCCAGCACGTGGCGTATGTCAACACGCCACTCTCCCAACTCTTGCAATTAGTTTGCCCCAATTTAACAAGATGTCAAACGCCAAACACAGGAAGCCCACTGTTGCCCAACAAGATCTATTTTTAGCTTGCTGAAATGCATGCTGGGACGTCACCCCCACCCCCATCCCCGCCCCCATAAATGTGTGCATAGAGATGCGCTGCCGTAATCAGAGGCCCAGCAGAGTTGCAGACACTAGGTGAATAAGCACTGTTCCACTCAGTTCAAGCACAGTGACTTTCTTTCACCATACATGAGCAGAGTGAGAGCTTTCACCTCGAGCAGGGGTCTAGTCTAGTTGAGATAGAGAACAGCTACGCTGAACTAGACATCGAACTCTAAAATCTCTCTCTCACTACGTCACACATGCTTATGACGAAGCTGTGTACCGCTACTCATGTTAGGCAGTTTGATGCAGAGATTATAAAGGTCACCATTGATAGCTAAATATCAGGTCAGAGTAGCACCTTGCATACTGTAATATTATTATTTACAAGGTATTGGTAAAGTCATCTTGACTTCAAAGAACAATTTTGATAATATATTAAATGTTTTTAAATAATAATATAATAATAATAATAATGCAATACTATAATTATACCCTCTCTGATAATATAATATTAAAATAAATGTTTTTTTTTTTCTGTCATGGGGCCCAACATTTCTGGTGTCAAAAACTAGCCACATACAAACAATGATTTAAGCATGAGTACATATTAGTACACTGATATTGCTAAACTAACAGGCTAAATAGATCGCATTATGGTCAGAGTCATAGATCTACAGGTATACCGCTCTGATTATGGTAACACATTTCATTACACTTAAGTAGCTCTCTACTGCCCCCATGTGAGATGTCATTTGTAATGCACTCAATGAGCATGCACCTCAAGGCATCTTAGTCAAACTGTTAAAGGAAAATTCCACCCCTTTATGAAAATTGGTTATTCACCCTCTTCCCTAGAGTTACATATGTGATTAAAAGCATTTTTGCTCTCAGTGCATATTCTGGCAACCCCTATTTTAGCTTTAGCTTAGCATAGATACTGGAATGAAATGTTGCCAAAGAGTTGCTGTCTGGAAACTTTACATTCCAGCGCCTATGCTGAGCTAAAGCTAAGAAAAACGTAAAATTGTGGTTGCCTGTCTAAGGAAATGCATGCACTGAGACCAAAATGCTTTTAGCCTCATATGTAATTTCAGGTAAGGGGGGGAATAATCCATTTTCATAAAAAGGTGGACTATTCCTTTAAGCGGTTTAGCCAGGGGTGGGAAATTATTTTGGCTGAAGGGAAACATTGGCTTTTTGGATTTTGACTAATGGGCAGGGTGAAAAAAATTTAAATAAAAATAAAAATGTTGTGTTAAATAGCTCAACGGACCGCATGTGGCCCCCGGGCCTTATTTTGCCCAGGTATGAGTTTAGCGGTTGAGTTTACCAAAACAGTGTTTTTTCACTGGTGGTATCCAATCTTGTCAGTCTAGATGGGGCACGAAGAGTTCCTGACCTTGAGCCAAGAGACATGTACAAATTCATAGGCCTATTCATTCTATATTTGTTATGCATCTAAACATTGTACAAGTGCATTTCACACTGTTAGAGTACATTTCAGTGCTTACAGGTATGTGGGCCTTGTATAATGCGATGCAGTGTGATAAGGACCCAAAGTATATTGCAACATCATAAAAAGTTGGAACGTTTGGAGCAGAATTTTGATAGGTTTGTGGAGGCCGGAGAAGACCACTTGCTAGTTGTAGCTTCCGGGGGCACCCAGCTAGGTGGTAAGTAGTTATCTGTACAATTACTAAGTTTCAATGCCTGGTTTTAAATGATGGAACTGTCAATATACTATAAAGAAGTGTGGGACAATTTTGAACCTTTCTGTGGTTTACAGTTGGACAGCAATTTGGCCACTAACACCTAGCTGGCTGCCCCTGGAAGCTACAACTAGCAAGCAGTCTTCTTCGGCCTACATGAACGTATCAAAATTCTGCTCCCCGGCAAACGTTCCAACTTTTTCCTTTTTTTGATGTTGCAATATACTTTGGGTCCTTATCACAACAAACTTTTCCTTTGAGGTTCACTAGGTGGAGCTACACTACAGTAATTGTTTAATTGGGTTGATTGATGCCACCTTTAGACCTCTGTACATACCTCGAAAAATTAATTCAACTTTGGTCCATGGGTCTCAAGTTCCTTGCTACTTCCTGGATGGCAAGCTTTATAACACGTTATTACACGGGCAAGGGTCATACTGTGCCACACCTATTACACTGAACCAACATAATATTATGGCTTTCAACAACAAAGATAACATGACCTACTGCACACTCACTCTCACTATGGTGTGATGTTGCCACAGGTGGTAGAGATGCCGTTCAGGAACCAGAAGGATGCTGGTTCGATCCCCGCTCTGCCTGACCCCATAAAAGTGTACTTGAGCAAGATACCAAACCCCAAAACTGCTCACATCATTACCGATGAGTTGGCCTAGTGGTTGAGCATCTGCCCCTCGATCGTGAGATTGTGAGATCGTCTCGAGCTTGGGTCATACTGAAGACTATCATAAAAATGTTACTTCCTGCCTCTAGTCCAGAGCTCAGATATCTAGATGGAGTAAGAATTTAAGTTAACTGTACACTCAAAAAAGCATGCAGTGAAGGGAAAAATCACAACGGATTGGGGCGATAAGACTACCCTGGGAGATATTGTTGTTGGCTCTGATGTGTAACAATGAAGTTCTGTTGATGATTTACTTGTTTATACACTACTTCTCATGTTATAATCAGTGAGGGCATAGGTCCCCAATGCAGTGGAGTCTCCACAACCTGCTTCCGGGTTCATCAGGTAACAGTCAAAAACGTGTAGCAAATGTTTGTGAATCTATGTCCGATATTAATCTGAGATTATTTAACAATTGCTCCAGAGGGGACAAAGTGAACATCAGCCTACAAACTGTCATCATTTTGTGAAGGCTTTCGTAGCACAGGTATAGGTAAGTAAAAGGAAATAAATCTCGTCGTTAACTTTCACTGCTGATTTCTTAGTAGCATTTTCCAAAGTCTCACCTTGGCTGCATTTTTCTCTCTGCTGACAGACAATGATCACCCAAACATTGAGCAGCATCTTGAAAAAGATCCATAATAGGCTAATCTATGTCAATATGAAAAAGGTCAGAGGAGAGAGAATTGCAGACAAAATTTGAAGGGAGAGTTTTTGACAATGTTATTCCGCTTTTATAGCATATTTACCTTTCGCTGATGCTGTAATGTTGCGTAGTGTGTCAGCGATATTCTCTAGTTTGGAGGATATTGTTTGCTGTCCAAGGATTTTCTTCAGCCTATTTTATGATGCACCCAGATGATACAATGTGAAACAATATGAATCTCAAATGAATCAATGAATAGCCTACCCCATAAATTCCAATAAAATAGTTATACATGTAATTGTAATTGTTTTTTTTTTGTTGTTGTTGTCCATAGCTTTTATACTTTTCTTTTCTTCTTCCCTGGCAGAAGAGCTAAGAACAGTAAGTGTCCATTTCCAGCATCATGTATGAAGAAGTACCACCTTCAGAAACCAATATCCCCATTTCGAGTGACGATTCTGTGAAAGGGTCGAATTCTTCTGTTCATTCTGTGGAAGGAACAAAAAACACAAGGTATTCATTTGTGCATGCCAAGTGCAGAATCAAATTCTTTAAATGTGGATCAGTCATTAGTTCATTAGATCATTAGTTTTAAAACTCCCTCAGATGTGCGAATGCCGCTTTGTTGCTGAAGATCACTTTTGTTCAAAGGTGGATCAAAACCCAGTGTGTTTTACACTGGCAAAAAAGATAATATTTGTCGCAGAAGGCTCATTTTGTCTTTCATGATAATTTGAAACAGAAAGTAATCATACCTGATGCATGATTTATGTTGTGTTGCATGATGATGTTGCATTCCAAATGGCACAGATACATCAAATTCATATGACATGTAATTTGTGGATTTTCAGCAACGACACGGCTGACAGTTCTACGGCTTCGCACAACAGGCCTGCCCGTCCTCCCCCTCAGCCCCCTACTCGCCCTCCTCTCCCTCCTCGCCTACCAGCAAAAGGACAAGCACCGCAGCCGCCCAAATCTGAGGGAAGCCAAAGTCAACTTCCCATAAAGCGAAATTCAGAGGATCAAACAAGACATGCAGATGTAGGCCTCAAAACCAAAATTGGACATCCTGAACATCATAGCCGAATTAAAAATCTAGGTCGTCTTCTCAGAAAGGGAGATTCAGGTGATCAAAATGGACATGCAGTTGTAGAGGACAAAACTCTAAAGGTAGGCTACAGAAGCTCTCTACTCTCTACCAATCAACATAAAGTCAATAGGTGTATATAGCAGTGAAAAACAAGCAGGAGAGCTGTACACAGACATAACCATGTTGGTCTACAGATTCACTTCCAGAGAGTGCATGCAGACAGGAGAACAGAAGTAGCATCCACTGCACGCTAAACTGAACATAAATAAAGTTTCAGATGCTATTTTAGACATACTCAGACATGTCTAATGGTGGGTCACCTCACTAGCCTGACATAGCCTGCCCATAATGCTGCTGTTCATCCGTATTCATGGTCTGGAGGTTCTTTAACCTGACGTAATTATAGTGCGGGGGGGAGAGCATTCACTTTGGACTTTGGACGATTGGACAGCTCATCTAATCAGCTTTGCTTATTGGTCGGTTGTCTCTCTACCGACGTAAACCCGCCCCAGAAGACCGTCCCCAGACCATGAATACGGATGAACATTCGTATTATGGGTGGGCCATGTCAGGCTATCACGTCACCTCTCTTTCAGATGAATTTGAATACTTCCAATAGTATAGTATTGTAGTATAGTAAGTAGGGCACTCCACGCATCAATTCTCATCCTGCTGTATCAGGTGTATCTCATATGCACCTGATACAGATGGAAGTTCTTAATGAAGGAGAGGACAGGAGCACACTGGTAAAACTTGCAGTCTTTGTATTTGTGCAAAATTGACTAACCTTTCGACAACGAGGACAGAAATGTTGAAGTGTTTGTCAATTTTGCACAAATAAAAGACAGCACGTTTTATCAGTGTGCTCCTGTCCTCTCCTTTAATAAGCGCAGTATTTCATTATGAAAACTTTATTTACTATACTTACAAAAGATGTGACTGTAGAACAATATTAGAGGTGGGGGAAATCTCTGTAAACAAAACAGATGACTGATATAGACAGAAAATATGGGCACAATGGGAAAGATGGCCTATAGCCTAAGTGTATACTCAATACTTTTCATAATGATATTTCATACCTTATGCAGGGTTCTCTACGTCGACTGGAGCCAGTGGTTACAACAGGTAAACCACTTTTTAAAGGCTGAAATTTTTTTGTTGTTGTTGTTGTATGCTGTGATATCTTTACTGACATGTTAATTTTTAATTTCCTGTTATTTCTAGATCTCCCTTCACCTAATAACCTTCATTTAGAATTGGTTCACCAAGACTGTGTGCGTGTAAGCTGGAAACACCCCAAAGGGATAACTGACGAGCAGAAATTCAGAATCATCTGGACAAGTAAAAGTGATGGTAACCAAGAGTCACTTGATGTCCAAGTTCAAAAAATAATGATCAAGGATCTTGTGGCATTAGAGACGTATGAATTCAAAGTTGACTACCTGAGTGTGGACAGAAAACACTGCAGTCAATGTGTGACTAAGACAATTGCCACAGGTAGGTGGGGCCAATGCTTCATATTTTAGGTACCATTCTGTGAATCACAATCATGAGAGTTACAGTGCTAAAACCCATGACAGTGTTCTTATGCTGGGTAATTCTGTATACAATGACAAATTCACATTCCAGTCATGACACAATGTTATGCCATTGCGTATCACCCAGATATCCCAGTGCCAGAGAATGTAAAGGTTGACTCAGTCTCTGGTACGTCTGCTAACCTCAGCTGGAGTCTATCAAACAAAATGAGGCAAAGGCCGCACAAATTTCTCATCTACTTTGGAAATGCGGACAGTGAGGATGTGGATGACTGTGAGGCCATCTACACAGAGTCCTACAGCACTGATATCACCGGCCTGACTCCAGGAACTAAGTATGATGTCTGCATACACACTGTTCTTCTTCAACATGACAAACACAGTGAGGCTGCAGAGGCCTCTTTCACCACAGGTGAGAAACAACAATCAACAACAACAACAAACAACAACAACCATTTTAGAACTATTTAGAACACTGTGGGAAGATCTGTGGTACGGCGGCTGATTATGTTTTCCATTTGCCTTTTAAAATATTTTATACCTCTCCATGTTGTGTTACTTTTCCCACAGATGCAACCAGTAAAAATAAAATTAAGCCATCGTTGTCAGATAGCAAACAAGCCTCTCTCTCCAGAGGTAAGCATCATATATATTTTATGATTTATCTCCCAGATCAATTATGACTGTTTTCTGATGACAAGCCGACAGAATTTGTGTTATAATAATAACACCCTGATAAAGGGACATATGAAGTAGTTCTGGAAAAATATATCAATATCAACTCTCTTTTGAATCGCAACTAACAACGCGTCAACGAAACTATGGACCAACAATGAAATCAGCTGTTTACAAGTTCACCAGTGTTAGTAATCAAAGCAGAGATGTTGTGGTGTCAACACAGTTTACCCACCAAAATTTGCAAATAGAGTTTACCCACCTCTTAATAGTTTATGCACCAAATTTTTAACATTGCCAAATGATTACCCCTATGTAACACCCACAAACGTAATAACTTCCCACAAACGTAATAAACCACAAACGTAATAAAAATATGCACTTTTAAAATGTAATAATCCTGCAAACGTAATAATTTCCCATAAACGTAATAACAGTCGCCTACTGTTAACGTAATAAAAAAATTCCCACAAACGTAATAATTATTACGTTTGCAGGAAATTATTACATTGGTGGGAACATGAAAAAACTTATTACATTACCCTCCCATAAACGTAATAAAACACAGATTTGGTGAAATTGTTCAGTTTTATCAGTTGTAGGACTTATATTTGTCAGTGAACTTATATCTCTAACCATGTAGCCAGCTATCAGAGCTTAAAACCTGATACAGTGGCATGCTGCATATGTTTATTCCCTTAATTGTTTTTTATATGCAGTTTTTCCTAAAGAACTACCTGACCTGTGGCATTGAGGATGATGAAATGTTTATGGAATGTTGGTCTCAAGGGCCCACATCAACTTAGCTTATAACCAGTGATTTGTGATTTGCCATCCCCATGGTAGAAAACGAGAATGCTGCTGTGTATTCAATTGCCACATCAGTGGCACAGGTGCTGGACCAAACATATGATAACTGAAAGGAAAATAAAGGTCTGCAACACTGTTTGATGCCCCCAAGACTAGCACGTCGTGCTATTGAATTCTTGGGAGCATCAAACAGTGTTGCGGACCTTTATCCTTTCATTATCTTGTGGGAATATGTCACGTTTTGTGGAATTTCATCCATGGGGGGCTATAAAATAAATGAATTTATATGTACATTTAATGACTGTACAACCATTGACCTGTAGATGGTGCTATTAAGCGAAGGGTTACTGGTTTGGGATGATAGGCCTACTGTCTCACACACACACACACACACACACACACACAGGGCAGAGAATGTGCAGAAGAACTGAGCAGCGGTCATATTTTGTTCCGCCATGCGGTACATCTACTTGTAGTTTTCATTTGAGTTGTGTGGAATTGTTGAAGTCAGAGATTCGTACAGTTTACATGTACCAAGCCGAAGCCTTTGTGTGGTCCAGGGTCCACATCTTTAGTAAATTTAGAAAATAATAATAAAATAGTTAAGTTTAGTTAAGCTTTAAGTTTTGATTTCGAGCATGGTGTATGATGACATGTCAATGTTTTCACCAAATTGAAATTTGTTCAGTCTACATCAAGTCTCAGCCTACTTCATTCAATGCTATGCCTTTGTGTGGTTCAAGGCCCACATCTTTTGAAAACAAGATCTTTTTTAGTTAGTTTATTTGACATTTAACCATTGTGCATATTGCAGACATACTGATTCACCTAGACCATGGACTATTCCTCTACCTAGTGTTTCATTAATTTTATTGGCATAAAGTATTTGCATTGTAAGGCATCTATTTTTGACACAACCCCTTTTAGTGTTAACATTCAGGAATTTAATTTTAGGGGCTAAACTTAGCATATGCTATTCATTCACATTGTCAGTTCAGTTATGGTGAGGTTTAATAAATGTTAGTATACACGCACAAATCAAATTTTATCAATAAAAACAATTGAGAGAAGCAATAAAACATTATGCAGCATGGCACTGTATCAGGTTTTAAGCTCAGACAGCTGGCTACATGGTTGGAGATAAGAGTTCACAGACAAGTAAGCTCCTATATCTGATAAAACAGTAACAATTTCACCAAATCTGTGATTTATTATTACGTTTATGGAGGGTAATGTAATAAGTTTTTTCATGTTCCCACCAATGTAATAATTTCCTGCAAACGTAATAATTATTACATTTGTGGGAATTTTTTTATCACGTTAACAGTAGGCAACTGTTATTACGTTTATGGGAAATTATTACGTTCGCAGGATTGTTACATTTTAAAAGTGCATATTTTTATTACGTTTGTGGTTTATTACGTTTGTGGGAAGTTATTACGTTTGTGGGTGTTACACCCCTAAATGTAATATTTAATGGAACAGCAATAGTCTTCCATCATCAAACTTGTTCCTTATGCCTTTTTAAATGTCTCATCCTGAATAATACAGCCCATTTTGCAGTGATCACAAAATTTATAGTTTACTCACCTCTTATTTTACAACACTGAACCAAAGACAAGAGCACAGTAACAAAACTCAAACTCATTTTTCCTTTCTATTTTGAATGCACACTCAGTGGAATAAAGTCCTTGGAGGTAACCAAATTTAGAGAAATGATAGTGCTCCTCCTTGTGAATGTCAGTAATGTGGCACTTGTCAAATCAATTGTTATTGTTTCTGTAATTGAATTGATTTAGTATATAAATGACCTGCCTGCTGATAAGGCTGAAATATGCCAAAATGAGTTCTCCTTTACTAGTGTTATGCCAGCAGAGGAACTTGGGTTAGAAAGAATTGTCCTTGTTTACGTTATTGATCTGGCATGTACAAAAAGAAGGACTGAAATAGAAGTGTGCTTATTGACTAGAGGGCTAACACTCAGATATCATTGAAAAAGGTCATGTCTCTTTCTAATCAGAATAATTAGGATTTGTGTTTAACAGTATTTAAATACTGGTAGTGTCATATGTTCTACTTTATTTCTATTGACCCTATTTCTATAGGATGGAAATTTTACACGGTGGCTCCTGAAAAAGCAGTGACAATACTCCAGAAAATTAGCACATGGCTGAAAGATAAGCATATGACAAAAACATATGCAGTGGATGAATGTGATTACATCCTGGCTGTTTGTCCATTTGTGTCGCGTCTCGGTTTAGATATTGAGGCAGTGTTGAAGATGATTCCTGGTAAGTGATTTTATCAGAAATGTACTGGGTTGTGTTACCTCACTCACGTCAGATCATGCGCTACGTAACTTTCGTAAGGCACTTCCGCGCAACGATCTGATGTTGAAGCCCATCAGAGAGATTTCAAGCCATTATTCTCTAACCGGACCAATCAGGGCCGCTAGCTGCTGTAGAGGGTGTGACGTAGCGAATAAGCAACTGTTTTGAATCCAACCAATCCAACAAACTTAACCAGTGTCATCGGTTGGTTTCGATGTGGTTGGCTGCAGTGTACGTCAATTAAATTGATGGACAAGCCGTTTGCCCAGTTAGATTCAAGGATTTCGTCTATCGCTGAATATCAGATGAACGCGCGTAGCGCTACATCTGACGTGAGTGAGGTAATGGGTTGTGATGGTGGCACCTGGGATTTATTCCGTGTAGATGACACTTATTCCTGGCATAGGCAACCTTAAGTTGGCCAATTGTCTATATAAAGTCAAATTTCAGTGTCGCATTGGCATGCAATGCAGAGGGGGGTATAACAGCAACCAAACAGCTAGAGCCGACTTTGCTTTGTGCGATAGTGAAAATTTCAGGCTATGTATAGTGTGCTGTTATAAATGCTGTTTATAAAGTGTTTATATAATATACACGGAACACGTTATAACACTACTTTATAAACAGCATTTATCAAATACAGAATATTATTCTGTGATAAATGTCTAAGACAGATAATAATGTATGGTGCACTTCTATATCAGACAACCACCCTGCCATTCTGGTGGTGGTACACCACACCTTTAAGACGGACTATGTTGCACCTGACAGCAAAAAGTTTGTCAAAAGAAGTGATACGTTACTGGTGGACCTCCTTTTTGATGAAGACCAAGGATTTCTGCACTGTGCTCAGAATGACTCAGCATTTGACAAAATAATAAAATGGGTAAAGAATATAAAGGCAAGTCCTCACCAATCACACACACACACACACACACACACACACACACACACACACACACACTCAGACACACACTCACACTCACACTTCTAAGGTCACATCTGGGCACTTGTTTTGTAACTTCATTTTATATACCATAGTGTCTGAGATGCATTCAAGAAACCTTAATTTAATAAGAGAAATGTAAATTGTCATAATTTGTTCTCACCAGGGATCTCCAGGCTAGCTGATGGCTCCTGACACTTGGAACAATAATGTCACCCTGGCACTGAATTGAAACCAGTCAGAGTGGCTCAAAATTTGCCATATACATTATTTCTGTCAATCAAAACTCTACTTGGATTATGATGGTGATTTTTTGTTTCTCAACACAAATGTCTGCCGCCTCTCTCAATATTTGCACACATCAGAGATGCAGAACTTTGTCTCCCTTTGCTAATTGTTCTCTCTGTCTCACCACTTTATTTAAAGGATAGCCTTGCTGCACGAGCCTTCTAACAGCAATATATTTCGCATGAAATGAAAGAATTTCGAACAGCATAGACCTAACACGAACGCGAAATACTTAACATTGAGTCAATGTAACCTCAAATCTTACTTTCAGATTCCAACAGTCGGGTTCCATTGATTCAGTGTAAATTGTTGGTTCGCTTCGGTCTGTGCTGTACCAAATTATTTTGTTCCACTCGCTAACTAACGCATTTAGCAAGCTCTTTCAGCAGGGCATCAATTTCAATTTGAATTCACTCTGGTATTTTCCTTTAATAAATCATTTAGGCTATTTATGTGTTACTCATTCTTTGGGATGATATGAATGATATCCTGCAGAGGTAAATTTTGTCGACACCAAGTTTAATTTTACCTAGCATCTATTCTGAATAGAAATAATAAAAAAACAGTAACACTTTAGGTGACAGCCTGTGAATTACTGAGTAAAAAGTAAGAACAACGTAACAAAATAGAAATTTGTGTATTATTGTCATTTAGGAAAATACATGAAAGTACAGGGTAGGTGAGATCTTGTAAAGAACATCAACATCAAAAATAGGCAGGGTTGAATGCATAATGCAGCAGGTTTTTAAAAAGTTTTAAAAGGTCTTTCAAAATATTTGAATTTGAACTTTTGAAATGAAAGTAGCCTACAGTATAAACAAACACAAAACTAGGACTGAATAGCCTATTTAATGGTCTTAAGCCACTCAACTCTAAACCTATACAAAGTGAACCAAACACAGTGGCCCTATCTTGCAGGCGGCGCACCATGCCTTCGCGACTCGCGCAAGCTGTCATTGCTATTTTGTGCGAGCGCATGGTTCGTTTTTCTGTCAAGTAATTCACGTTGTCTAACTAGCAAGTGACTTTGCGTCCTCGGAGGTGTGTCGAAGGTGTGGCTAGGCGCGAAGCGCAAAAGATGCTATTATGCAGACGCAGAAAGGGATCCGCCAGTGACTGGAAAAACCTGGTCATTCGTCAGTCACGCATTCCTGAAATGCTATTTTATGGACGCACAACGCAATAGGTAATGCAGTCCTTGTTCCAGCATAACAATGACGGCCACAACAATAATTATTACAATCGGAAAATCATTATGATGCTCAGGAAGATGTGGTTAACCACAATTTATTAGCCTGTAACAGAAAACGAGTGAGGATATAAGAAGGGGGACGTTAAATGGAGAATCAAGTTTACTTTCGCTTTCGAATGAATATTCCGAGATATCTATCGAGACTAAATCAGCTTCCTTCGTGTCTTGTGCAGCCTGTAGACATCAATTTAATATTACCATACCCATTACGGCTCTAACTATGACTAGACCCGACGTGTGAGCTTGCTCGGTATTCAATATTTTAATTTCTTTAAATGCCCAAGGAGGAGATCAGCTGGTGTGATAGCAATTCACCAGGCGCTTTGCGCTGTTCATTCTTAAAGGCAATGAGAGATTGATCTGTCATTGGTTATGCCTGTGTTACACCCATAACACACCCATGATTAATTAGGCATCCTAAGTCCAACCTTTTTGGACTTTGCGCCGGCGCGAAGTTCATTTTCTGCGCTGTGAAAATAGCAAAAAGCCGCCGACACGCCCCCAAAACCATATGCGCCATCCGCCAAACAACAGTTGACTTTGCGTCGTCAAAATAGGGCCCTAAAGCTCACACATGAATTCTTGCAGGCATAGCGCAAGATGCATAAGATGGGCAAACAGTTAATTGCTTCTGCTTGACACATGCAACACAGGTTTGGTCAGAAGTGTTTTCACATGAAGACACTGTGACAAAATTCATGAGTTCATCACTCTATTCTTAATTGTGCTTAATACTCTAATTCATTATGTACATATAGCTGAATAGATGATGACTTTTTTTTACATAGACCAAATAATGAACCATTATCAAAAAAAACAAAACCATTATGTATGAAAAAAATATACATGATATCTTTATTTAGTAATGCCTTGCTTTATGTCCAACATGATGTCCTAGATGTCCAATAGTGATTTCAAACATCTTTGCATTTCCAAACCCTTTACTTGTGGTATTTTATGGAGGCCCGAGGATCATTACCCAGGTGTAATACCTGTGGAAGGCAAATATGTTGCTCAACAGCTTTCTACAACTGAAAATGTTCTGAGAACATAAGATTATTTCCTCATAAACAAACCCTCAACGGCTTCTTGAATGCAAAAATTACATAATTTGGTATCAATAATTGGTCTGGTCTTTTGTTTTGCATTTACAAATACATATTTAAATTCACTGAATGTATTTCCAATACATTTATGGATATTTTAAAAATCCTTTGATTTGATCATACTGTATACTCAAATACACCCAAGTTGTCTCATACTCACATTTTGCCATTTGAGTGCTGCTCTCAAGGTCCCCTGTTTAGCATATTAATGCTCACTGACACAGGCCCATTTAGAGTACTGTTAATGAAACTAGGGTTTGTCACTGTTCCATCTTCTTTTGCATGGCTGTTTGACACAACTGGGGCGGAGAATTTAGAAGCAGGAAAACGACTTCTATCACCTATCAAAGACAGGTAGAAATCCATGCATGAGTTTCACAATACAGTTTAGCTTTGGATACACATTTGTGAAATCTATTGCAAATTTTTTTTATCTGATAGGCCCTTGTTAGGAGCTAAATTTAGCAAGCTAGACGAGCTAGACAAAACTTCAGTAAGTGGGGAATGGTCACCTGATAAGACCGTAACTAGTCCAACTTACTCATCTCAATGTCTTTTGTTGGAGATGTTTTCATGGCGTTAGGAATCATACAGTCTTTGAAGTGCTGAGCAAACTGTCTTTTTTCAGCATCATGAGCCTCTTTTTGCTGTTTTGAAGATAGTTTTCGGTGTCTGAGAACCAGAATTTCATTCTCCTGTTGCAGGCGTTTGTTCTCTTGTCGGAGGTCTTCAATCTGTTGCTGGTGAACTGGGCACCATGGGCATTCTGAAGATTTCATCAATTTATTCAATTCTTCCTCTTTTTGTTTAAGTCTCTTTTTGAGTTTTTTTATGGTTTTCTTTTGCGACTCATTTTGCTTTCTTTTTGTAACCATAGCCTTTTCCAGCTGTGAAATCCTTTCTTTGAACCATGCAACAAATTCCTCTGGACCCCTATCTGATTCAACTGGGAATTGCATGGAATGTTTCTCAGTTATCATGTCTTCCAATGCCTCAATCAGTTTTGAGCGGTAATGGCCAACATCGTCACTATTAATGATGTAACGCCAGCTGTGGTCTGGTGGAATGAACTCGTCAAGTTTTGAGGTTTTGATGTAGTCTTCAATTAAGCCATCACCAAGTTTTTCCCCACAGGTGAACATCACAATTGTATGAGCCCAGAATTTCTCAGGACTATCAAAAATACTCTTCAGTGTTTTTTGTTTGATTCCGGTGAAAGGGGAAGTCACTTTAATTACTAAGACAAGAGCATGTGGAACAGCATTCCGTAAGCATGTTTTAATCTGATACTGTATGTTGTCATTAAGGCCTTCATCCTCTGACCATCCCGGTGCACGATACACAGTAACTTTTCCTTCAGATGTCTTGCATTTCCCCTTGACATAAGTCTTGTTCCAAGTTGTCCACCATGTGAAAGCATTTTTGCCAAGGATTGTATTTCCTACATCATTTTTCCCAGCTCCATGGCATCCAATAATGACAAGTTTAAGATTTCTGTACATTTGTGTATAAGCTGCAAAGAAAACATTTTCATCTTAATTAATGAAGAAATTGGAGTGATATACTCCATACAAGCAATATAAAAATACTACCACTACTACTACTACTACTACTACTACTAATAATAATAACTAGATGCACCGTATGGCGGTACAAAATATGACCGCCGCTCAGTTCTGCACATGCTCTGCCCTGTGTGTGTGTGTGTGTGTGTGTGTGTGTGTGTGAGAGAGAGAGAGACAGTAGGCCTATCATCCCAAACCAGTAATACTTCGCTTAATAGCACCACCTACAGGACGATGGTTGTACAGTCATTAAATGTACATATAAATTCATTTATTTTATAGCCCCCCATTGATGAAATTCCACAAAACTTGACATATTCCCACAAGATGTCAGGTTCATCATACACATTAAATTTGGTGCAGCGGTGCAAATCACAAATGACTGGTTATAAGCTAAGTTGATGTGGGCTTTTGAGACCAACATTCCATAAAAATTTCATCATCCTCAATGTCACGCGCAAAGATGGAGTGGCCCCCGGAGACCAAACAAAATTTTTCCGTAAAAGTCCAAGTTTCATGTGCCCCGGTGTTAAGGTGTCCCGGGAATCGTTGACCAAACATTCAGGAAGTAGATGATGGGAGAAAAAAAAAACTTTGACAATCACTATATGACCGCTACGCTAGCGGCGGTCATAATAATAGTCTAATAATAATAATAATAATAATAATGATTACCATCAAGCAGTTGTTCTTCATCATCTGCTAGAGGGACAGAAAGTATAAACATGTTATTGTTCATCCAAAAATGTTACATTGAATTTTTTTGGAATTACTTGAATAATTCATATAACCTACTGTACCATTTGTCGAGCATTTGTTCCCCATAGTAGTTTGTAATTTTTATATCAAATCAATTTCTTTCATATGAAACACCAAAATCATGTAGAAAATCTGTTGAAAAGATATAGCACAAGTCAAGTGTTTTGTTTTTATTTGTTTGTTTGTGTTTTAACTTGACACATCCATGAGCATGTCCGCAGTTAATCAATCAATCAAGTGCTTTACACAGAGAGAGTCAACATCTTAGAAGAGTTTAATTGGGAAAACAAGTGGCTATAGTGTAGGGTATGGCCAGGAGAAGAGTCAACACACGAGAAGAGGTAATCACAGAAAACAGTGGTCATTCTGGACACAGACATATATAAGGGCAGAGGCATATGTCCAGTCCAACCCTCTTCGCCACCCTGGGTGAACACTCCCTTTGAGCATGTACATTAAATTCCCTCTTGCAGTAACCACATTTTCACTTATCCTAAATAGAATTTGTGGAAGGAGCAGGATACATGTGTATAGCATATTAGATAATATAGCATAAGAGATAAATAGACTGATTTAAATATGAGAAAAGTTCAAATCAGACATGCTAATTGGCTCATGATATCCATAAATTTGGTGCCTACTGCACGAGGGAGTCTACTGCATGAACTTCCTAATTGCTAACATTCCTTTATTCTTAATAACCTTTTCATCATGGTTTTCGAGTTTCCGCTCTTCATCAAATTATTTTAAATCTTAAACAAATGTTGAATATGAAAGTAACTGTAGTGCCATCAGACTTTACGTGACAGAAAATTGAAAGCCACTACTTCAAAAAATAATTAAACATGTGGCACAAAAACAATCACATACAATATCTCTCTCTCGTTTCAATTCAACAAAATTGATACTTACCAACAATGTAGTTGTAGTAAGCATCCAGCAGGTAAAATGACAGAATCAGTTCAGTTCAGTGTGTTGTGTGTAGAGGTGACTCTCTCTTGAGGGCTCTCCTATTACTGTAATCTTGTGTGGCAAAATGAAAATTTCCACTGTTGGAACTCTTCTGAGGCGTATAAACAGAAGCATGGTGGTGTTTCTCTTTCAGTACCTCCTTTGTGGTTTTCCTGAAACAAGAACTCATGCAATTATCAAGAGGGAAGTTCTGGGTGCACTTGAAAATTGAAAATACATTGGGAAATTCTGCCTGTGATCATCTGATCATCTGTGGGCTCAGATCGGTAAACAGGGCTGTTTCAAGGTACTTAGGGGGCCCCAAGCAAACAGGACATGGGGGCCCTTCACTCCCCGTAAATACTTACATGAACAACATTTTTATAATCTTCAAACATCATCAATATAATTATTTGTATTGTACAGTTGTCTAACTCCAGTTTAAAGTCATTTTTTAAAAAAAATACCACCAACTTAACTACTAAAATTATAGTCAATCTTGGGGGCCCCTTTCAGCCTGGGGCCCCAGGCAATTGCCTGGTTTGCCTGCCTTGTTGCGACGGCCCTGTCGGTAAAATCATCAAATAGCGGCAGGGATATCCTTGTAAAGGCTGATAATTGCCAACTAGAAAAGCGCTCAGAGGGGGCGCCGTGGCTCAGTGGGCTAGAGCGAGTGTTATACCGTTACTCCGGGGACCCGGGTTTGAGTCCGACCCGAGGTCATTTCCCGATCCCACCCCAATAATGTAATAATCAGCCGATAATGTAATAACTTAATAACTTATAATGTAATAACATATTAACTTATAACATTATTGGTAACAGATTATTACATTATTGTTTCAAACATTTTCTTACATTATTGTCAAGTTATGGCATTATTACATTAAAAACAGACAAAATTATTATGTTATTGGCAGTTATTAGCCTACATTATTGGCCCTTATTACATTGGCCTTTACAATCCTTTGCATGTACTGAAGCGTCAGGCCTGGTGTTCAGCCCTTTTAGTGTGAAGACCTTATTGGCTAAGACAAGGACGTGTCTACCAACATGAGTCCGCCCTATTCCTGTCAACTCATGTACGGTTTCACTTCCGCCTATGAAATTGTAACTATGCAAACCTCCGATCTCGATCTGTACAACACCTCTCATCATCGTCAACTCGTCTTCAATAGGTTTATGGAAGTGTCAATTTGCAGTTAACAAACTTCAAGACTTTATTGCAGCTTGCACCAGCCATCTTTCTCTGGACATCCTAACTCTCATTGAGACATGATCAGACCGTAGAACAATGCCACCCCAACAGCACTCTCCACTAACTCTGTTTTTCCTACAGCCCTTGACCATGTCGACGAGGTGGTGGCACAGGGACACTACTATACCAAACATGAAAATATACTCATCTCAACTACCATAAGTCGCATGATACATGTACAACTCCTTATCAACAGCTCCAGTAAATTATATGTGGTTGTTATATAAAGTACATTATAATCCACAAGGGTAAATAGGTGATTTCTTAGATGAGATAGACTCTGCACTCTCATCCATGAACATGAGTGTCCCACTGTCCCATACTTGTCTTTGGGGATATAAACATCCACTAAGACAAACCAACCTCTGCAGACTTCCACTCCTTTGAGCTACAGCGGGTCTTCTTAGGGCTTAGTCCTTAGGCTGGCAATTGCAACTCAGCCACTCAGTGCACTTACATGGATATGAATAATCCATAGACTGTATAATCTGATTATTTAACTGAATATTCCATTTCAGATGGAGTTTATCAATGCATCTCCTTGGATACCGTTCTATAGAATGCACCTCGGAATCTCTATAATCGGATTAATCATGTCCATGTAACCGCACTAAATGATATGCTGAAATAAAAATCATCACAGACACAGAGTGTAACATGTTTTGCTACTCTTGTGGTGCTGTTTTCCATAAATTGAATAAAGAACAAAGTTTTCAGTAATACCATATCCTGCAAAAACAGGTCTGACTCTCCAGGTTAATATAGGCCTATGCCTTGAAACGATAGCCACCTTTATGACAGGCTATTTGTAGACAACAGCAGAACAAAACTCTTGTTGACAAACACAAAGGAAAAAAAAAATAAAAAAAAATAAACAAAAGTGCTCAGAGAGCACAGACCTCCGCCAAGACAATGTGGTCACAGATGGTATTTTGGATCACCGATCACCACCAAAATCGAATCAGTTCTTACTTGTCCCAATACACACGTTGTCCGAAAATTTCATTCAAATCCGTGTAGCACTTTTCGAGTTATCTTGTACACAGACAGATGGACACACACACAGACAGACAGACAGACACACGCTGGCGAAAGGTAAAAGGTAAAAAAAAAAACAAAAAAAAAAAACTTCATTCCAAACTTTAAGGGCCCTCTATCTTGCAAATCAATTCCATTTGATCTTCCTGCATTGCGTCTATGGATACAAAGTTTGTATAATTTGTGCAGAAATAGTGCCACACTGAATGTCTACGAGCAGATCATGATGAAGTCCAGCTCATGAAGCCCAATTTGGCCACAAGATGGCGCTAATATGGTTTAGGGTTGCTAATATGGTTTATCTGACTGCTGCGTAAGCCACCAAGGCCACACAAGTTTCTAGGCGGCCATGAAAATAATGGCGAGAGATATACAGTTGAAACCATATGTTTACAGCTCAGAAAGATAAACACAAAATAGTTCTTCTTACATTAGTTGGCTGGAATTTCAGCTCATTCTCCTTGACTGAACTGGTGTAATAGGGTCAGATTTGTAGGTCTTTTGGTTGAAATACAGTTTTCAGTATCTGAAAGATGTCTCTTACTGGACCCATTTCACTGGTTAGTTCCTCATGGAGGGTTCTAAGCAGGCCATAGGAATGGTCTTTGGTATTTTTTGTCCTCAACGGTGCCTTCCAGGCAGCGCTGCCTTCAAGCCACTAATCCCCTCAGTTTAGGGTTAGGAATAGGGTTGAGGTAGTGCCTTACCGCACCCTAGGCTCTGTCTGGGCCAGGTCTTGTAGTGTGAACACATTAGGTCGCAGATCAGCCTCGCGCCCGACCATGATACTAAAACTGCTAGTCGGTAAATGTGAACACTCGAGAGCTCACAGACGTGTCTTGTTTTGCCGTGTCGTGGCTAAAATCGTGTAATGTGAACTTGGCTTTAGGCTATGTGCCTGCAAGGTGCCTTTGGGGACAAAAAACACTATTGAGCCCATGGGAATAGTGTGTGCTGTTGAGCTCAATGTCCGAAAGGGGCCTGTAGAGCTACTAAAGCAGAAGGGAAGGGAAGGGGTGGCCCTGAGTGGTCCTAGGGTACGTGAGATGGTATAAAAGGCACTTAACAAGGGCTGATATCGCACAGAAAGTGGAAGTATGGTGAGTGACAGCTATCCATCATCGCTTTCTTTTACTGTGAAGAAAAAATGACCAAGATTGTGGTTAATGTTTATAATATTGTGTGGTAGTGTTTGTAGTTGGGAAGTGGTGGTTCAGTTAGAATAAAAACCACTAAAGACTGCTTATTAGCGCATATTAGGTCTACATGGAGCATAATAAAGTCATAAATCCTCTAACAAAGGCAGACTAAGAAACACTTCATTAGTTTGACACACCCATTTACACCTTTGTGATATTTGAAATTCAGCTGAACTTAAAACAAAGCAATGACTAGCTAGTATACAGTAACGTATCATAGAAGCATATATGAAAAATTAATATCTTTCCAGGCTCAGTTTCAGGCATCATTTATCTCATTTTTTTCATCTTGGGTTTGAGAATGCTTTGCAGTGCACTGAAATTTGCTAGTCACACACATTCAGGAAGAGTGATGAACTCTCTCCCCACTTCCTGTCACCAAACGGCTCTGACTTCCTGTTTTTTAGACACCACCTCAGTGTGTGCATGAGTGTGTGTGATTAAAAAGGAGAGAGAGAATTTGTGTGTCTGCTACAAGAAAACTGAGATAACCTGCTCAGTCGTTTCTTCAGATTCTGTTTGCTGATGCTTAGCACACACACACACACACACACACACACACACACACACACCACTTTACCCACACACACTTTCTTTTTGAGTCACTCTAGAACTTTCCACAGAGGAAGAAATTTAGTCTGATCTGACCCAGAATCACATCAGCACCCCAGGATGCAGTGAGTGAATATGCTCTCACAGAGATCAGTTGAGCTCACCAACCATTGCTTTCCACTTTACATGTGTGCTGTTATTTTCACCGTTATTTTCACTGTATTCACTCCTATAATTCACCGTATTGTTTTTTTTTTTTTCATTAGTACGGGAGTTCTTTTTGGGGGTTTTAATCCTGAGTGATGTCATAGCACCTTGATACACCCACATGTGTAAGAAGCTTCCAGGTTTGAGCCCCACTTTATATGACCCCATTGAAGTGTCTTTGTGTAAAACACTAAACCCCAAATTGCTCTAGAAATGCAGTCTATTCACCATTTACAGTGTGTTGCTCTGAATACTGTGAATGTGTGTTTGTTTGAGTGATATGTCATAGAGCCTAGAACATGCTGAGCTGAACTGCAACGAACATTGCAAGAGGGTCCACACCTACTACAGCAGAAGGTATTGCAAGAGTTGGCCCATGACAAACTTCCAGAGGGCACATTCTAGCGTGTGTGCGTGCATGTACACGTCTGAAAAGTCATTCTCACACACACACACACACACACACACACACACACACACACACCTAGTAATCGCATGTCTTATCTTCAGTGAGGAATCTGGTCAACATGTCCAGACAGAGAGCTGAAGCAGGTTGCTCTCATAGTTAGAGAGCCTCTCCGTTGGTTTGTGAGTCTCACCACCTTCAAAAACAGCCCTAAAAAAAGGGAAGTGAGATTTATTTGCTGCAGCCATTTATTGCTGTAGTGTGAAGTTGGTGCGCTTGTATATGCAAACTGGTAATGTAAAATGTGAGGCACTGACTATTTAAAACGTGAGCATAAATGTGTGTGTGTGTGCCTGTGTGTCCATGTATGAAAGAGAGAGAGAGACAGAGTGTGCACAGACTGATTGCATGCCTGTGTTGCAAGCCTCCTCAGGCATGCTGTTACAGCTCTCTCTACCTCTTTCTCTTGTCTCTTCCCCTTCTGCGTACCTGAAGTCTATGTTACGTAATTGACATTAGCTACTATGCTTCTCTCTGTTTCTGTATGTGTGTGTGTGTCTGTGTGTGGGGGGGGAGAGAGAGAGAGAGAGAGAGAGAGAGAGAGAGAGAGAGAGAGAAAGTGTGTGTGTGTGAGTCTGTGTGTGTGTGTATTTCTTTTATGAATGTGTGTCTGTTAGGTCTGTGTACAGTGTCATATGTATTTTTTGAACGTGTGGTTGTGGTTCTGTATTTTGTCCGTAAGGCAGCACTGGTAAGCACTTTCTTAGGCATGTCTTTTCATAACCTGCCTTTTGGTTGCATTTAGCACCGTTTTCAAGGCCAATGACAGTCTGGTGCTTCTTCTACCAAATAAGGGCAAAACACAGCGATTTCACATGCATTGTTTCCTGTTCTCTAGTCAGACCAAGATAGAGAGGGAGCGAGACAGAAAATGAGAACAACAGAAAAGACAAGAGCAAGATGACGCCTTTTGACCACTTCCTAACACACACACACACACACACATATTTTTTCATCTCTGAATGAATGGAAGGCAGAGAGAATAGCATTTGTCTGAAATCGACAGCACTCTGACAAATGTTGTGAAGTCACTGAAGAATTGCATAGAAATAAAATAAAATAAAATAAAACAAAACAATATTTAAGAGATAACCATTATTTATTATAACTATTGACAGGCATTGAAAAATGTGTGTGTGTGTGTGTGTGTGTGTGTGTACATGTATGTGTCTGTGAGTGTCAGTCCCCTCTAGGTTTGAATTCTTTGCTCATTTCTGTGTGTGTGTGTGTGTGTGTGTGTGTGTGTGTGTGTGTGTGTGTGTGTGTGTGTGTGTGTGTGCAAAAGGGAAAAGAGAGAGGGAGGTTGTAGCATGCAGAGGCAAGAACTGGGTGTGACATGTTTCAACACTCTCTCTCTCCGAGCAAAATATGTGTTTGGGGTGCTTGTGTGCATTTGCTAAATTGGGGATTTGAGAGAAGGAAGAGAGATTTATTTATTTTATGTTTTTTAAAGCACATGATTTGTAAAATAACCATGCAGAGCTAAGCAAAACAAGTGCAACATAGCATATCATAGTTTCATCTTCCCCCAAAGCTCTGTTGGGAACTTCCTGGTGAGGCTTAACCATTTTGCTGAAAGCCTACGATTCTTCTGTAACACCAGAGCAGCTTATTGGTCTGGGCCGTTTTGAAGAGCTCCTGTCACATGGCAGCATCGGATTGGTGGGTGGCCAAAAAAATGCCTTCTTCCACAAAGACAAGGAAGTGCTAGGCCAACTCTTACCTCTTACTCTTACCTCCAAACACAATGAATGGACTTGAATGCACTAAAATGTATTCACATAGACTAAAGTAACCAAAACAAAAAGCATACAGAAAGCTCTTCCTTCTACTGTACTGTATCTGTTTCACTCTGGGTCTGTCTCTTCCATCTTGCTGTTGCTTGGCTGCTGCTGCTGCATGTGTGCAGCCACAGGATGCTCTCAACTCGTCTCATCATGACTCGCATTCCTCTCAAGACTATATGCCCTACCCAGAACAAAATGGCTGACTTCTCCAAAGTCAAATTGCCAAATCTTTGCGGTTCCCCCGTATACACTGCCATTCGAATGTCGAATGTCTATGAATATGAATGAATATCAATGTCTCTTCTTAGTTGGTGTTTTGCTCCATGACCTATAGTGTAGGCTATAGTGTGCACGAGGCCTTAGGCCGAGGCAGCCAATCAGAATCCCAGAGCTGCTTTTTTGCATGGCTTTGGATGACAGTGACTCATGGCTTTGTATTGGATATGCAGACATCCCAAGTCTCCCTGAGACACTTTCTTTCAAATAATACACATTTGAAGCACACAAATTGGGAGGTCCCAAATAGATAGAAGCTTCATGCATAAAAATGTAAAACCACTTTTATCTATTCGGGACTTCCAAATTTGTGGGCTTCAAATGTGTATTATTTGAAAGAAAGTGAATTTAGATAGGTTTTCAATGTCATTACCTATTTTTTTCAAGTCAGAAAGACACATAAATCCAATGCATTTCAATGATAGAATGTTCAGTTTACTACCATGGAATGTCGGAATGTTCAGGTGTGAAACAAGTCCATTGCCGCATCAACTCGGCTCGGCTTTTTGACTAGATTGTGAGCTTGTTTGTGAGATGGTCATGTCATGACAGTAGGCTGGTGGTGGTGCGAGATTGTGAGCTTGCAGTGACAGTAGCTGTCAAAGTAGCTGCTTCATAATGTGATTTGATCAAGCCAAGTGTTGTTCATTCTCCATGGGTTTGCTTTCTGATTGTATGACCGGTTTTGCTATGCTTTTTGTGACCTGTTAGCTGCCTGTAGCTTAATTGCTAGTTAGACCACTGTATGGGTTTGTTGTTTACATTCTCAAGTTCACGTGGTTCAGATGAAAAAAGAGCAGAGCATAGGCTTAGGGACGGTCATAATGTGATTTATGGTTGATCAAGCCAAGTGTTGTTTATTCTCCATGGGTTTGCTTTCTGTTTGTATGACTGGTTTTGCTATGCCTTGAGTGACCTGGGGGTATTCCATCAACAGAGCTATTCGCTAAGCCGCGCTAATTTCGGCAAGCGGCGCTAGTTTTAGTGTAAGTTCAGTTCCATTACTCTCGCTAACAGTAATCGCAGCTGAGTTGCTGGGGTAACATATGCTCCCAAACTAACCAGCTCCGTGGCAGGTTAACTGCAAGGTTTAATAAAGCGGTGTCTCAGAAAATGCAATCAGTCAGAAACACAAGTCACCCAAAAAGGTTCCATATGTAACGGAGGCCAGCTATCGCGGCTAGCTCGGTGGTAGTGTGTAAATCCTCATCACCCAATTCCATGGGCGCTTCGAACACGCTGAGTTAGAAGCCCGGGCTTTTAGCTCAGTTGGTTAGAGCGTTCCACTCCCACGCCGGGAGTTTGTAGCTTGCAGGGTGGCGGGTTCGAGACCCGTGTGCGGTGCGGACCGCCACCGACTACATTGGTGCCGTGACCCGGATGGGAGTGAGGATTTGGAGGGTGAGTGTAACGGAGGCCAGCTAGCGCGGCTAGCTCGGTGGTAGTGTGTAAATCCTCATCACCCAATTCCATGGGCGCTTCTAACACGCTGAGTTAGAAGCTCAGGCTTTTAGCTCAGTTGGTTAGAGCGTTCCACTCCCACGCCGGGAGTTTGTAGCTTGCGGGGTGGCGGGTTCGAGACCCGTGTGCGGTGCGGACCACCACCGGCTACACATACACCTGCTTAATAATCTTTCCCACCAAATAAAGGTTGATAGGTTTGCAAACACTGTGATCATGCATGAATTCCCCTTTTTACTAAATTACTATTGATATTTCGAAGTATTTATTAGGAATAATTTTAGTTACGAATTAAAAACAAACGCATGCATAATCAAAGACGTGTCACATGCCGGCCCATCACGTGGTGGCTTGAGTTGTAGGCTACGTCTTAATTGAATGATTGATTGATTTCAGTCGCAGGTGCAAGTCTGCTGTGACAGCACAGTGAGAATGGCAATTTGTTCCAACAAGCAATGGTCAAACATTATGATTCAAAATATAATTTCAATCACCTTTTCAAATTTCTGCATTGCCAGTAGGCCTACTACTATAAAAATGTGATATTCAGTTATTTCACACCAAATCCAACAAATGACGTATGCATATCGAAGTTTCTCTGGTTTTTCTAGTCACCAGTCTTTCTTGTAAGATTTATCGAGATTGCAGTCCTGTAACTATGTAGCAGTAACCAACATTTTGCAATTACCTAGATGATTTGATGCTTACAAAGTGGTCATTGTGTACAATGTACATATCCAAATCTTTAGCAGTTGTGTGCCCTCAGTGTCCAGCTGTCTATTGGCACACCAGACAGCTCTTTGGACACAATTGTAATGTAGAGAATACAAATGAGTCAGGATGACCAAACTTTTAACTGTTGCTAACCCCAGGCCCTCTATCATAACCATTGCCTCATGTTCATGTTACAGTGATTATTCATGATTTGTTACTGTTCAAAAATACCAAACACTAGACTATAATATGTAGGCCAAAGATGCATAGTAGTAATGCAATATGCTTGTACTGTGTTAAATACTGCTGCAATTCTAGCTATATTTTAAAATCCATAACCTACTGACACTGATTTTTCAGAGGTACCACCTGAATTCATTTCCATATTAAAAAGTCCAAACTGGACTGTGTGTTACTGTATATTATATTATGTAAAGTATATATTTTCATGAGATAACAATAAAGCTGAAGTTGACATGCATATTGTCTCACTTATACAGAAGAGTTTCACAAAACCAGCATTAGGACTGCTTAGCACTGTGTGTAGCCTGTGTTTACAATGACATTGCATACTTGCCCTTGTTGCGATTTTATTTTAACATCTGGACACTATAACAGTTAGACTGAAATCACTTTCACGACATGTTTTGGGGAGAAATATAGGCTACTGTGATAATATAACGATGTGATCGCTAAGGGAGGTAAGATCTTTGGCTAAGCAGCAGAGAAATTGTGGCTAACTAAAAAGCAAGTTCTACGTGAAGCTATATATAACTATACAGTCAGTACTGCAATTATTGCATCGTTATCAATTTGCTAAAGGCAAAATATTAGCTCACGGCTATACCAGTTAGTTACTCGGCTGCTCGTCTTTCTCAAGGCACTTTGACCACAGATAGCCTAATAAAGTTAGTGTATGAAGTTAACTTTCAGAACTGTTTTAGTTGTGTTCACTTAAATGTTGCAGTTATCTATTGGACCAATTATTGGACTACACCTGCAACCAGAAACGAACAAGATATGACTTAAGTCCGAAAAAAGACGTGGATTAGGATATCTGATGTCAAATGCGGGTAGGTTGAAATTGAAAGCTAGCAGCTAGTTGTTTTGGCTCAGGTTAAACTTGATGAGATTTTTGAACATCCTGTCATTTTCTGGGTTTTTGTATTGCTATTTCCCTCGGCATTCTCTTGTAGCCTGTCTGCGTTTTAATACACATCGACCTAGTTCTAGGCTACATGTGAGATTTTGATGCCATTCCAGATAGCAATAACTAGGCTATTACAGCAAAGAGCATTGCGCCCCTCTCTCCGAGTAGCCTTTCACTCACGCATTCAGAATGTGACGAGGAATATAACTTTTAGAGTAGACTAGCCTATTCAATGATCTTTGCCTGACAGAGAGTAAGCAAGTGGTTAATCGGATGTTTCTCCGAAAACATTGGGAAAGATGTTTTGTTGTTTATGCTAATTTAACAACGTCGTGTCACTTGTTATGAGATGATGAGAGTTCAATGAAAGTTTCTCTCCTTCTAGAGCGGTGCCAGATGATGCCATCGGCAGGACGCAGTTTAAACAAAAAATATTGTTATATTTGATTTTAGACCATTTTCTCTTATAGCCTTAGATTATGCCAGTAGGACTCCCTACCCAAAAAGACTTGCACTTAAAAAATGAATAGGCTAACAATTCTTATTTGTGTGTGCTATGACACTTCAGCAAGTAGCCTGTCACTTCATGTTTAAAAATGACCAAATTAGAGCTTCAGACAGCGTTTTCTAACTTCATCGCGCTACTGTTCAACTATGAATAGCTGAAATAATTAACATTATTTTCCATAGCAGGTCTCGAAACGGGTTTTGAAACTGTGGAAATTGCAGTGCGAAGAGACAAAAAGCAATTTCTACTTTTGAGCACGCAACGGCGTGTCGTTTATTAAATCATTCATTTAACCGTTAATTCAAACATGGTGCTGAACATACCATAACAACGCTGCGTATCCCATTATAAGCAATCGTAGAATTCTACCTTAAAGGGGCAGCGTTGCAGTAAGATAACACAGTAAAGATTGCACAATAGAACAAACCTACCAGCAATATGCAGAAGCAGGATAAAGATGCATAACAATAACTATATGGTGAGTTATGACCATAAAGTGTCCACTACATACGTCCCCCCAGAATTCACCATCAAAGTCAAAGAACAAAACCACTCAGAGGATTATCGATGTGGGGGTCAAATGGCCCTGCCGCAACGACTCCGTTTGACCGGACAAGGCGAAAAACTGTCTGCATTAGAGGGCCTGCCGCGAGGATGAGAGGTGGGCAGTGAGGCCTTTGGCGCTTCACTGGGAACCTTGGGCACTGAAGGTGGCCGCCCTCGTGGTGGAGGGTGGGCAAGTTGAACAGGACGATCCACATCAAGATGAGCTGGTTTGAGGCGGTCCACTGAAATGCGCTCCGCCTTTCCTCCAATGTCTATGACAAAGTGTTTATCACCCGCCTCCAGGACTCGGAACGGGCCGTCATAGGGAGGTTGCAATGGCCCGCGATGTGTGTCGTGGCGAATGAACACATACTCTGCAGATGGCAGGTGTGGGGGAGTGTAAGAACGTGGGAGGCAGTGCTGTGAAGTGGGGACTGGGGCGAAAAGCTTAGCCTTTTCATGAAACACGGCCCGCTGATGAGCAGCAGACCAGGGAGCAGAGGCATCCGGAACAAAGTCCCCTGGAACCCGCAGGGGCTGGCCATACACCATCTCTGCAGATGAGCACTGGAGGTCTTCTTTGGGAGCAGTCCTGAGGCCCAGCATGACCCACGGTAGCCTGTCCACCCAGCCACTGTCCTTGAGACTGGCACGGAGAGAAGCCTTCATAGAACGATGGAATCGTTCACAAAGACCGTTAGCCTGAGGATGGTACGCGGTGGTGCGGTGCAGCTTCACACCCAGGCTATCAGCGATGGCGTTCCATTGCTCGGAGGTGAACTGCGAACCTCGATCAGAAGAGAGGTCAGACGGAGTGCCAAAATGGGCAATCCAAGTCCCAATGAACGCTCTGGCCATCTCAGGGGTAGCTGATGATGTCAAGGGGACAGCCTCAGGCCATCGCGTAGTCCTGTCCACCATGGTGAGAAGGTAGGTGAAACCATGGGAGGAGGGCAGGGGGCCAACAAAGTCCACATTGACATGGTCAAATCTTCTTTCTGGTACAGGGAAGTGTGCCAGGGGCGCCCTTCTTAAGTCCTCGCCAAACAAATTTGGCTGCCACCAGTCGCTGGGAGGGTTTCCTACCTGGGTGGGAGAGGCCGTGGACCGCATCAAAAACATGCCGCCTCCATGACGTGGGAACCAGAGGCCGTGGCTGTCCTGTGGAGATGTCGCAGAGGAGTGTAATGTTGGCCTCGCCAAAAGGGACCTCAGACAGCTGCAGTCCTGAAGAGGCAGTTCGTAATGCCTGGACGTCCGGGTCAGTAGCCTGGTCGGCGGCCATGCGAGCGTAGTCAAGGCCCAGATGGACAGCAGCGGCGACAGCACGTGAGAGGCAATCCGCAACCACATTACTCTTACCGGCATCAGAAAGTTCGAAAGTTTTCAACAGATGAGCCTTGAGGGTGTCATACTTATCTTCAGCAGGGGGGGTTTTCAGGAGACTAACCACACGAGTCGCTGTTGAGCTGCCCAGAGCAGAAACCACATAATAATATTTCGTAGTATCCGCCGTTATCTCACGCAACGCGAACTGTGCCTCAGTCTGAGCGAACCAGGCTGAAGCAGACGACTCACAAAATTCTGGAAGTTTTAGCGAAACAGCGTTCGTTGCCATTGTTGTCGTTACGTTAGTTCTGTCTCTGGAATCCGTCCACGAAACAAACGTCGGGGTCACCAGTGTGGAAATTGCAGTGCGAAGAGACAAAAAGCAATTTCTACTTTTGAGCACGCAACGGCGTGACGTTTATTAAATCATTCATTTAACCGTTAATTCAAACATGGCGCTGAACATACCATAACAACGCTGCGTATCCCATTATAAGCAATCGTAGAATTCTACCTTAAAGGGGCAGCGTTGCAGTAAGATAACACAGTAAAGATTGCACAATAGAACAAACCTACCAGCAATATGCAGAAGCAGGATAAAGATGCATAACAATAACTATATGGTGAATTATGACCATAAAGTGTCCACTACAAAACTAGATTTATAGTCTGAGCGAATTAGGGTTGAAGGTGGAAGTAAATATAGCCAAAGCATATTTGGTATCAATAGAACCGCAATTTTACGTAGATTTAAAATATCAGGTGCCTGCAGAGCCAAGATTTTCCAGAAAAAAGTTATTGAGCTTTGAGTGGACCATTAGTCCAAATGAATGGGATTCGGGTGGATTTTGTACTGCTACTACATTTTGGCCTGAAGCATGAAGGGAGGACTAATTTCACCATACATACATTTTCTAAAAGCAAACACCTTCAGGATATTACATAGCATGATATGTTTGCTATTGAGGTATGCTCCACCCTACTCATTACGATACATCCCAAAAATTGAGAAATTTGGCATTGGAAAAATTGGCCATTTTTGGTGACATTTAGGCCAGTGGCATGTAGGGGAAACATATTAGACCTCATAAACTATATATTTTCTGAAAGCTTATATTCCCAGGATTCCACCTGAAAAATCTTTTGCACATCCTACCCCCTTTATTATTTTAAAGCTTATGCCTATTTTGGTGGGATATTTAAAAATATGGGCATTTCTTGGATAAAAGTGCCATGGAATATATAAGAAAGCAATAAACCATGACAAGTAATACTTTTCTTGAAAGCAGGGGGCTTTAGGATCTCAGTAAACATAAATTTAGACAGGTTCCACCCCCTTCCTCCCCTTGATACCCAATTATAGATCAGCGGGTATTGGTGATTTTGGTTTATAGCCAATGTATTTGGACCTGAGATGTTGAGAGAAAGCTATTCTACCCCTTATGCTATACCTTTTCTGAAAGCTTACACGCACAGGGTGTCATTTAAAGTGAATTAAGACAGGTCCCACCCTCTTCATCTCTTCACTGTCCATGTATAACGGTGCATTTGGGGCTAATTTGACTAGCGTATAGCTCATTAGCATATTAAAATAATTTTTCAGGAAAACTTGTAATACAAAAAATGCTACTTTCCATGGGTACTTTCATTGTATAAAGTTTTATTTTGATAGGACCAAAGGAAAAAAATAGCCCTATTCAGACCTATATAATAATCATTATACCATGGCCTATTCAAAGCCCTATAATTTTTTCCCGGTACAAATTGGTGCTGCAGGCACCCCAAATTCTTAATCTACAGAAAATTCCGCTTCAAATGATACAAAATATGCTTTGGCTATATTTACTTCCACCTTTGACCCTTTTTTGGGCTAATTCGCTTAGACTATTATTTAATTTACACAGAATACACATATAAATAGTTCACTGGGCACTTCAAAACAACTTCAGATAGTATTTATATGCAATGAGAGCGTATAGGTTGCCTTACGTCAAAAGAAAAAAATAGAAGACTAGTCTATCTTTGCGGCTCCGATGCGTCTGTACTTAGTGCTGCCGCAACTGGTGTAGCCACCTTCATTGATTAGAATGGAATCTAATTGTTACGGCAGATGCGGCTTGCAACTGAAACGCATCCGGTGTAGCCACCCCGTTAGTGCTTTTGCTCAGTTTCTCATTTAGCACCACTGCTGTGCAAGGGATCTACCTACATTTTTGTGCAAAGCATCTGGAGCATATGCAATGGGATATATACAGTATGCATACAAGACAGATACTGTATTTCCTGCTTTCAGCCCTCCATTTGTTTGCGGACTGGTCCATGGAGCTCAGAGCTTAAGTTTGCCCATTTGATTTGGTACACCAGGCTACTTAAATCATCCCTAAAAAGAGTAACTGTAAATCATAAAGTAATTCTGGGTATTCTGGTATTGAACATCGTCATTAATATATGCTTGACATTTTTAAATGAGCAATATTGTGTAATGTTTTTGGTACACTTAAAAAAAAAAAAAAAAAGGATTAATTTAACTTTTTTCTTTCTCATGGTCATTTGAAGATGCAGGAGATCAGGAAAATGGTGGACCGGTCAGACCGGTCCGGACTGTTTTCTGCTGGTGCATCTCTGGCAGAGACCAGGTGCGCCGTACTAAGAGACACCCTGCTGCTGCAGGATGGTGTGGGTACCATGGACTTGCGTACCAGAGCCAGTGCAGGCGATCCAAACACATACAGCATATGCGTTGCCAAGACTAGGAAGGGTAAAGATCCTTTTTTTTGGTTGTTTGGCACTCGGTGAACATATCATTTTTGTGTGTGCTCTCCATCCAGTTTAGCCTGACATAGCCCAACCATAATACTTCATCTGTATTCATGGTCTGGAGGTTCTTTAACCTGACGCGATTATAGGGCGGGGCGGAGGGCATTCAGTTCTGGTTTGAAACGATTGGACAGCTTGTCTAATCAGCTTTGCTTATTGGTCGGTAGTCTCTCTACCGATGTAAACATGCCCATGAAGACAGTCCCCAGACCATGGATACGGATGAACATTCGTATTCTGGGCGGGTTATGTCAGGCTACATCCAGTTTACTACTGAAGAGTAATGCTTACCTTTCCACAAGGTTACTGACATATATTGTATGCAGCGATGTGTGGTACCTCTGTGACTGTCTGGATGAAAAGGCAGTTGAAAATGTGTTTTTGTCTCTTTCTATCTTTCTTACTCATCCCTTGCTTTCTTTTGTTTGTCTCCCCAGTTCTGGTTATTGTAAAGGCAAAGAAGGATGTGCACGGAGGCATGGTGAACAAAGTAGCCTTCAGCATGGCCAAATACTTCCTAAAAAGCTATAACTATTGAGACTGCCCTCTTCGTACATCTTCCCCTCCCTCCCCTAGCCTCCCCCTTGCCTATCATTTTCTCCCCATTTCCACCACTCCATTTTGGTCTATGGGTGTTGAGTCTTCAATCGCTGAGCCATTCATCCATGTGTAGTGTTCAATTTGCAAGCCAACAGCAAGTCAATTTTCAGTCCCTTGGTTTTTTTTGCCCACTACTGAGAGTCTTACTCCCATCTCCTCCTCCCCTCCTTCATAGCTGCTGTAGCAGCAGCAACAGCAGCGTCTCAGTCTGGAGAAATCCACTTGAACCCTGTTTCACTCCTCTTTTCTGTTTTTTAATGGTACGTGCTGTTCAGTATTCGGCAGAGATATGACTGGATCACTTCCCCCCTCTCCTTGTGCCATATGCTGTAGTGTTTCTTTGAAATTGTTTCTTTTATCATGACCAACAGAACAAAAAAAGAGATTCTAAATAAAGAGATTATGATATTGTCTTCTTTTTGTGTTTGATATGTTCTGTATAATTTTCTCTCTTGAAATATGGCTTTTTTTATCATTTGGTTCAATTTTTATTGGTCACATACCATTATACAATGTACAATGTGCAGTGAAATGCTTTGTCTACTGGCATAGATTCCCAGTAGGTGGGGTAGTGTGGTTCCGATGGTACGCTCTGCTGGCTTCACCCCCCTTTGCGATATTGCTGTATGTTGTTACCATACTAGGTGGTTATGTTCCCTGTAAGGACACTTTTGATAGTGGCTCTAGATCTGTGCAGGGGTAAGGAACCTATGGCTCGCGAGTCAGATGTGGCTCTTTTGATGGTTGCATCTGGCTCACACACAAATCTTTCATGAAAAAAATGATAACATTTAAAATATAAAACAGTCTCATGTAGGCCTATTTCAATCAATTCATCTATCTATTTCTGTCCAAGGTGACTGGAATAGCAATTATGAAAAACAGAAAACCATTCACAGATGGGGAGTATGCCAAAGCACTCATGCTTGATGTTGCCAATGATTTTTTTTTGATGACTTTTCAAATAAAGACAAGATAATCAAACAAATAAAAGACATGCCTATGCATGGCTCTCATGGAATTAAATTTTAAAATATGTGGCAGCCAAAAAGGTTCCTGACCCCTGGGGGATGCTGGGGTAGGTTAAACTTCCTATCAAAGAGTCTATAGCAGTATTTCCCCTCCCCTATAGAGGATTTATTATAAAATCTATCATAAAATAGGTAGAAGGCGTGGAAAATTATGCCTACTTAAGTTGGGCAGTGTTCTGCAGTGCTGCTCCATGGTGGACTATTTGAGACATCAGCCAAGGAGATTCAAAATAGTTCAAAATATTTTTAAAAGTAAATTAAGTAAATGAAATTATGTCCAATGGTAGTTTTTCATTGGTCACTTGCAGTCACACTTCCATGAAAGTTGTTTGTAAGTTGCCTCCAAACATTATCCTCAATATCATTTTAAAATATTAATTTATCTTTTTGTCTACTCAATGTGGCTTCTCAAATGTACTGTTGGCAAGATTGAAAATGTATGCCAAATTTAAGCTCAGGATTTGGTCATTTGTTGACTTTCAGGGTATGGTAAGGATAAGGATTTTGAGAAGCCTGTTCTCAAAATATGAAGGAGAATTTGGAACCACAATATTGGCATAAGACCAATTTTAAGCTTAAATGCTGTTTCAGGGTGTAATGCATGCCATCTAGATCAGCTAGCTCACTGTTAGCCTGGGAATTCCCATGCTCCTTTGCTCGCTTATTTCATTTCACTCTGCAGAGGAGCATGGTGACCATGGCCGTTTTTCTCGCTTACTTTCGGTATCCAATCGCAGAACAAAAAGGGATTTGTACGGCCCTGGATTGCATTTTACGTCACGTGGTGGCTCTGGTATTGGCTCCGAGGTATGTACAGACGCTATGATAGACATTCGTAGCGCCCAATAAACGGCTATGGACAATTGCAAACGATGCTTCCGCTACGAGAAATGCAATAGGTAGGTCCCCAGACTAAATATCACTTGTGATTTTAGTTTGGCATTCGCCAGGCTAGCTCACTGTAGTATTATGTGTAAATCCTCACAACCCCTTCAAGAATGCTTCTAACTTCTAGAAGCCTGGGCTTTTCAGCTCAGCAGTTAGAATGTTCGATTCCCATGCAGCGGGTTTGTTGTAGACGGTGGGGTAGCAGGTTCGAGACCCAAATTTGGTGAGAACAGCCCCGGCTACATCAGTGCCGTGACCCGGATGGGAGTGAGGATTTAGGGCAGGGGTACTCAACTACAAACTGAAAAGGTCCACTCGACAAATTTACAATGTTTCCAGGGTCCGAGGCTTATTTTTTGTGTAATGTCATCTTTAAACTGGGTTCCCTCATACAGAGCTATCGCTATTTCGTTCATACATTCCTTCACAGACACTTCAGTCGTGTACTCTTGCTGGGTTGCTGACCCGACTATCACAGTTCGTGATGCTGGATATGATTATTGCATTTGATTTATTTTTCTGGTTCTCAACTCTCTATTTTGGGGATATTTCTTTTCGAAGTGCCCATATGCTTTGTTTCATAGTGCCGCTTCATATTTCCATTTTTGATGACTGCAACCGTCTCATTGCAGATTAGACACATTGGTTTAGTGCTCCCTGCAAGCAGCCCAAATGCATATTTGTCTGTCCACTCCGCTTTGGTCTCGGTCCGGATGACATTGCGTTTGGGTCCGCATCCGGACCCAGGTCCGCCAGTTGAGTACGTCTGATTTAGGGGTTGAGTCCGGATACCATCTTGCCCGACCAGCTGGTGGCAGTATGTAAATCCACATCCTTCGAGAATGCTTCTAACCGCTGACTCGGAAGCCTGGGCTTTTCAGTTAGAACATCTGACACCCATGCTGAGGGTTTGTTGTAGTCAACCCGTAGCGGGTTCTTGACCCGCGTGCAGTGCGGACTAGCCCGGGCTACAAGACTCAGTATTCAACTCAACAATCAAGTAAACAGCAGCACATAGAGGCAGAATAGGCCTGTTCATAAATGAGCATCAGCCTTGCAGCAATGTGCCACTTTCAAACTCCCAAAGAATAAAAAAGGAAAATTGTCATCTGGTCATATCTGAGTTTTATCACAGGAAAATAATAATAATAATAATAATAATAATAATAATGATAATAATAATAATAATAATAATAATAATAATAATAATAATAATAATTTGTTGGGAATTCCACTAGGCTACAATGTTTCTCTATCTAGGCCTACATCAAAAATATGTGCCGCCAAAAGGTTGAGCATGTAATGTTTTATGCTACCTCTATTTGAGATATGCTTTATAGTTTACAATATTTTGTTCAGGTCCATTTCTATATTAGCCTATTTGGTAAAGGCCAGTATGAGAGTGGATAAACACATGTGTAGTCTATCCCAGTCGTCCATCATTTGACCTGGACCATCAACTGCGAGAAAATGTCACAGATTTCACTGCAATAGCATTGCAAAGGGAAACCAGTTCAAGGAAGTCCAGATGGGCAGGGCGCGCGCGGATAGGCCTATAAATGCCCTCACACTTCCTTGTCTTCACTTTGCAGCTTCTTGCAGGAGTCACCGGGGTCGTCAAAGTTGGTAGGTGAAGCCTGATCAATTAGGTTAAGTTTGCTTATTTGATCGGGTACACCAAATTTAAGAAAATTGCCCTGAAAATGATCAGTGTTTTCCACTATAGGCTAATTTATTGTCTGATTTAGCAAATGCAGAGAATTATGTTCATTTATACTCCGCGTTGATTGTTAACTTTATTATTATTATTATTATTTTTTTTTGTAATTTTCATTGCAGTTACTTACAGTTGCAATAACCGATATCATGTCGTGGGACGGATACATCACCAATCTGATGGCCAATGAATTTGTCCTCGACGCCGCTATCGTAGGAACTGATGCAGGTTCGGAGTCGGTATGGGCGAGTCACCCAGGTGGAAAACTCGCTGGTGTAACGGTAGGTAACAGCTTATATAGACCTACCATGTTTTTAACAAAACAAAATATTTAAAAAAAAAAAAAAAAGTGTTTGATCGGTTCATAACAAAGTGGTCGAGTTTACTTCCCAATTTAAAGAACGCCACCCTTGTGAGATTAGTCGTGTTCGGCTACATTGACCAAATAGAAAGTGGCAATTTAACTGAATGATTTATTCCTGTTATAAGGATAACTTGTAGGCTAACTTAGTGCAGGCTGAAACCGGGCTGCATTCAAAATGAGATAGTATTAGGCTAGATTTTTAAGCAACTGTGGGCATCGATTGCATGAGGATGGCGATCAATTTAAATTGAACACCATAGTTCTAATGAATGAGAAGGGAATGCAAATGCAAAAATTGACTGACATGTCCATTTCTCAACTGGTTTGGCCGACTTCCTAAATAGCCTTTTTATAGGCCTATTTGAGTGGTCTGTCCAACATTTGCCTTGGATAGCCCAATTCAGATGCAGAGCAATGCAGATCATCAGAAAATTCAAAGGCATTCGAACAGATAGTTTAGACTACTTGTTTCAGACAGTTTACTTGCTTGCGGTTATCTTCATGTAAAATGAAATTAGTGTTGCGTTGAAGCTGTCTGCAAAACTGTCACTGAACGATTCCCTTATTTGGTCAGCGAAAAACTTAAGTAGCCTAAAACGCAAGTAGGAAGTGCGCGAAAGAGTGCTACCTATCTCACTCACTTCCGCATAATGAGAATCCTGGTAGGAGGAGAATCTAGCTGCATAGGAGGCTATAGCTAATAAGCTGCAACACTTTCATGTCATGCCACTATTATGTTGCAGAACTGCTCAGATCTGCTGAACAACTTCTGGGACCATGATTCTCTAAATGCTTTTAAAACTACTAAGCTAAACATTTAGCTTAGGAATGTTAAATTTATAGTTTCATGAATCAGGATCTGGATTATAGAATAGCCTACATGGATGAAACCATGAAAAAATCCTGATTAATCTCTTTGAACATCATTTGCACGTGACCTAGAGCTATTCCAAGTTTAATTAAAAGTAGATTGTTTGTGAAATGTGTCTGAGACGCACTATACCTCATTGTTTATTTGCAGGCCATAGCCTACAAATGCTTGGAACGTTCACTGATTACGTCTGCAATACTGTTTTAAAACATTTTTAAATGGGGGAAATCCAGTTAAGTAGATTTCAAGGTCCAAGGTTCAAGAGTTTATCTGTCACATACAATTAAATACTTTGGTAAAACATGTAGTTAAATGTGTTTTCAAAGAGAAAGATGGAGAGAGAGAGAGAGGGAGAGGATAGAATAAGTAAAATACACAGATAATTAATTGCCTGCATGAATTAGTGTAGCATTGCCTGCCCTGTGTTTTGCATGCCCATGCTGGCAGTAACTCTGCCTCTTGGACCTCTTGATTAGGACCTCTGCTAGGCTCTAACAAGCTATAGTCTATATAAAGTTTTCCTCACCGATTTTAAGGAGCCATGTGTAATGTTGTAGGCAGCAAAACAAGCACTTTACATTGAGCAGGGGTGAAAGTAGTTTCAATATCTTTCCCGCACTACAACTTTATCGACAATCTGGCAAAAAGCAAACTAAAAACTTTTTAGCGCGCCTATATGTTATGTATGGTATGTATGAATGTATGGAACATGGTTAGTGGCAGACTCGACCGCCCCAGACATCCCAACCTGCCAAAACCCTTTTCAGGGAGGTGTCTATACCACCTAGGCACCTAAGTGAGCAGAATGCCGTTCATTTCCAATGCCATATTGTTGGTAAATGTGTTTTTACTTAATTTTGGTTATTTTTGATATACATTTTTGGTCGGCAGAAACCCTCTTCTCTTACCACTATTACGTCCCTCCTGTCAATCTTATACCTATACCTAGTATAGGTGTTTAAAGTCTGACTTACGTCCCTCTACTATACCTATACCTAGTAGACTCACTTTTGCCCAATGGGACTTTCTAATCTTGCTTTCGTTTTTGAATGTTGTAGGTTCCTTCAATGTTGTAGGTTCCTTTGGTTCAGTCAAAGACCTCATTCTTTAAGCAGTAGATGAGAACCACACTGATAATAGGATCATTTTTGTCCTTGTTCCTCTTCTGAACAAGATTGTATAAGGTTAAGTTGAAATGGGATGTATACATGCTTCACACACATTCATGGTAAACCCTGAAATCTTAAACCTGTGGATATGGTTTTGTGAAATCTGAAAGAAACAGGACCTCTAGTGGTGAAGAGAACTAATTACATTATTGTGTCTGCCAGTTCCACCATTGACCCTGTCCTTGGTTAAGGTCTAGCTTTCATAGATTTGTGTGATTTACTTTTCCTGACAAAAAAACAAACTTAAAAAAAAAACACATTTTAAGGGATGGGTGTGGCATTCATTTAGTGGGTGGATGTTCTTGGGAGTGCCATCAGAATTATCATTTAACATTGCAATTTCAACACAGTTTAATTCAATTTATTTTGTAGAGCACTTAAATACAGTACATTGCCTCGTGGCACCTTACAGACAGTGCGGGGAGCACCCATGTGTAACAGGGGCAAGGAAAAACTCCCTTCACTGTACTAATAATTCATTTTTAGGAAGAAACCTTGGGCAGATCCACGCCTCATGGGTTCAGCCCACCTGCCAGGGGCCTCACAGGGTATTAGAACAGTCGGTATACTGATACATAGATTGACCATGGTTTACACAGAATGACCGCATGAATACAGAATGTTTTCTGAGAGTTACTAAATGGTAGAAAGAATATAACTTGTAGTCTAACCTAGTGCATTCTGAAACCGGGCTACATTCAAAATGAGATAATGTTAGGCTGGATTTTTAGGCAACTGTGGGGATTATATATATATACTGTGGGGTATATGTATGTATGTATGTATGTATGTATGTATGTATACAGTACAGACCAAAAGTTTGGACACACTTTCCCATTAAATTATTTACTTTATTTTCATGACTGTTGCCTTCAGTGACAATCTACAAAATAAACAAACTTATGAATGAACACGTGGCATTATGTACTTTATGTACATTATGCACTAAAAAAGTGTGAGATAACTGAAAGCATATTTTATATTCTTGTTTCATCGAAGTAACCATTTTTTTGTTCTGATAACTGCTTTGTCCTCTTTATTTTTTGGATGAGCTTCAAGAGGTAGTCACCTGTTGGTTTTCCAACTGTCTTGAAGAGTTATTCATTCCCAGAGATGCTTGTCGGCTCTTTTGCCTTCACTCTGCGGTCCAGCTCACCACAAACCATCTTGATTGGGTTCAGGCCCAAAAGTTTGTCATAATCTCACACTTTTTTTTGTTAAGCACATAATTTCATATGTGTTCATTCATAATTTTGATGCCTTTAGTGAGAATCTGCACACTAGCTCCAGTTTAGCTTATTTTAAGTGAACGTTTTCGAGCTTTCCGCTCTTCATCAGACTTCATATTCATTTTTATGCTTTGACCTTTTTGTCCTGCACCTACATTTTGTATGTGCGCACCACCTTTTTGTTTGATTGACCTTTTTAGTGAGAATCTACAATATAAATTGTCCTGGAAATAAATGAATCGCATTGAATGAGGGGGTGTGTCCAAACTTTTGGTTTGTACTGTATATATATATATATATATACACCTGTGTGTGTGTCTACCTCATGAAACTCATTTAGGTGTCAAAACAATCTCTTTGTTCCATTGAACTTTTCATTCGCCGGGGTAGTGTTGAGTGTTGCTTAGTGCTTCTGCTCAGTTTCTCATTTAGCACCACTGCTGTGCAAGGGATCTACCTACATTTTTGTGCAAAGCATCTGGAGCATATGCAATGGGATATATACAGTATGCATACAAGACAGATACTGTATTTCCTGCTTTCAGCCCTCCATTTGTTTGCGGACTGGCCCAGGTCCAAATCATCCCTAAAAAGATTAACTGTAAATCATAAAGTAATTCTGGGTATTCTGGTATTGAACATCGTCATTAATGTATGGTTGACATTTTTAAATGAGCAATATTGTGTAGGGTTTTAGGTACACCAAAAAAAAAAAAAAAAAAAAAAGGATTCATTTAACTTTAACTTTCAATGTTCCATTTTTCTTTCTCATGGTCATTTGAAGGCTGCGGAGATCAAGGCTATGGTGGCATCAAACAGGTCTGGGCTGTTTTCTGCTGGCGCATCTCTGGCAGGGACCAGGTGCACCGTACTAAGAGACACCCTGCTGCAAGATGGTGTATATACCATGGACTTGCGTACCAAAAGCAGTGCAGACGATGCAGACACATACAGCATATGCGTTGGCAAGAGTCTGAAGGGTAAAGATCCTTTTTTTTTGGTTGTTTGGCACTCGGTGAACATATCATTTTTGTGTGTGCTCTCCATCCAGTTTAGCCATGACATAGCCCGACCATAATACTGCTGTTCATCTGTATTCATGGTCTGGAGGTTCTTTAACCTGACGTGATTATAGGGCGGGGCGGAGGGCATTCAGTTCTGGTTTGAAACGATTGGACAGCTCGTCTAATCAGCTTCGCTTATTGGCCGGTAGTCTCTCTACCGATGTAAACATGCCCATGAAGACAGTCCCCAGACCATGGATACGGATGAACATTCGTATTCTGGGCGGGCTATGTCAGGCTACATCCAGTTTACTACCGAAGAGTAATGCTTACCTTTCCACAAGGTTACTGACATATATTGTATGCAGTGATATGTGGGACCTCTGTGACTGTCTGGATGAAAAGGCAGTTGAAAATGTGTTTTTGTCTCTTTCTATCTTTCTTACTCATCCCTTGCTTTCTTTTGTTTGTCTCCCCAGCTCTGGTTATTGTAAAGGCAAAGAAGGATGTGCACGGAGGCAAGGTGAACAAAGTAGCCTTCGACATGGCCGAATACCTCAGAAAAAGCAGCTATTGAGACTGCCCTCTTCGTACATCTTCCCCTCCCTCCCCTAGCCTCCCCCTTGCCTATCCTTTTCTCCCCATTTCCACCACTCCATTTTGGTCTATGGGTGTTGAGTCTTCAATCGCTGAGCCATTCATCCAGTGTAGTGTTCAATTTGCATGCCAACAGCAAGTCAATTTTCAGTCCCTTGGTTTTTTTTGCCCACTATACCGAGAGTCTTACTCCCATCTCCTCCTCCCTTCCTCCATAGCTGCAGTAGCAGCAGCAACAGCAGCGTCTCAGTCTGGAGAAATCCCCTTGAACCCTGTTTCACTCCTCTTTTCTGTTTTTTTAATGGTACGTGCTGTTCAGTATTCGGCAGAGATATGACTGGATCACTTCCCCCCTCTCCTTGTGCCATATGCTGTAGTGTTTCTTTGAAATTGTTTCTTTTATCATGACCAACAGAACAAAAAAAGAGATTCTAAATAAAGAGATTATGATATTGTCATCTTTGTGTGTTTGATATATTCTGTATAATTTTCTCTCTTGAAATAGGGCTTTTTTTCTCATTTGGTTCAATTTTTATTGGTCACATACCATTATACAATGTGCAGTGAAACGCTTTGTCTACTGGCATAGATTCCCAGTAGGTGGGGTAGTGTGGTTCCGATGGTACACTCTGCTGGCTTCACCCCCCTTTGCGATATTGCTGCATGTTGTTACCATACCAGGTGGTTATGTTCCCTGTAAGGACACTTTTGATAGTGCCTCTAGATCAGTGCAGGGGTAAGGAACCTATGGCTCGCGAGCCAGATGTGGCTCTTTTGATGGTTGCATCTGGCTCACACACAAATCTTTCATGAAAAGAATGATAACATTTAAAATATAAAACAGTCTCATGTAGGCCTATTTCAATCAATTCATCTATTTCTGTCCAAGGTGACTGGAATAGCAATTATGAAAAACGGAAAACCATTCACAGATGGGGAGTATGCCAAAGCACTCATGCTTGATGTTGCCAATGATTTTTTTGATGACTTTTCAAATAAAGACAAGATAATCAAACAAATAAAAGACATGCCTATGCATGGCTCTCATGGAATTAAAGCCAAAAAGGTTCCTGACCCCTGGAGGATGCTGGGGTATGTTAAACTTCCTTAGTACTCCGAGATGAAAAAGACGCTGGTCTGCTCTCCTCACAAGGGATTCAGTGTGTCTAGCCCTAGTCCATGACAAGTCTTCATTACCATGGTCACCAAGATATTTGAATGTGTCCACTCCACACAGCCACGTGGTTGTGGTCACAGTTGAATCCTGAGGGCTCATGATTTAATTCACTAATTGCCAAAAATAAATAGAAAAGCTCTGAGACTGAAGTACAGGTATAACAAGGTCATTACACTCTAGCAGACCTTAAAAGGGATCAGTGCAAGATCATTATATATTTCAGATCTACAGTAGATTTAAAGGGACCATATATGAAATAATCACTTTTTAATGGCTTTTGATACAAGTTGGCTGCCACTTTGCAACTGAGAATAATGAAAATGATTAATTGACTAATTAGGGGTGGCCTGTCATACGATACAGGGGAAATCCTCAATGTGTTGGCAGCAGGTGTCTAGTTACCTGGACACGCCCCCATGAGAAACAGCCTGTTCTGAACATTAGAGCTATGTAAAGTTAGATTGAAAAGGACATAATATGGTCCCTTTAGCTCACCTCTGATCTGTTCTAAGAGGAGTTGAGCCAGTCATGTAGAAAAGACAAAGTTGTAGGCTAAAGTCAAATGTATATAGGCTATTGGACATGCCAGACAGTCAGATTTGGAATGCAATTGGTGTGTGTTTGAGTTGGGGATGGGGGATTGAGCAAATAAATCAGTCACATATATTTTGTCACAACTGAATGCTGAAAACCTGCTGTGTTGAATGTCTGACATACTAAAGGAAATGTAGCAGAAAGCTGCAATCAGAAAAAAACTGTGCCCTCTAGTGGTGTGATTATAAAAATGTCAAAGGTTAAAGACAGCAGTGGAAGAATGAGATGCAAGTCCAGTGGAAGTGTTTTGTGTGATATGTCATTATATATGTATTCATATCCGCAAGTAATAGGTTAGCATTGATATTACTGATAGTATTGGCAATTTCAGGAAACAAATTAGCATGGGACATAACATAAAACATCATCACCTTTTCTGTGATCTAAACAACTACCACAGAAACTGTGAATCTGAACATCCAGCCACTGGTTCTCACTATTAGACGGCACTATACTTTACCTCAGATAGGTGTTGTGCGCAGTGGACAGACGGTGGGTGCTGCTCTGTCCGAGCAGACAAGACCAAATGGCTTTGTTGGCAGTCAAACACACATTGACACGCTCCAGGGCTACTGTAGTCTGGTGTTTCACTCTTGTAGAGTAGGTGTGTTCACATAATGATGACGCTAAATTTAGCGACATGCTAAAGGGTAGGGGGCAAGGCTGGGGTAGTGCAGGCCGGGGAAAAGGGTAGTGTTTGTGTGTGTGTGTGTGTGTGTGTGTGTATGTATGTATTTTGTGCATGGTCGTGGATGTGTGTGTGACAGACAAAAAGAATGACTGGAATGTTTGTCATGAACACATGCATGACGGGTAAAATCAGAGATGTATGAATGAGCCACAACTGTGTGTGTATGTGTGTGCGTGTGTGTGTGTGTGTGTGTGTGCATGTGTGTGTGCGTGCGTGCGTATGTCTGCGGCCCATGTGATTTCATATTTGCTCAGAGGAATCAGACTCAAGCAGTCTAGTGGAGATGGAAGAGGGATGCCCTTTCGATTCGAACCCAAACCCAATCTCACATTTCCCTGGAAAGTCAACCCTGACCTTTCTTCTAGAGGTCAAGGCCTATCAGCCAGGGACCATCTGACTGTTCCATTGCCTGGAGAAAAGTGGGAAGCAGGAATAATTTAACTTCTTAAAGCATAGACACAAATGTACATTAGAACAACAAGTTTCATATTATCTAATCATGCTTGGACAATACAGTTAGGATGTTTTGTGCAATGGCTTATCAATTGCGCAACTTCAATATTTTGCACATCTCTTATTGGAATCTTGAAAACCCTTTCAGCACCAGAGAGAAAAGTCACAGAGATCGATGGTCTTTATTAACTTTATTAACATATTAACAACATGCATGCAATTTGCACTTTCAGTTCTTCAAATTCAATGAATGAAGGCACAGTTAGGGTCACTAAAGATGCTTATAAGTTAGGAGGATCATTGTGCAAGTGGAACAGGTGTGATCTTTAGTTTAAGGCACCAAAGATGCATGCTTGCTCATGTTGTATGTATTCTTCATCATAAAGAAGCATTACTCTGTATTTGTATTCAAATGAGAGAACATTCCTGGAGACCATTGAATAGGCCTCTTCCTTAATCAGGGACAGATTTCTGTCTCTCCACTAGGGGTATTTCCTTAAACAAATAGTTGTGTAATCAGAAGCTGGTACTTTTCCATTCTTGGCTGGCTTTAATCTACCCAAATTGTATCTTCAATTAAGTTTAGTTTGCTAATTCACGATAAGGTAAATTCAATGACATTTATGTGACACTAAAGGTAGTGTTTTGGTGGCCTTGACATCTGGCGAAGCACGTTTCGGTCGTCGTAATGTACAAGCCACACAGCCCCTATCACTCTTGCCATATACGGAGCCGCCTCACAGAGGGCGTCTATAAATTGCGCTGCTGGATCTGCTGTACGCACTCTGCAGTCAGCCCGGACGGCCCGAAACAAGCCCGACCCGACCACACTCAGGTAATACCATCACTTTTTCTCTTTGTGTCATGATCGTGTTCTCCCGTTTGTTTTCATGCAACATAGGCGACACCAACAACAAACACCAACACCAACCAAAAGACGAGTTTTATCTTGGCATATTCTAATGGCACCTGAAGGATTCAAAATTTGCGGCTTTCGAACGAAATCTCATTTGACAGAAACAGCGGGATACAGTTTGTTGGGTTTCTGTGCGTCATGCGCACAGGACGCTGTTGGTGGTGAACAAGTGAAGTTAGATGAGACGTCACCAGCAATGGTCCCTCTTCTGACACTTCGTCCCGTTTCATACAGTAGGCTCTAAATAGCGTAACTGCACCTATATAGTTTGATATGGATGCATACGTCCGCGATGGGCCAAGGTCACGCTTATAAACTTTTAAGAGTTCTCATGGAACTCATAACGCAGGAGGTAACGCCTTCAACTACAGCGACCTACCGAAATCATGTGCAAGTAGAGTCTTTAATAGTGGACCGATAGGCCTGCTCCATTTTATTACTTGAATCATCAAGTGAATGCAGTTTAGTAGTCAAGATAAAATTTACATCCTCCAGTGTGAATTAGGCCTATGTCTGTTCTCAATGGACAAAGTCCAGTCTCCATAGAAATCACGCCTTAAGCACGCCTCCATTGCGTCAGAGCGGCACGCGCTTTGTTGTGGAATACAAAATCCTCACAAAAAGGTGATAACATTCTGTATGCCGGTATTTCTGATGACTGCGATAACAGGGGGGACGCGATTGGATGCGAAGGGTGGTGGGACTCGCCGGGGAAGCGCAAAGTTCGGGGCAGTTTTCACCGTAATATAGCAACATGAAAGGTCAAGCACGGTTGTAAGGGGATGTATGGCGATGCACGGAATGGTGCAATAACAACGTAGGTGTATGCTGTGATCCACACCTGTGACAGTGAAAGCACGCATCATAGTAGCCTAAGTGTCTCTGCCTATCAGTCAGAACTGCAGAACAGCCTGCACAAGTAGCGACAGAGCAGGATAAAGCTGATTCACATGCAGGTGTCAGGAGCTCATGTCTACAGACAGTTTAGAAGTTGGCTATCCTTTACAGATTGATGCCCATATTAATGCTATCAATGCCATTCTGTCAGATTAATAAACTACATATTAGCACCCCTACTACAACATAACATCTACCAAACCTGTAAAATTGGCTCTTTGATAGTCAATGGACAGTGTGCCAGTGCAGGGCAACAGTAGGTCCTGTTGCAGAGCTGGATACTGTCTGTCTGTCTGTAGCAATAGCAGGCTACTGTGTTCCCACATGATGCTCCAGCCCTGGGTTTATCTAAACTTCTGCTGCTATCGCTACCTCTGAGACACAACTACTGTACCATAAGGAGATATGTTACAAGGGCATTGTCATCTAAGTGTGTGTGTGTGTGTGTGTGTGTGTGAGAGAGAGAGAGAGAGAGAGAGAGAGAGAGAGAGAGAGAGAGAGAGAGAGAGAGAGAGCAGTGAGTTCCAAACAGGTCACAGATCAGTTACATCATATTTTGCTGTTAATACTGTCTCTGCCCTTTGGCCTTTGCATGTGAAAGGTCAAAGGGTAGAGTATCACAGCCTCTGAGTGTGCGGACATGTACTGTATGGGCATAGATGTGTTGGACTGGATGGCTGACACTTCGCCGCACACGATGCTCTCTCATTCTTCGGTGAAGCCTCTGAAAATTCTAGTCATCACAAACCGTTATTATGATTATTTTGTTTGCAGAGATTGGATTAAAACTTTTTAGTTATTTATCCACTTTGATTGAATGAGAGAACGAATCAGACTTTTTACAAACAGATGCACCGGACACAAAGCACACACAAATCATCTGTCTTCAGTAGGCTATCTTATTCAGATGGTGGTTGTATGCTGATGACCGATAGTGTGAGGACTTTGCCTCTCAACTATATCAAAGTCTTGAAGGTCGCCCTATGAGGTCCTGATGAGCATATCAACTATTGAAGGGTGTGTGTGTGTGTGTGATTAGCAGCTAGTGTAATACAGTCTGGCCACACCTTTACAGAAAGGTCATCACACTGTCACCAAAAGGTCAGGTCACTGACGGCTTGAGAAAAGGTCAAGGTAGTTTAAAAATGTGACTGAGACCATGTGCACAGCATGTGTGTACTGTATGAACACACAGACACACACACGCACACACACACACACACACGCGCATACAGACAGACAGGCACACACACACACACAGAGAGTGCATGTACAAATCAGTAGTGGTCTCTAGAGACTTGGCTAGACTTCAACAGGAGGATAAGATGTACAGTGTCTCTCTCACCTACTCTTGTCTCCAATGCAATTCTCTCTCTCTCTCTCTCTCTCTCTCTCTCTCACTCACACTCACACACACACACACACACACACACACACACACACACACACACACACACACACACACACACACACACATTTACAAACACACACTCACACAATGTCCTCTTACCATTTCCGACCCTATAAATAGTCTAGCATCCCAGAGAGAGCAGCTGAGCCTATACTTGAACAGCTGGTGTGTGTGAGAGAGTGCGCTTATGCACGGAGGCACTCCTGCATTGGGACAGACGCGCCTTACGGTTACCGAAAATTTCTTTGTAAATAAGTCCGTGATTTCAACTGTTATTTGTCACATAGGCCCATGCCCCAGTTTTTCTTAACCAGAAAAAGCGCACAGGCATTTGTTGGAATACACAACACTGACGAATAACAATGGAAAAAGAACAGTGAAAATAGCATAGTTTCTACAGAAGCTGTAGCATGATTTTTTTGAATGTCGGTCACCACTTCTTTTAAAAGCTTTACATGCGATTCAATTTAATATTGGATACTTTTCGTCGATTATACATGCGATTCTGATTTTTGGCCAAGTTGTGTAGCTCTGAGCGTGCGTAATACAGAAGGCAATACAAACGCGCGTAATTACTAGAAGCAATACGGCATATCTCGTCCAAATGAGCTTCTCCGACGCAAGCGAATAAGCGGCATGTCGAGAGGGTGGAAAGAGCGCTTGAAGGGCATTCGGGAAAGGACGGCATGTCTGCGCATGAGGCGGGTGAATGTAACGGGGGAATAAAGGAATAAACCGTTTGTAAACACGTCAGATATGAGTTGATGAACCGACAAAGACCGCGCTATAACACCGAAACGTAGAACATATCTGCGAGGTTGAGCCGAGTCGTGATTCACCTGATCTCTGTCTTCATTGGTCAGATAGGGCTTAGCACCACAGTGTCTGGTTGGTGGAACAGCTTGTGGTTGTTGAGTGTAGCCTATTAAAAGGAACATACAGTGTTTCTTTAGATATGGTGCTTCAGAGACTTGGCAATGCAGGTGAGAATTGAAGTTATTGAATACATTTCTCTCTTTTTCTCCGTCTCGCCGTCTCTCTGCATCAGACAGAGCAAGAGCATGTATAGTGGTTGAGAGTTCTAATGTATTTTTGCTATCATCTTTTCAGTCAGGATGTCCATCACTAAGATTCATGCCCGTGAGATCCTCGACTCCAGAGGAAACCCCACAGTTGAGGTTGACCTTTTCACTGCAAAAGGTAAAAAAAAAAAAAAACACACACACACACACACTCAACACTATGGTCTCAATCTTGGTAGTTGGTAACAGGGTTAAATGTGGAATTTTTACCAAATGCTCTCTCTCTCTCTCTCATTCTGTCAGGTCGCTTCAGGGCAGCCGTTCCCAGTGGCGCCTCCACAGGTGTCCACGAGGCTCTTGAGCTGAGAGATGGGGACAAGGCACGCTACCTTGGCAAAGGTACACACACACACACACACTCCTGCAATGTATGTACAAACACATATGCACACACACACACACACACACACACACACACCCTACCCTTGTGTGTATTGCATATTCTGTATACTTGATATTCACATAGCCTTGATATTCAATTAAATCATAGGTACCAAGAAGGCTGTTGACCATGTGAACAAGGACATCGCTCCCAAACTGATTGAGAAGGTGGGCTAATTTTTCAGCTGAAGTACTTAACTCTTGTGCGTCACCAAAATATCCTAATTTTTACTGTATTATACAATTTCAAGTCAGGGATTCAATGATAAATATATAAATAAATAAATAAAATTAATAGATACTAAATAACTAAATGTGTGATCTTTTCTATCTCTTTCACCCTGTGCAGAAATTCAGTGTGGTTGAGCAAGAGAAGATTGACAAGTTCATGATTGAGTTGGACGGAACTGAGAACAAATGTAGGTGCCTCTCTCTCTGTCTCCCTCCTGAACACACCTATATTGTCCCCTAGGGCGTCTGTGAGGTGGTGGGATCTCATGCATTCTCAACTCTCTCCCTTCTTTAGCTAAGTTTGGTGCTAATGCTATCCTGGGCGTGTCTCTGGCCGTGTGCAAGGCTGGAGCTGCAGAGAAGGGGGTGCCCCTGTACCGTCACATCGCTGACCTCGCTGGAAACAAGGACGTCATCCTGCCCGTGCCTGTGAGTGTTTATGTGTGTGTGTGTGTGTGTATGAGAGAGAGAGAGAGAGGGAGAGAGAGATTTACTCAAGCCATGCATTATTATTTCTCTCATCTCTGACCATCATCCGTCTCTCTGTCTATCTGTCCATCTTTCTCTCTATCCATCTGTTCATCCCCTAACTCTTTGTCCTGTCCCTCTGCTCCAGGCCTTCAACGTGATCAATGGCGGCTCCCACGCCGGCAACAAGCTGGCCATGCAGGAGTTCATGATCCTGCCCGTGGGCGCCGCCAACTTCCACGAGGCCATGCGCATTGGTGCTGAGGTCTACCACAACCTCAAGGCCGTTATCAAGGCCAAGTACGGCAAGGACGCCACCAACGTGGGAGACGAGGGCGGTTTCGCCCCCAACATCCTGGAGAACAATGAGGGTCAGTAGACTGTGTGTGTGTGTGTGTGTTATAAAGGTCTCAATCTACATTCTGATAATTGACTACACCAACTGATGGCTTAATTAATCAGCCGATTAGTGATCTATCTGTTCAGAGCACTCTCTGAAGCAAGGACGGCCACTTCAGGCGTGTGTGTGTGCATGTGTGTGTGTGTGTGTGTTTGTGTCTGTGTTTGTGTATTTTGAATTGTTTATGAACTGAGCATTTCTCACTACAGCTCTTGAGCTTCTGAAGTCTGCCATTGAGAAGGCCGGCTACCCAGATAAGATCATCATTGGCATGGACGTGGCTGCTTCTGAGTTCTACCGCAAGGGCAAATACGATCTGGACTTCAAGAGCCCCGACGACCCCAACCGCTACATCACTGGAGAGCAGCTGGGAGACCTGTACAAGAACTTCATCAAGCACTACCCCGGTATGAATTGAGAATGCACAGATACTGTACGTACACGGACATAGACTCGCTCACAAACAAACACACACACAAACACACACACACACACACACAAACAGAGATAAATACACATACACACACGAACCATACACCTGCGTGTATTAGTAGTCCATTAATGGAATATCCTCACTGTCTTGTGTTCCAGTCATGTCCATTGAGGATCCATTCGACCAGGATGATTGGGAGCACTGGAGCAAGTTCACCGGCTCTGTCGACATCCAGATCGTCGGTGACGATCTGACTGTCACAAACCCCAAACGCATCAAGGACGCCATTGAGAAGAAGGCCTGCAACTGCCTGCTGCTCAAAGTCAACCAGATCGGCTCCGTCACAGAGTCCATCCAGGCGTAAGTGCAGAGCATCCCCTCTGAGCTGCGTCAGGGGACCTGCCGCTCTCTTGTCTCTTTCCATCACACACCTCTGAACACTTGTCAAGCGCCTTCTAAGAAATAGTTAGGTACTACTCATGGAGCTGCCTAAGGGAGGTCAATATGAAACTTCGTCTTCTCATGGAGCTGCCTTAGGGAGATGAGTGTACAGTACAGTACAGTACAGTAGGGCCTCCTCATGGAGCTGCCTCAAGGAGATTAATCTACAATACAATAGGGCCTCCTCATGGAGCTGCCTTAGGGGGATGAGTGTACAATACAGTAGGGCCTCCTCATGGAGCTGCCTTGGGGAGATGAGGGTACAGTACAGTAGGGCCTCCTCATGGAGCTGCCTTGGGGAGATGAGGGTACAGTACAGTAGGGCCTCCTCATGGAGCTGCCTTAAGGAGATGAGTGTACAATACAGTAGGGCCTCCTCATGGAGCTGCCTTAAGGAGATGAGTGTACAATACAGTAGGGCCTCCTCATGGAGCTGTCTCCGAGGGATCTAGGCCTACATGATGATGAGAAGGATTACAGATGATATGATATGATTTGAGAACCAATAGTTTTCAGTTGACAGTATGAAGAACCATTTCATTCAATTTATTTTGTAGAGCGGTTAAATACAGTACATTGTCTCACGTCGCTCCTACAGACAGTACGGGGAGCACCTTATCCTCAGAGGCTGACGTGTGTGTGTTTGTGTGTGTGTGTATTTGCAGGTGTAAAATGTCTCAGTCCAGCGGCTGGGGTGTGATGGTTAGCCATCGCTCCGGAGAGACAGAGGACACCTTCATTGCTGACCTGGTGGTCGGACTCTGCACTGGACAGGTACCTAACTTTTAAATTCCCTTTATCATACCGCTCCTCTTACCTCACTCACGTCAGATGATGCGCTACGTAACTTTCGTAAGGCACTTCCGAGCATCGATCTGATGTTGAAGCCCTTCAGAGTGATTTCAAGCCCAATATTTTCTAACCGAACCAATCAGGGCTGCTGGCTGCTGTAGAGGGTGTGACGTAGCGAAGAACTGTTTTGAATCCATCCAATCCAACAAACGTAACCAGCGCCATCGGTTGGTTTCGATGTGATTGGCTGAAGTGTACGTCAATTAAATTGATGGACAAGCCGTTTGTCCAGTTAGATTCAAGGATTTCTGGCTCCTGAAATAACTCGTCTATCGGTGACCATCAGATGTTCGCGCGTTAGCGCTACATCTGACATGAGTGAGGTAACCGCTCCTCTGCTTTCTCTATCTCTCTTTCTTTCCACTGTAGTCATTCCCATTTTAGTTCTCTATCACTTCTTTCTTTCTCTTCCATTTGGTCTCTGATGAGGTCACCCTTTTAGACCTAGCGTATGCCTCTCCTTCACTCTCTGCCATCCACTTTTCTTCCTGTGTAATCTCTCTATCTCTCCATCTCTCCCTCCTACTCCGTCTCCTCATCTGTATTTTCCTCCTTTCAGATCAAGACTGGCGCCCCCTGCAGGTCTGAGCGTTTGGCCAAATACAACCAGCTGATGAGGTGAGAAAAATAAAAAGTGTGCCTGTGCCATGTACTGTGTATGGATGCCATCTTGGATGCCCTTGTCCTCTTGGTTTAAAATTCGCCAGGCTTGGTAACACAGGAACAGTCAGACAACCCAATGAATGAAATTGTGTCTCTTTTACAGGATTGAGGAGGAGCTTGGAGACAAAGCCAAGTTCGCCGGCAAGCACTTCCGCCACCCCAAAGTCTAAACACTTAACACACACACACATATACATACACATACACACCTACACACACACCTACACACACACACATTGGAAAGCCTCCTCCATGACAACACCAGACTCAACATCTGACACAGACACAAGCATATGGGGGAGAGAGAAGACCAACACCGTGTCAGATTATTGTCAGAATTCCACTTTTTGAAATAAAAGCGAACACAGACTGTGTTATACCTCTTGTGTGTGAGAGAGTTTGTCTGTCTTGGAATATGATCTACAGCATTGCAGTAAAACCATGATGATGTGTCATTCAGCACCTTGTATGCAAATACATTCACTTCTGGTTTGAAACGATTGGACAGCTCGATTGGACCGATGTAAACACGCCCATGAAGAGGCAGGTGGTCCCTAAAAAAATTGTTTTTTACAAAGTGGTCCTTGGTCTAAAAAAGTTTGAGAAACACTCATAATTAGGCTATTTTAAATTCGGCAAGTTGATTGATGCCTGACATACAATAGTTTAGTTGGTTTGACCAAATGTTCATTACAGCTACTTTTACCAAAAGTTCATTCTAGCTACTGTACATTCATTGCAAGTCCCCTCACTCACCTGCCATCTTGGAAATGTTATTTTGGCTTTAGACTGCCAGGTCATATTAACATTAAAGCGAAGGTTTGGTTTAATTCAAGCTTAGCCCTGTTGCACGAATCTGCTGACTGCACTAGAGACTAGTAAAACAAAAGAATTTGGAACTAGAAAAGTACTCAGAGAGCGCAGACTCCGGCCAAGGCAATGTGGTCACACACACCATATGAATTCCAGATGGTGCTCTGGATCATCGATAGCCACCAAAATTTAATTAGTTCTTGCGTGTCCCAATATACAGGTTGTCCGAAAATTTTATCCAAATCCGTGCAGTACTTTCTGAGTTATGTTGTACACAGACACACACACAGAGAAGCAGCACAACACACAAAACACAACCTCCTTGGCGGACAATCAATTTGCATTGAGTCAATAGGGGGCGCCGCCAGGGGGGGAAAGGTTAGGGCCTGGCACTGACAGGGGGCCTTAGAGAAAATTTTAATATTGAAATCAATGCTTGGGGGGCCCAAAATATTTTTCTGTCATAGGGCCCAAAATTTCCAGCAGCGCCCCTGCTGACATACAGTACAGCTCTGGGCAGCAATAGCTTGTGTAAACCAGATACACTTACACACATTTTCAAAATTGACTGCAGAGGGCGCTGAGGCAGTGCAGCAAAGTGACTCTTGTGCAGAATTGTGAAGCAAACATATTAGATACCCAACCAAAAATTACTTTGGTTGAAGTTGAAATCAGAGCATGTTACCTAAATAGGAAACACTTTATATTAATGCACACATTTTCACCTGTTGCTTATTAACTTGGAAATTAAAATACTAGCCAGTCATTACAAATAACATCAACAACACCTAATTCTCCATGACCTTACTCTCTCCATAAAGTAATTAATTTCGGCAATATTATCTAAAATAAAATAATTTCGGCAATATTAGCTCCTAAATACAGCTCATTCACGATTCACCAAGTTGTAGGCCTACAGTATCAATTATTGTAGAACCTCAATATGCTTTGCTCAGCAAGGGGCTTATAACGTACTCCAATGTACAATAGGGACTGTCATTTTCAATCAAAAAGACGTAATTAGAACATTTGGACAATATTAGCAGAGAGGGTTGAAGCAGTCAATGAAAGATTTTTGATAGTTGTAGCTTTGGGTTTTGCTATACAATGAATAGCCCTGTTTTCACTACAGCCTATAATAAGTCCCATACTAACAGAATTCATATAGCCTACAACAACTAACGTATTACTAACGTATTACTGTAACACTACAAATAGGTGGTCATTTTAATACTAATATACACTGTTAGGTTACTTATATATGTATAGTGAACTCAAATGTTCGGATAATATTTTTTGTGCAAAATCATGGGCCCAGAAAATGAAATAGCTTTGTTAGCTTAGTTTTATTTCCATTGCCAATCATGTAAGTCTTCATATACTTTATTTTGTCGTAAACTGTTGACAGTGAGGCATGTTCTACAAAATTCTTCCCTCCAATCGTCGAACAATTTCACTGTATAGTTAAGTCTCCACTTGAAGTATGATGCATAGCGTTCCTTATCCTTAGCCAGCTCCTTGAGGAATTCTCCCAGCTTTTCCAATGATGTGAAGTCATCCACATGGATGAAGGAATCTTTTGGAATCACAGCCTCATACTGCTTCCGAGATGGACCTAACACCACTGGCACCGCTCCCCCTACAAAGGCATTGTTCCAAAGCTTTTCTGTGATGTAATCTTGCAAAATGGAGTTCTCAAAAGACAGGTAGAAGTAGCATTGAGATATTGTGGGTAATAGACTCTCCTTATCAAGGGGCTTATTCACTGCTTTGCCATACACATCCACTGGAATAATATTTTTCAGTCTATTGTAAACAGCAGTTCGACGATGGCGGGCCACAAAATTGCTCACAACCCAACAAGCTAAAGACTTTTTCTGTGGAATAAAATCCTCAACTGTCATTCCAGTTCCAAAGTCTTGGGGCACCAGTCTTCCATATGGTATGTAGATATCTGCATCCCGACGGTAAGACATGGTACAGTTAAACTTCCCTGCAAAGGGATGCAAATTGCCATTATTTTCTGGACTCTCCATTGAGAACCACACCCACCTCTGGCCTCGGGGCCGGGGAAGGTTCACAGGGAGTTTTGCTTGGTCAAAAATTAGCTCACGGTTGTGGAAAATCACAAAATCTGCTTGAGAGTACATGGACCGATTGTCCACCACAATGCAGTTTGGTATGCCAAATCTCTCTTTGCAAATATTGCCATCCAAACTAAATTTCTGCCCAAAGGGCCAGGTCCACACAAGGACAGTTGTATCTGTGGTGTTACTGGCTTCTTCAGTTTGAAATCTGGGGTCCATGTTCCACATAGAAGGCCACCGGGTGAGCAAGCTGCCAAAAAGTGTTAGGCAGACAAGAAGGGCGGCCATCCATGTACATCGGTGGGTACAAAAGTCTGACATATTTGTTTTATCACTGTTATCTGTCAAAAAAACAACAAATCAATCAAAGCAAGAATCAATCAGCTACCAAAGCACAGACACTGGTTGCTCAATCATATTGCCACTCAACAGTTAGAGTCTCTTACATATATCACCATGATTTAAAATTTATGATAGGCCTATATTTATTTATAAAATCTATAGTATATTTATAAGTATGTAAGTGTCTTGTGGGTGATATTCATCTCACATTCATCATTCATGGTTGACACATCCAGAGACCTAAGAGAGTGGTATTTGATGTATGTACAGTATGAGTAAACAAGAAAAAAACACACACTGATTTTTAAGTGATGAACCATAGGCAATCTAGGTGCCTGAAACCTCAATGGTGGGAGACCAATCACAACACAAAATGTGTCTAAAGAGTCGTTGGGCGGTCTTTGAATTGGCTTGTTTGTTGCTCTGATTGGTCGCTGGCTCTGGTTGTAGCAGTATCCTATTGCATGCAAGCAGTTTGAAAGATTCCACCCAAAAGATTGAGCCGCAGTCTATCCATAGTCGCCAGACTACATTATATGGTGTCGTCTGGCTTGTCAGTCTATAATAGATAATACAGATAAACTGACTTTGTTAAACATTAAACCTACCTTGGCCTACTGTCCAATAAAACTTTGTTGTCATGATGTCAGTGTCATCACCTATAAAATCCTGTCAGAATGCCAACTAAAAAATGAACTAACAAATATCAAAGTTCAGAGTAATTGTAGATGTTCTCAGTTACACACTTATATTCAACAAAACAGCATCGCTGCTCCAAAACCAGTAATAATTGTTAATATAAATGAAAGTCACTAAAGCTGACACAGCAAGATATTTTTGATGTTTACCAGGATCACTCACTAATTGACGGAGATTCACAGGAACTGAACTGTTTCCTTAATCATTCATTAACCATCTGACAACAGAAAAACAATCCATGACAATACAACCGCTGACAAGACTGTAAACATATTTTGTTGCAAAATAATTTTCTTGAGACTTGTATGCATGTATGGTGTGATTACTGTGATATGTTTTTCTTTAGTGCCAAGTTCAGCCTGCGCAAGTGTTGAGAATATGTTTTGTTTTTGTTGTTTGTGATTTTCCTTTTACTTAACAAGAAAAAAATAATGATAAAAAATACTGATATGTTAAAACTGACATTGTGCTCAAAGTGGCACTCCTAATTGTGGCAAGTACCTACTACAAAGCATGCAGTTAAGTCAGTGATAATATAGTGGAGGAGTTTTCTTTTTCTCTTTTTGTGGTGTCCTATAACGAGACTTGTACTGGATGGTGGTTTTCTGCCCTCCACATGAGGACTCAAACCATTGTTCAAGCATGGTGGATGAACACGGTACATAAAAATAGTGAGTCTATCCTTGAACAAACAATGAATATTAAATGATAAGCTTTTGGTTTTGAAATGCGTAAAAATTACAATTACCATTTACTCATGTGCCACCCTGATAAAATATGTTTCAAAACAGATTGGTGTAATATGACTTACCTTTTGAAGTAAGTGCAGCACACCTGAAAACGGATCCTTTCAGAGGAGGTGCTTGTTCCGGCTATTACTCTTAAAGGAAGCTGGCAGTAATGTTGGTCAACAGATCTGCATTCGCCCGACAATAGTACATGCCCATTTCACTATTGTACTGTATTGTACTGTACAGGTGCGGCCAAGACAGATAAGAAGAATCGTGTCATTCTAAATGCTTACAGAAGTCACATGGCATAGGTTTTGTGCTGATAGAGCGCAAAAAAAGATGGAAAAGCAAAATAAGTTCTCTGTTAACATGCAGGTAACGAATGTGTCCGTAGCAGGGATTGTGATGAGTTCAAGGAAGTCACCATTACTCATTAACCCTTCTCTTATAACTAATAAAAACGCACTGAAAGTCTGAGAGATGTTTGATGCTGGGATCTCTGAGAACCTTAAAAAGATTTTGCGAACATGAAGATGGTGAAGTGATGAAGTAAAAGAATTCTATTAAGCAGCTGGGTCATCAATCATTTACACTGTATACTGTATTTAGAGATTTACAAATCATTATATGTCAACTTGAGTCTCAGCAACATTACTGATCAAACAAGGTACATTGGCATAGCCATGGCAGAAGTGACAGGATTGATCATGATCAACAGAGATGATAACTATTGGAAAGAATCTTTGTTTTTCACATTTCTTCTCCACATGTGTATAACTGCAGTCAGTTTGACGTGATTATGTGCCATACACCATCTAACCACTGTGTCTACAGGCATCTTGTTGTAGTTGGTGAGGAAATGTCCATAACACAACATCTGTACTGTACATGGGGCAAATGAAAATTTGTAAGTGTGCAGCATTATGCTCACATCATTTAAAGGTATAATCCGGCGTGAATCAACACCTAGCCCTGCTGTTTTATACTGCTAAGCGCTACTGAAAGCCACCTCAATGATAAAATTTTGTGCATCGTAGACCGAGTTTACGAAACGGCAGATAACACTAACTGAATGAGGCGTATCAAAAGCGAAACCTAATCGATTTGCTTTCATTTTGAAATGCCCCATTCTGTTAACGTTACGCTGCCATTTCGCTATCTCAGCCTGCCTTGCATGAAATCTAGTGATTGAGGTGGCTAACAATAACGCTTGGCACTACAAAACAGTAGGACTACGTGTTGATTCACGCCGGCTTTCTCCTTTAAGCTTTTTTGGTCTGCTGGGATATCTTCACCACTTGTGCATGATTACACAAACAATTCTGTTAAAGAAGTAAAACTGTGAACACAGGGCCGGTTCTAGGCATAGACAAACGAGGCGGTCGCCTAGGGCACCAAATACCAGGGGGGCATCACGATACATTTCTTTCCTTTTTTCTTCAGTTTTTCTTATATGTCCTGTGTGAACATGTGGGAATAGTATATAGTATATATATGAAGAGTTCAGATGCAAAACCCCCTAACTCCACTTGACCACTTTTTGAGAAAAAGGCCATTTTTTATCAGGCGTTTACAGTGTTTTGATTGTAAACAGATATTTTAGATACGGCGGGGAACAGGTTTTATTATTTTTTTTTCACAAAAACATTTCATTTACATATTCTAGATTTATACGGGATTCACACAATATCATTAACTTAGTTTTCACAAAAATGGTGTTTAGGGGTTTTTGCATCTGAACTCTTCATACATGTGTGTGTTTTGAGGACATGGACAGTATGTCACATTTACGAGACTTTGCAGTTGTGCAGATGTGTCAGGAGCACGAATTGATGAATGGTCTTCAGATATTGGCACATGCAGCAGTCATGTTTACTACAGCTGTGTGGCCTTTGCAACCAGCTTGCAACTGCATCCCTTGCGGCTTGCGTTCAGAGTAATGTCACTACTGTACGTTCACATTGCATGCATTCAGCGAGCAGAAACCTTCCATGAATTTCCTTGCCACTGGCTTTTCGTTTCCACACTGAAGAGCGACTTCTGCACCAAACTCCAAAGAGTAGTCTTTCTATACCAAAATGTAGACTTTAAAAGCTGCACGCTTTTGTGGGACTGAAGTGTATGTTGAGAGACAGCAGAGACTGTCCCCACAACCAGCCACCAAGCTAGTGAAACATTCCAGTTGCATACATGAGGCGATGCCGCATACCAGAAAGGCTCACACAGTAAATGGCCATATGCTAACTTAGTTAAAATGTTACACCCACAGAAAAGAAGATTTTACTGAATCCTTGTTTCTTTAAAACCATTTAATGAGCAATAGAAAACAAGTTCCTGGCTCACTGTAGTCATAAAAGATCCTATGGCACTTCTTGCAAAGAGTAGGGGAGGTTACCTGGTGTCACAACCTGGTCGTGTCCTGGCTAAAGTCCCAACCCGGCACATTCAATCTGCCCCCCTAATTATCCCTCAACTGTAATTGGCTCATTTGTCTATTCTCTCTCTCTCTCTCTCTCTCTCTCTCTCTCTCTCTCTCTTTCTACCTCAACCTGGTGTGGTGAGCTTTCCGGCGAAAGATGGGTGCTAATCATTGGTGGTGGTTGGTTAGTGAGCCCCCCCCCCTCTTCCACTGTAATATGCTTTTGACAAAATGTGCTGACTAAATGCATGACTTGACTAGCAGGGATCTAAGATTTATATCTTCTTCATGATGGCTTTACTCCTAAATCCCTTTACACACAATTGTGCAAAATATAACTAATGCTGGCAAAATTAACTGATTAATCAAGTGATTAATCCCAAAAAAATTAACTCAGATTAAGAAAATTAACTCAGATTATTCCTGATGGATATGGTTACAATTTCATGGCATGTATTATGTTCAATTTCAGATAAAAAATGGCTCGGCTATCAAGTCAAACTAGAAAAGATTATGGCCTAGCTCTTGAATGTCCAACAACAGCAGAGGATTGATGTGTGGGGAATCCGTGGGGGTAGGAAATAGGTGTGAATTGCCCCATTTGAGAAGAACAAAGCCAGCTTTTTTTGATAGAATTGGGCCTACAAGTGTTCAAGGCATTCTCAAAAAAAGTTGACATCAAGATACGTCATGCTTTTGTGGTCACTGGAGCAAAAATTTAGCCTACTTGTTTTTGGAGTAATTTAAGAAGTTAAAGATTTAGGATCTTATGGATCTTATGCAAGTCACCACTGGAAAGGCAGGCTAAATCAGCGATGTATCAGTTCATTTAGGCATTTATCATTTGCCATTTACCTTGTCGTTTAGAATAAGGTATCATTAAATATATCCCAGAGCCCAGAATAAATAAAATATGCAGTCTTGACACAGTTATAGCATGTTTATCATATGTTAAGGTTATAGTCAGTGTATGACACATCAACATATTCACAACAGTGTATTGTGTGTTAACAGAAACCCAACACATAGGCTACAAAACATAGACACCATGAGGCAAATCTCACTGTCTGAAACAAATATCTGGTCAGAATTCTCTGGTTCTCATCTGGAACCACCTGATTTGGTCGACTGAAGGCAGATCACGCCAAAGTCAGTTTCAAGTCAGCTGCTAGCTCGGAAGCTAGGTGTCACATATAACATTTACACACGCACACACACACACACACACACACACACACACACACACACACACACACACACACACACACACACACACACACTCTGAGGCCTTTGACAACAGAGGGCCTGGGGTCATAAGAACATACTGTATAACCAGTTGTGCAGATACTGGCTAATAAAATAGGCTCAGATGGTTGGAGAGGAGTGCCCTTAAGTGCTGGTTAAAGGAATAGTTCACCTCTTTATGAAAATTGGCTATTCACCCCCTTTACCTGGAGTTACATATGTGGGTAAGAGCATTTTAGTCTCAGCGCATTGCGTTGTCCTAATCTGGCAACCCCAAGTTTACCTTTAGCTTAGCATAGGCGCTGGAAGGTGAAGTTGCCAAAGAGTTGCTATCTGGCAACTTTGCATTCCAGTGTCTATGCTAAGCTAAAGCTAAAAAATGGGGGAGATTGGTGATGCCATACTAGGAAAACACAAGCACTGAGAGCAAAATGCTTTTACCCACATATGTAACTCAGAGTAAGGATGTGAATAACCAATTTTCATAAAGAGGTGGACTATTCCTTTAAGAGATTTCTTTTGGCTCTCTCTCTCCTCTATCGTCGTAATTTGTAGATACAGTAGATGGGCTCTGCCCACATCAGTTTGTCACCATGCAAGTTCAAACAAACATTAGTCGGTTGCTGCTTTCTTTTGATTAGCAACCCAATCCACTCATGATTCCAATGCGGTCCACCTTCAAGCCAAAACATCCACGTGCTGATGTCTTCCTGCTTCGCCCATTGAATCTCCTCTGGTGACTTAGGAGCTTCAGCAAGTGGTGTGGCACAGGGTGTTGAGGTACCACACTGGAAGATGGGCTAAGTCTGCTGTTGTGTGAAAGTGTGGAACTGTCTGCCGATCCCTCCATAACCTCTGGGGGGGCCAGTAGGAGAGCGGAGATCTTTGGGCCAAATAAGTCTTGAAGAATCTGTGCAAATGACAGAAAATTGCTAATGTTAGTAGACAACATAGATAGTGTGTATCATACACACAAACAGCAGTTCACTAACATTTGCTGCATGCATGTTACAATAGGTATTGGTCTGTCAACAAGCGATTGATTGATTGTCTATTTGAAAATGGAAAGCCATTTTTGCCTTGAAAAAGAAAAAGGCAAGTTCAATGTTGGAATCAAATGTTTTGTAAAAAGAATCAGGTGCTCTTCAGAGATGGACACTGATAACATTTAGAACAATCTGACTGTCCCCCATATGTAGTGCGGCCTAATTAGTAGGCTACCATTATTAGCAGCAGTCTTAAAAATCCTAGACAAAAATGTAATCCTTTATTGTAATGTATTTCACATCCATTTTTCGACTCAGACCAAATCTTCCTCAGGGCAAACCCATTTTGCCTTGATGAATAAGGAGAGGTTGCACATGGCCAAAGAACCATGGTTGTGCCCTCCTTCATTTGAAAAATTTGAACTTAGCAGTAGCCACTACATCATGGGCAAATTAGACGAAAGGCTACATGTGATATAACCTACAGAACTCTAGACGTACGCTAGCGGAAGCAAATTGATGTGCTCAGCCATAAAGAACTATTGTATCAGACATCAGCCGTGTCTATCCAATCATGTGAACAGGAAGTCGTTGGGCGGGCTTAGAGTTGTTTGAATCGACTTGTTCGTTGCTCGGGTTGGGCTTAGCTATGCCATACAAAGCACTTTTTGGCTTTGGTTACAGCACTATCCTATTAAATGCAGAGGCAGTATGAAAGATTCCGCCTTAGGCTCTGTCCATAGCCTGGCTTATCAGGCTACATGTGATAGGCAAATAACTGCACAAAGTCATTGTAATTCAGTAGTGGTTGCGAAGGAGGGCACCATTCAAACTCAAGGACCATTTCAACACCCAACTAAGTTTATTTTATATTTATCTTTTTTATTTGAATTCAGGCATAAGCTTATGTTTGGTAAATTAAAGTCAAGCATATCAGACAAGTTACAATCCCCCATCCATCCATTCTGTATCCCCTTAGTTACTAAAACTCTTTGGGGGTTCAGCAAATGCATAGTGCAAGACAATATATGTCCATAGTGAGTAATGCAAATGTCTTTATTGGTTGTGAATCAAACAAAACTACCCCTTGCTGGATAAGTATTGGGGTATTGAACCATATTCATTTTTACAATTCTCAATTACCAGTATGCACTAAGTCTTATTTCATATTACTAAAATAAATGACAAGACCAGAAAACATACAGAGAGGGTGACCTCTTACAATCAATCTGACGTTTTACTCTGGCTATACAGTAGTTTTTGAGAATACCCTGTGAAAAGCCTAAAGACACTGCTACTGCCAAGACATATTTGCCTTTGGTACAAACTTTTCTCCATTCTCAGAGTGAGCTGTAAAATGTTTAAACTGAGCAAGAGCTTTTGAACTTGTTAGTCCTCATTACTTTACATTACACTACACAGCACAGTTTACCAAGCACTCCAGGAGAAAACAGTAATCAATGTCGGCAAGATTCACAGAAAGCAGTTCAGATTTAACTAATATTACATCGACAGTGTATTTGAAACGCCAACTTCCTATACTTCTCCAACATTTGGCTGTGACATTTGACCATAATATGAAGTTAACCCCTCAAAAATGAGGGCATGGATTACAGAATAGAGAACAGATTACAGCTCACCTGGCCCTCAGATCTCTTTGGCGATGGTCGACTCTCCACCTGCACAGTAGCGAAGAAGAGAATGAGGAAGACGAGGTACGATAAACACGAGGAAGATTTCGAGCTAGAAAATGAAGCCATCCTTTTGTCGCTGTTGTTTTGTTTTAAGTATGAATGATGGAGCACAGAATCAAATATCTGATTTCAATAATCAGTGGTGGTCCTGGTGCACTGGTGAATGCTCTGATGGTCAGATCGTTGTTGGCAGGTTCTGTCCTGTATGGGTCAGGACGGGTCCAGTCTGAGAGGGTCCGGCATGCACGGGGCCTTATGAGGCGCTCCACCGTGATGTCACACATTCCACATCGTCACCCATGGTGATAGTGTACCCCCAAACCTGCCCTTGATTTTCCTCTGTCTTTATCTTGACTTTTCTCTCTCTCTCTCTCTGTCCCTCTTTCCTAAAGCCCCAGTGTAGCAGGCTGTATCCTCTGTTTCCTCCATTCTCTTAATTTAATCATCCCATCCTTCATTCATTTCTTCTTCATCTTGGGTGTCGGATCTGATATGCACGCACAAGTTCCCACGCCTGTCTGTTCACCGCACATTCTCAGGGTCTTGCATCCTCTGTTGTCATGGAGATAAACTTCCCATGAAAGATGTTGAAGTGTCCCCCGTTCTCCCTTCTTGCTAAAAGGACATATTTTCTCCTCTCTCATATGAAGGCCTGGATTGATATCGCTATGCATGTGTTTGCATGTGGAATTGTGTAAGATCCAGTGTGTTAAAAGGACTAGTGACTGAGACGATATAAATTACACTCCAAATGTTGCACTAACCTTAAGTGGAATATCAAACCAGACTGGTCAATCATAAATACACACACAATTTAAAACACTGCCTTCCCCATCTCATGCACTTACAATTTCCACCCTTGTACGTCCCCTTTTGTTTTACAGAGCCTGCCGAAGACAATGGCAGGCTCACCCCAAGTCTGACATGACCTTTGACCTTCTTGCAGGGGCCGCCCCCTATAAAACTTCCCCCTGGAAACGACGGGACAGCCAGAAACTATTTCCTCCCTGCAGCACAGACACAGTGGGCCAATAGTTGGAGGCAAGGAGGGAGTCTCCTTAGTGATGACCAGCAGGTGAAGCACTCTCACCTCACCCACAACACAAGGCCGCAGGGGGGGAAGGGGGGGTGCTAGCTGGTGGCAAGAGAATACGGGTAAAAAGTAAGTGTGTGTGTGTGTGTGTGTGTGGAGGTGTGTGGGGGGGTAGAGATAGCGGTGTTAGAAGTGTGTTTGTTTTCACTAAGAGGACTTTTAAAAGCCAGCTGGAGGTTATGAAGGTCTTTATCTCTTGTTATTAAGGTTACTTGTGCGCACAAAAGGAAAGGCACCACCGCCATCACACTTCAGAGAGCAGCTGGCTGCAAACTTGACTCCCAGTCACACACTTTAAAGCAGTCATTGTCTGCCGTCGCAAGTGAACTCAAAACACATGGCCATGGGCTCTATCTGAGCTCACATCTGAGAGGGAGCAAGTGGGATAGACAAACAGTGACAATGTTGGGTTGTCTCTGTTCTTTTTACTACAGAAACCAGTCCACTATACAGATAGAAATGCAAGGGGCAGCTTTAACAGAAGGAATTCATGTGGACATCGATTCACTGTTTGAAAAATGAACGATCCATTTATATATAAAACAAGCATTAACTCATCTTCAAGTCAAGTGCGGGAAGGGTTCAAAATTGTCAGCCCATGTCATCACATTTGATGCTACTAAACACTTTAAAGGAGGTCCTGAGAAAGACAGCATGGTTCTGACTGATGTTGGCCTGGCTTAATGAATGAGTGATGAAATGAATGGCTTAATGAATGGATAATGACTGTCGTTCAATCAATCTATTCTGTCTTTCCTCTCAGCTCTGTCATATTACGGTCTGTATTTATTCAGTTATTCTGTTCTCAACAGTCCACCAAACCTTGAGAGAGACACCATGCAACATCTACCTCAAACTCAGTGAGTGTACCCAAACTGACGTCAGAGGTCTGTGTGTGTGTGTGTGTGTGTGTGTGTAATTCTAAATTGCCTAAGCAAGGGGTGGGTGGGTTGGGGGGCTGTAAAAGGTTAACCTCAATTAGTCTGGCCATCACTCATTGCCACTTCACTGTGTGTCTCTTTGTGTCTGTGAGTGTGTGTGCAACTATGAGTGCTTGTGGGTGCGCATATGCAAGTATGATACAGTTGCCATTTTTTTTTTTTTGCTTGAGACACTTTACTACCGGTAATGACTTTCAACTTACTAACCAAAATCGCACACAATTTGTTTTTCTCAATTTGAACAGAATTTGTAATTCTAAGAATTAGATTCTTATGCTACAGGATGCCTGGATTTCTTATAGGATACATAAACTTCTAACTATCTATCTGTCTATCTGGCCCTAGCCCAAATTAAATATTTAAGTTGAGAAAAAAAAAAAAAAAAAAAATCAGTCAAGGGCACCAGTCTTGAAAACAGGTGCAGGTGGATTGGATTCATAAATAGGAAAGGATAACCACCGCACATTGGTATCTTGGTCTATATTGGTAAATTAACACATTCAGGTACAGTATGATTACAGTACAGTACAGCCGGTACAGTACAGCCTGATTTCTGGTGTAGTAAAAGCATGACTGTGGAAAAAAAAAAAAAAAAGTTTTCCCCAATATGAAAAAAGTTTTCCCCAATATGAAAAGAGATTGAACTCATGGGGATTGATAAATGACATGTTCCAAATTAAAGATATACATTACATCCCCGCATGCTCATCACTGCCTCATGAAGATCAAGCTTAGGTTTTTTCGTTCACTATCAGTCCAGTATTAAGGTTAGTTTAGCTAAAATAGTTCCATAGTTCCTTTAATAATGATGAGAATATATAGTATGATACTGTACATACAATACAATAGAAAACAATACACAAAATACGTATCATAATACCTTGGAATCTACGTAGCATGTGGTGACCCCAAAATACATGTACATTCTAAAAACAACTGGAAATAATCATAATATTGTAAAAATACTGAGTCACATTTTTGTAAAAAATTTAGCTACAAATGATTTATAACCAAAATTGTGGCCATGCCAAATCTTTTGCCCACGACGATACGTGCAGACATTCATGTATGCCTGTGTGTTTGTGCGTCATGCATACATCAATGCATAGTGTGTGTGTGTGTGTACGTGCGTGTGTGTGTGTGTCTGCGTGCACTTGCATGTGTGCCAAACCAATTCCCAATCTTTTGTGTGTGTGTGTGTGTTTGTCTGTCTGAGAGGGTGATAGATGGATGTGTAGACAATAGAGGGGGAGGAGTGAAGGAGCAAGAGGGGTCTCTCGTTCTCTTCCTCCTCCTCTCATCTGCGTACATCCCTCCATCACAGCATCTCTCTGACGCACAGAGAAATTACCCCACAGAGTGCTACAGAGCTCTGCTAGCTGAGTTCCAACACACACACACACACACACACACACACACACACACAGTGAGAGGGAATATAACAGAATAGGCTATTTTTACCCAATATTTGTAAGTAAGAACCTAGAAATGCACTCAGATATATTAGTAATAAGGTGCATTTTTAAGTTGTTCAATGTTGTATTTTGAACAACCCACAGCAAAATGGTACAGGCAAAAAAGGCCAATATCAAAGTACATTATATGCAATGGGGCACACACCACACACACACACAAACAAACTTGCGAACAAACTCATAAAAATAAAAAAAGTAAAGCAACAGAATAGTTTTTTTTTCTTTCAATCATACAGAACAACACCTTTGAGTGTATTTTTGTGGGTGTGAAATTTGTTCTGAAGTTTATGCCTGCTGCTCATCACTAAGCAACACACACTCTTAAACCCAAGACCCCATTCTCTCTCACACACACACTCCTGCATTGACGTCAGAGACCAGGGGGAAGGCAGAGTGTCTCTGTGTGTGTGTAAGCTGACATTGTGAACAGGAATGAATTCATGGAAGTACAGTAACAGACTGGATATAAGTGTGCTAATAAAGGAGTGTGTGTGTGTGTGTGTGTGTGTGTGTAAATACTGTAGATACGAGAGGATGTCTATTTCAGCTTGTGCAAATGTGTGAAATGAAGTGAGGTGTGAAGAGGCACTAGCCTGTAAAAGTAATACTATGCAATGTGTGAACAAATGTGTGTGTGTGTGTGTGTGTGTGTGTGTGCTTGCACAGTCAGTCAAAGGATATACTGAAACTGACAGCAGGTAAGTCATTAGTATACCTTTGGGTGAGTGTTCTGTGCCTGTGTCCTACGTGGTCCTTGGTATTGTTTTGCCATTAGCAGTGCCTTCCTTCACTAGTACCCCTAATTTAGGGTTAGAGTGAGGGTTGAGGGGATTAGGTTTATGATTAGAGTTAAGGTTGTGACCTTTGAGCGTCCTGCATCCATGACTACTGCATGCATGCGTTTATTCAAATCAGAAACGGCTAAACCTGGAACTAACTGTTGTGTAAACATTTGTACAATAATTTAGTCGCTTTGAAGTGTTGCAGGACCAGACAGATAGGTTAAAAAAATGTGACTTGTAGCGCAAAAAATATGGTAGATGTGTTGAACAGCCACCTTAGACAGACAATGATACAACAATAAAAAAGCATAGACAAAAGTTAGTGAAAGAAAAGGCATTTAAAGATGGGATTCTTGAAGCGGTCTCATGGTTATTGAACTTAATAAATCCTTATAAAGGGAGATCTGATTTTTCTTATCAACACTACGCACTGTCTCCTCTATGGGTGTGTAGTGGATGGTCTATTGGACTGCACTGGCTCACTGTCAACCACAGCTATAGGGAGGGAAAGTATCTGTTTTAGAATATTAGCTCGATAACAGGTTGCCACTTGCCATAGACTTTACAGAAATGTAAAAAAAGAGAAAAACCTCTGTGCACTGAAATGTTACATCATCCAATTCATCCAATTGTGTCAAACAATTTACCGAAAATCTCAGCAATAAAATTTTCCATTTTGAGAGATCCTATTTGATTTTTTAAACATCCTCTACATTTGTATTGTTCCCCTTGTTGCAATCCGCTGTTGCAATCCCCCCTCCCACACATCTCCACCTATATTGAGGTGGAGATGTGACTCTGACTCTGGACCAGTGGTTCTCGACACTTTTGCTGTCATGTCCCCACTTTGGAAGGACAAATAATTGTGACGCCCCAGCCTGTGAAGGAGCAGATTTGCGGAGCAGATGATGCTCATGTGAGGAATCACTGTGTATATACAGGCTTTCTGTCAATATATAGAAGCAGTCAATCGGGACTAGAACTCTCAAAACCACTTTTGCACTCGAGCACGGTCATCGCAGCGACCAGCAAACACCATTGGAGGGGGAGGAGCTCAATTTACTGTCATATGCGCATATCTAACGAATAGATGTGCATTTGAGTGTCATGGTCCCTCACTCGATTGCAAAGAGATGGCTCGCGCCCCACCTGCCATGTGTCTGCGCCCCACTAGTGGGGCCCGCCCCACAGTTTGAGAAGCACTGCTCTGGACAAAGTCTTTGATTTGGTCCCTATTTGCTCAGAAACATGTTTTTATTTGGGATGAACAAGAGGGGTGAAAGGACGCACCCTTGTGGTGAGCCTGTGGAGGAGCAGAGCGGAGCAGATGATGCCATTAGAATCAATGTGTTTCACTTTCCGTAAATATATAAAGCAGTCAATCGGGGAAGAACTCGCAAAACACTTTTGCACTGAGCAAGGTCTGAGGACCCAAACATTCTGGAGGGGGTGGAGTAACTTTTTGCAACGGTAAACAATGATGTGCAAGTTCTTCCCTCACTGACTGCTACATTAACCAGAAAAATCACACCCACACAGCCTTGAGTTATTGGCGCAGCACCATACCTCATTAATTTAGCCAAAGGGGCTAAATTCAATGCATTTCAGTGATAAAATGTTCTGTTTACTATCATGGGAATGGTTTTTAGAATGTCGGAATGTTCAGCCTAAAAAGCACCTTGGTTCAGCAACAATCTCGGCAACATTCTAACCAAGCCTCGAGCCTGGCACTGCAACGGCAGGAACTCCAGTTAGTCATCTATGCTAACAAGTTAAATTTACCCTAATCAGCCATCTGTAGGTAAAGCCCTTGTAAAGACCTAGTCGTTATTTTATGTTACTTTACACTGACATTATATTAATTCATGGAAGACACTGTCAGACAACGACACAAAGTTCGACTACCGACAAACACTGAGCGGGTCCAAAAAGCGCGCCCAGAGGAAGGCTATATTTGTGAGGATTATGACCCAGTAGAGGAAATAAAAAAGATGGTGGACAGCTATAATGAGGAAAAGAGGACGAAACGGGTATGTAACGTTAAGTTGATGTCACTGATGAAATAATGGTAGAACTTTTCTGTATTAACTGTAGGCTGTCACAAAATGTTATGATCTTAGCTTAGTTAGCACTTAGCTATTAGCCTACCTCGAAAGAAGATCAGTCAAATTCCTCTGGTCAAACCCTGTCAAACCTGTTGGATCTGAACCTACTAGCAGAAGTAGATTTACAAAATTAATGTAGGCTACCGATCACGTCTTTGGAGAAAGTTTCAAGGCACTAGCTTGAGGTGCAAGTTGCATGCAATATCCGTGAGGGAAACCTTAGTTGGGACCAAAATTTCTCACGTCTTCGGTAGTGAGTGACACATCTCCAATAGCTTGAGAAATAGAGCTTTTGTTGAAATTTACCGAAGATATCATTTAAAGGCCTATTTTGTAACAAGGGAAAAAAATCTCTAGCCTAATTGGCTATAGTAAGCACTTTGGTTGTAAAGGGACACAGGACTGGACATTTAAGAGCATCCTTATGCAGTGTCATCATTAGGCTAACCCTCCAAAAGCCAAATTCAGAAATAGGCTGCAAAAATTGAGTTGTTTTCATAATAATTTCCAAGTAGCCTAATATCTATCCAAACAAACCAAGTAATGCATTTCTCAAAATTATTCATTTTGTTCTTTTGCTATTGGACTTAAGTTACAGAAGCAATTTTTTTCTCTCTTTTCGCTCTGAGCAAAAAATCTTTATCACCTACAGTTCATACACCAAACTTTGTTTCCACTGTCATTCCTAACTATATTTTTAAGATTTTTACAGGGGGATTTGTTGACTTATTACACAGTCACAAAATCTATTAAACTATTGGAATCGGTTTGATCTGGTCTCTGATGAGATTTTATGTTTGTAGAATCAGAGACACTTAGGAGGTAGATCCTAGAATGCGCCAGAATAGCCTATAACTACACAAAATAAAGACACCACAAGTGTAGATGCACTAGAAGTGGGTCAGATGGTAAATGATGAACATTTCTTTTCAATGTCTGTCAGTAATAGCCTACCAAGGTAAAATAGCAGAGTAGCTCTCGGCTACATTGATATTGGGCAAAGTAGCTCTCAGAGGAATAAAGGTTGGAGGCTCACACTTTTAAGCCATCATTCATGTCACGTGATGATTTTTGGAGGTGATCACGTGCCATAGTCTAGAGGCTCGAAGCTGCAGCCTATGAGCTGCAGTCAGCAGGCTGCCTAGTGCCTAGCGCTGGAACCGAAATAGCCAACTAACGTGAACCGACGATTTCTTATTTAGCAATCACAACCAATCTCGCATTTAAAGACGTACCTCTACAAGGAGACGAGTGGGTTTTAGACGCCTCTTGTCCGTGCAGCTAGTTTTGAGTCTCACGTTATTTGTCATAGTAATCATGTCGGCAGTTCAACGAATGAAAGTAGCCAACGAAAAGCACAGCAAGACAATCACACAACGCGGCCACGTCCAGAAGACCACGGTAACGTTAACGTTGACTATTCGCCATGTATTGGTGAATGGCTAATCATTTATTGTACTGATTGGCCATCCGAATATGGATTTTCTAAAAAATTGCATGATTAACATAATAGTTAATTATCACATTTACCGAGTAAAACGTCTGGAAGCAAGTTCAATATGCTAGCTAGTTAGCACTGCGTATCGATAGTGGGCCAGCAATCGTGTTTGAACGTATGATGGCTGGGTAGCTTTGTCTGTTGACATACTTAGCATGTAGCTAATCAAACCTAGTCTTTTATATTTCTTGGACTTCATTGTTTGAATGTAATGTATTCGTCTATAGTCTAATCAAATGAACAGACAAATAGTTGTGTTTTTTACGGTTATATAACGCGTAACAATGTGTCAAGTGTATGCTAATGCTACTCTGTAACAAATCTCCGACAGAAATTTCTGACGTCAGAGACATATGTATGTGCTTGACACTCACTGATTTAGCCAGTATGACCTGCAACTCAAGGCAATGAAATTACAGAAGGTTACGTTTTATTATACAAAGAGAGCGACACATATGAATTGCGTAGCATTATGGTGTCTTCATGAGGGGTACAGGTATTATGGTTTTCTCAGTGCTATGTTTATTTTTTCTAACTGTATTTTCCCCTGTATGTTGGAGTGCAGCGAGTGGTGAATGAGGACAAGTCTCCGGTAGGCCCGTGGCTTTTGGCGCTATTCGTCTTCGTGGTGTGTGGATCAGGTAGGACCTGACACAGACTCTTTATGATTGTAGATCCACTAACCTCTACAGAATGGACCCTATAACCATATCTTGTCTGTACTCACTTGAGGCTACCAACAAAGAAAGCATTATAATTCTGTGTTTGCGTACATTTTCATAGCCTAGCAGCAGCACTCCACTATTTGAATAGTAAACAAATACAGAACCTGTCTTACTGCAATTACAAAACGCATAATTTGTTTGAAGGTAGAGTGTTTCCTTATATTTTAACATTGCAGTGCAATTTGAGACAGCCTGTCCACAAGTTGTTTTCTGTTGCTTCCTATTATTGCGTATGTGCTCAAAGCAGTGTTGCATATAAGGTTGAATATGTGTAGGATAATGGTCATCTCTGCCTGTTGTTTCTGTTTGCAGCCATCTTCCAAATAATTCAGAGCATCAGACAGGGCATGTGATTGCTTTTGCCTCAAGAGTGACTTTCACCATCTGCCATCCTCAAGTGATGCCGGGACAACCAGCAGGATAACCCCACCACTCCATCCCACCTCACTCCACCACACCTTCAAACACACACACACACACACACACACACACACACACACACACACACACACACACACACTTTTACCCAGTCCAACCACTTCTCCATCTTCCTCCTTTTTCCTCTGACTCTTTCATGTTGCCTCCCTTCTCCTCCCCTCCAAGTGTCCAACCTCTTATACTGTGAAACTGATAGTTTCTATCTCTTTGCCTCATTTCCTCTTCCCCTTCCACTTTCTTTCCTCTCAGTAGTTTGAAATTGAATATAATTGCCCCTTATCCTCAAACCCTCAACCATCATACACAACATGCACATGTACAAGCCATTTTGGCTCCTTATACTGAAAAATGCCAACTCCTTTGCATTTGTAAATTAATAATTATTGTGTGGTTTTTTTTTTCACTGTTATTTCATTTTGAAGAACCTGTCACTTGTTTATTAATGCAGAAACAGATTATTATTATTTTTTTTTGTTTTCCCTGTGATTGGCTCACCATGGTCTCTATCTCTGATTTGATTGGTGAATGAGGCAGTAAGGGCTTTGCGAAGGCCAGGGTCAAGTATCAATTTCAATCTAGTGTACATCTGATTTGTGGAGATGTCCCGCTTTTGCTCTGCCCGCAGCTCCCTACAGTGAGTAAACGCCCACATGCAAGGCTGTCCGATAAGATAAGACTTTTATTTACTGTGTTATTTGGTGTTCTGGGCAATGCTCCATTCTTCGTATTCTCGGTTACGGATTTGGGTGTCCCCCCGTATAATTACCATTGGTTCTGCCTTCAAGTGTTTGGTCTCATGGCAGGAGATAAATCGTACAATAAATCTCAAAATAAGTTAAGTGACTTTGAAGTCTTAATTTAATTTTTGACAAGGTCATTGTGGGGCCAGTGATATGGAAGAGAAGACCCATACGTTGTGACGCAGCCCTTTTTTCTGGTCATTGGAACGCTCTGTGTAGGTTGCTCTGAATGGAGAGGGTAGTGCGTTGCAATAGGTGGGTCTATGGGTGCTGCACCACATTTCTTGCATGGACTTTACTCTGATCATATTGAATGATTCTGCTATCTTTTAAAATGTGTACTTGTACACAAAGTCCTCAGATTCAGATACATCTCCATTTGAACGTACACAGTTTTGCTAGGTATGTTCTTCAGAGTGGACTGTTTATATTCCAACCCGGATAGCCATGCTGACCCCCATACACTTCTGCCTCCATGTCTCATGCTATGCAACAATCGGTTTTGTTTGCTTCAGGTCATTTTTTGTCTCTTCTTTATTTTCTTTTTTTTCTTTTTTTTTTTTTTATAAATAAACTGATATTTTCTCTAACAGAACTTGGATCTGTTTTGTGTGTATGTCAACAACCAATTGCTTCTTCTTAGGGTTCTTCTTAGGGTTGGACAAGGATGCCGCTGCGTTAACAATCTTGACAGTGCAATCAGATAGTGTACCGGTAGGTGGAGACGTTGTGCGGAGCACATTCAGAAGTTGTACACAGCACTGCCGAAGTAATGCCTGTGAATATTCACGGACTTGACAAAATAAAGTAGCAGTTGTATAGTGTGTAATAACTTGCCCCCGACAAAAATTGTAATATCAGAAATTAGTCTTAATGAGGGTTAACGACCGTAACGTACTGTAACAAACCACCGTGCCAGATGTTGTACAGCTATTCTTTTGGTGTCTACCTTTTATACATAATGGTATGTTTTTATAAATATACATTGTCTGACACTGTCGTGTGCATTTTAAGGTCCAAGACTAAAGCCTTTCCATTGCGGGTCAGTCTTTCCCTTTTTGGCTTTCGTCTCTCGCACACAAATACACGCCCACACCCTCACTCTCTGCTACCGACTGTCACTCGTTTGTCTGCGCGGTGACGTCAGTCTTCTGAAGAAGATGGCGGCGTTGGAGAAGGCGGAAGGTGAGGAAGGTTTCGAGCTGCTTCTCTCTCATCTCTTTAACCCTCTTGGGTTTTTCCGTTATTCTTATCCAATACTGACAACCTAGGGTCTTTTGTACAAACCTTGCTGTGTTGTCAGACGTTGTGATCTACGTATTTATACTGTTAGAAATGCCTTGTTTGGCTAACGTGAACGTTGCATGTTTTAGAACACGTCTCGGTATGACTGCTAGCGACGGGACGGTGTTTAGGTCTTTGTATGTTTGTCATTAAACATCCGAAGCTCATCTGTTTGCTTCGCAATAGCTTGCAACCGGTGCGTAGTGGAGCTCCTGGGTGTCAGTGTATGTTTATTTGACGCCGAGGGTTGTTGTCTTGTATGTATTTGGGTTGTTAGCCGAAATTGTGGCTAGCTGATTAGCGAGGCAGGCTGCAGTCGGAGTGCTTAAAATGGTTTCTGTCGGTAGGCTACAGAACAGGGTGGAGGGAATCGATCCATTCCCTGTTTTAACTGGGGCCAAGCCACAGGGGCTTATTTAAATACAAGTCTTCAGCTTAGTGACTTTCTGTGTTATTATGTACAATATGTAATGTTGCGCTCCGAAACGATGTTTAATTGGCAGCACAGCAGCTCTAGTGTGTCTCTCACCTGAGGCAGTTACGGATGCGCTGCCGCTGGAAGCTCAGAGCTGTCATCGTGCAAGCTCGAACTTGAGTTCTCGTGTCGTTAAAGTGGAAAATAGGGGAAACATTTATTGACCTGTGTAAATGCATATTCTTAGATAGAGTGAAATAGATTTGCGAAAGACAGATATCGTATCCAATGGCGGATTTGCTGTGGAATCTGAGTGCTTTGATGATGTAAACACCATCAACTTCCTAAGACTGACAATCCGTGATATAACATGAACAGTAAATTTAGGTGATATCCACATGCTATACATTTAAAATGAACAGCACTTGAGACCCGACTCCGATGAGGAGAATAGAGCCCAAATTTATGCTCTTTCTCACGCCCATCACCATATGCCTTTACACCACAGGATCCTGCGGGGATGAACAGTATTGATTGCCTAATGTCACATACGGACAGTCGGGCTGTGGATACGTTGTCTGAGTAGAGGATTTGAACTATAGGCCTGAAGTGTTGACATTTTATAGTTGGACTTTTGAGTTGCATTTTTGTCTGCAACCATACACATTAACAATTGAGGTGCTGTCCCACAGGCGACTATATTTGGCTAACTGGAATTATGTGAGCACTGGTTAATGAGACGGACTGATGTTTCGCAAGTGAAGGCGGCTGCTTCAGTGTAACGATGTATGGTACATTAACTAATTAAGACATGACTCACGGGTATACTTTCAGGTGTGTGTGTGTGTGTGTGTGTGTGTGTGTGTGTGTGTGTGTGAGAGAGAGAGAGAGAGATGTGTGTGTGTGTGAGTGAGTGAGAGAGAGAGAGAGAGAGGGGGGGGGGGGGTATCCGATCATCAACGTTAAAAAGCGGAATATTCACAGGTTTTTTTCTGTCATGTATCAGGGTAGGCTACTGCATAGTAGGCCTACTACAAGCTTAGACCAGTCCATTCATTGATTGAATGCATCATGTTCATCCAGCATTAACTATGTATGACATCCTCCTCACGCACTCACAGTGACATGTACACCAAGTTATTTTTGGTCCTCATTAAATATTATCCACTTCCAAGAGTGATCTTCGTGAGAGAGAGAATTAACTTGCTTTGGCCTGAGTTTCTTTTTGTTTGGCTCTGGCTGACACCAGGAAAAGGCTACATATCCCAGACCCCCTTAAGAGTTTATTTTAAAGCAAAATACCATAACAAACTGCAGAGGTCCCGTCTTGGTGTCTGTGTGAGTGCGTGTGTGTATATGATTTAGGGAGTTTGTGCAGGTTCATGCATATCTGTAGAGTGCGTGTTTAGTAGCTAGCTTGCCCGATACAAAGCCACTGCAGTGTAGCCAGCTGGTCAGCATTGGTTTAGAGTTGAAATTCAAAGAAATTTCAATGGTTGCTCCAGTGCTTAATCATATAGCCTAGACAATGACTGCAAACATAAACTTTGAGTTGGTAAAAGGCTGTCGTTCTTTCACTTTAGCAACTCAAACAATTTGATTACCAAAGAATGTTTGATGCAAATTGAGACAGTTTGAGGCAGAGAAACCATAACCGGTAAATAGCCCAAATTAGAAGCATTATTAATTATGTGATCGTTGATTTAACCGTCCTTATCTGGACTCAGATACTGTATGTTTTTCACCAATTGCTGCACCAATAGCTGTAGGCCTAATTAGGCTATTAAACTCGTGATTTGCTGAGAATTTGAGCACAGTTCTTGCCCTTGAATATCAGACTGCATACTGTAGCTATGAAATCCTTCAGATCAGAGAGCTGTTCTCAGTAGTCAACAAACTAAAGGATTTAGTCATGGATTTGAAACCAGAGGAAGTGCCTCTTCTCTTGAAATGAAAACATACCGTCAAAATGGTTTGAGAACACACTTGTGAATTGTCTGCATCTCTCGCTGCGCAGGACAGCCATGGTGCAGTGAGTGCCAGAGTTCCCAGCCCAGTTCAGCTCAGCAGGGGCTTAGGAGCGCAAGCAAGCAGACAAACAAATAAGCTTTTTCTCTCTGCCAGGGGTTCATTTTGCCTACGACACACATGCTTGTGTGGAGAGCCAAACCCCCTCCTTGAGTTGTGTGGAAAGACAAGCCACACACACAGCCACATGACACGGCCTTGGGTTGTGTTGGTGAAAGCTTAAGGTAGCTGTGGCAATCTGCTTGCTGGGATGCGAGTTTTTGCAGAAGATTGACAGGCACAGTGTTGCCATGGCAGCGCCTGCAGTGATGAAGAGTGTAGAAGAGAGGAGTGAAGAGACACTGACTTCTCCCTTTCTCTTTTCCTCCCTCACTTTTTCCTCTCTTCCTCTGACTCAGCTGAAGCAGTTTCTTTTCTTCCCTCTATTTTTTTCTGTCTCTTATGTAATTTGTATGCTTGAGCGCTAGATCAATTTACGTTGGTTGTTTGAATGGCAGGATGTTTGTGTTAATATGGCTGTTGTGGTTGTGTAAACATGCGGGAGATGTCGCCAGGAGAAACAGGAGCCGTATCCGATCAGCTTGCTGCATCTGCTCTCTCTCATACAGTGATGGGCATCTCTCTCTCTCTTTCTCCCTTTCTCTCTCTCTCTCTCTCTCTCTCTCTCTCTCTCTCCTTCTCCTCTTTCTTTCTCTCTCTCTCTCCTCTTTCTTTCTTTCTCTCTCTCCTCTTTCTTTCTTTCTTTCTCTCTCTCTTCTCTCTCTCTCTCTCTCTCTCTCTCTCTCTCTCTCTCTCTCTCTCTCTGTGGAGTCTAGGTTTAGCCTACTGTTTTAGTGACAACTCATCCATGAATTAGTGAGAGGTATAGGCACACAGTGAAGTGCAGTACACTGCTGGTGGTGCCTGAAGAGCAGTGAGGGCTTTGGGGCCTCACTCAATGGCACCTCAGCCATAGATGTGGACAGGACAGTAATGCTCAACCACTTCCCTCACCCACATTTTCCCTAACAGTCAGGATTCGAATCAGATACTCGGATCACATACCTGAAACCCCTAAGCAGCAGGCCACGGTCCTGATCTTGCAGATGTCACAGTGTCTCAGGTTGTGTCGCTAGACGTTTGCATGCTAACATATTTCTACTGATAATGGCAGATTTGTGGTCATGACATGTTGGGAAGGCTTTTATTGGGCCATTTCATGAGATGGCCATACACAGAATGAGCTTGTAGGAACGCGTCTGTCCTAAAATGTTTTATACTGTACGTGTATGTACGTGTATGTAGCCTATTTGTAGCCAATATACAGTAGCCTATATATATTTAAATAATCTCCATGTTTAACTTGCAAAATTATTATATTTTCTCCTGTTGCCATAGTAACAGTGGTTGCTATGCTGAAGTTCCAACTGAGGCAGTGGTTTTGTAGCTGGCTGAGTGGAGCTATGGGCTTGCTTATGTCAGAGATCTCACAGTGCAACCAATGTGAGCACACATTCAATGAAAAATTTTACTTTTTCATGGTTGTACCAGTGCACAAGCTTTTTCACAATGACTTTACAAACTGACTGGACGCAAACTTTGATTTAGTGAAATTTCCTAGATGTTCCTTCTCGTTTGGCCTCTTACTTGGCTTGGTTTAACATGTGACTACATGAAGGATGTCCATGTTTGGATTCCTCGCCATAGTTATGCTTGGGCCATGTCCCTGCTACTTACAGTATCAATACAAACCTATGCCCTTGCTCAGAATTCTGTGAAGAGCTGTCCATGGTATTTGTCTTGTCAGCCCTACTACTTTCCAGTGCACCTAAATGGTGATAACATTGAACGATAAATGTAAAAAAAGTAGTAGTTGGTTAACTCTGTCACACCAGTGGATTTGCTTGTGCTTGTACTATTTAATTTTCTTTGCAAAGACTATTCAGAACAACTAAGGCAGACAACCCCCTGCCCTCTATCACCTACCACCTGCACGTACAGTACATCACATATGCATAGGTTAGCACAGCGAATTTGCTGTCCTTTGGATTGTTGTGATTTTCCCATTTGACTGTCGGTAGCCTTTTTCCCATCGAGTTATGCTATAGCCTAGGCTGCTACAGGTTCACATCTTCTCTTATTTGAGAAGACGTTCAGGTATAGGAAGACAAATTGATGGGCCTAAGAAGTGATGGTTGATGTTATAGTCAGAGTATTAAATTGGAACACATGCTGAAGGAGCTACTCTAGATGTTGAGATACTGTCCACACACACACACACACACACACACACACACACACACACATACTGTGCTATCCATGTTCCCATCTTGCTGTTTGACTTGCAAATAGGGGGTGAGCAGGGAGGGAGTGTTGAGTTAAAGTTCCAGGTAATCACACACTCTTTCACTCATGGGATCCAAGCTGCTGTCTCCGAAAAGAGTGCAAACCGACAGTAGCCTATACTAGGCTTTTAGAGAATCACTAATAGGATACTGTGATAAGATAATTGCCCTGCCTGTTCACATCCCACTACATGCACATTCATATCTGAGACCAAGGTACTGTGTGTGTGTGTGTGTGTGTGTGTGTGTGTGTGTGTGTGTGTGTGTGTGTGTGTGTGTGTGTGTGTGTGTGTGTGTCTGTCCAGGGTGTGAACATAAAGGCTTTTGAATCTTCTGAGGACACTTTACTGAAAGACACCTTTCTTGTTTCTCTGATTCTTACATGGGAGAATGTCTTGTCTTTTCTTTCCTTTCTTTTTCATGACACATCACTCTCTCTCTTTCTCTTTATGCTGTTCTGTCTCTGTCTTACCCACACACACACACACACAAATAACTGTAAAAAGATGCATGAAGATTCTACACCCACTCCTGTGGTATCTAGGCAACAGAGCTATAGAAGAATGAGCTTACCAGTCATCACGATAAAAAGTGTGTGTGTGTGTGTCTGTGTGTGTGTGTTGGGGTGGGTAATGGATACAGTATGTGTGAAGACATGGCAAAAGCTGTGTTGGGGGACGGGGGGGGACGGGGGGGGTGAAGACTTTCATGCAGAGAGACTGTCATTGAAAAAAAGGGTGGTGTGGCCCTGCTCTCTGTCTCTCTCTCTCTCTCTCTCTCTCTCTCTCTCTCTCTCTCTCTCTCTCTCTCTCTCTCTCTCTCTCTCTCTCTCTCTCTCTCATATATATATATATATATATATATATATATATATATATATATATATATATATATACAGTATATATTGAGCAGGGCCACACCACCCTTTTTTAAAGATAACTAGATAAAAAAATCTAGTTGGCCTAGTGTGGCCCTGCTCAATATATATATATATATATATATATATATATATATATATATATATATATATACACATACACAGTATATATTGAGCAGGGCCACACTAGGCCAACTAGATTTTTTTATAAAATGTAGTTGATGGGTTTTCATTTGTCTGGCTTGCAAAATGGCTAATTGTGTGTATATGCCTCAGTCTCGCAGCTCGGGGCACAGCTTTTGTGCGTGTGAGCGCGCGTGGCCTGCTTAGTGGAGGAGTGCACCACTCTCACCATGAACAACAAGGAGAGCGCCACCGAGTCCGGTACGTACATTGCACTCTAATGACATCACACACTGTCACACACTTTCACCCGCCCACCCCCAGCGCTCCTCTGTACACCACACCAGGGAGCGTTTGACAACTTTGATGTGTGTGTGTGTGTGTGTGTGTGTGTGTGTGTGTGTGTTTCAGAGATGAAGGTGTTTCTGCCCAACAAATTGCTGGAGTGTTTGCCACACACTACCAGCCTGCCCAAAGAACGACTGCGCTGGAACACAAACGAGGTGAGAGAGCACCCACATAGGCACTAGGGCTGTAACGATACACCCAACTCACGATTCGGTTCGTATCATGATTTTTGGCCTACGGTTCGATGCACCCCACGATTTTTTGAATATATCTTTTAGATAATCATTTATGGCTAGAATAGGATACAAGAGGTGACCAATATATATTTTTTTAAGTTTAAAAATAATAATGATATTGTTTTGAAGCTTGGAATCACCATTGCATCACATCATGTGGTTGTTTTCTGGACTGAAGGGTTACAGAACTTTGAAAAGGTGTATCACGATACTGCCCTCTTGTATCACGATACAGTATCGTGACTCTGCGTATCACGATTTCTCGATTCAATACAATATCGTTACAGTCCTAATAGGCACCAACAGCATCATGTCCTTTTCATACCAAAATTGAAGTCGCTTTCAAACCGGCTCCATTTTTTTTTTTTTACTGTGTGTGCAATTTTTACGATAGTATGCAAAATACAGACACAATGAACACAGTGTTCTCAATCTTCTACCAAGTCCAGAATGCTTTCTTGGTAGTATGCTTGCCTTGGAAGGCGTACACGACAGAGACAATCAGTGCATCAGTCCGTTAGTCCCATGGAGGTATTAATAAACCTGGAGAAACATACTAAGTCCCGCCTCCCATTCATTCCAATGTGGAATGCTAGGCTAGTGAATTCATCCAAAATTGAACAAAATTTTCAGTTGTCAAGATGGCGTTTCATGGAGCTCACTTCCGACTCCATTTCATTAGGCCAATGAGGGCCCATGTTACTAATGGGGATGAGGGTGGCACACACCTGATGTGCACAAGGAGCTCATTAGCATGAGCTGAAAGTGTAGCATTAACCAATCAGCATATGTCAAATGGAGTCGGATATGATGTCATTTCTGGAAAATGGCGACGAGGAAGTGCAATGCTAATTGGCAAAGCTAATCAGCCAAATCCTGACCCCCTGGTTAGTCCAGCCTTGAGAAATCTACGAATGAAGGGCTCAGTCATTGATAGAATTTAGAAGTAACCTTCACATTAGAACAGTGCTTGGCGACACACAATGAGCTTTTCTCAAAGTCGAGGAAGCATGCTTGGAAGGCTGCTTTTTCGAGCATTCCACGTCATTATCAGTCGCCGAGTACTGTTCCAAAGTCAAGCATCCTTCTAAATTCTAGCGAGGACAGAGGCCTTTGTTCATAGATTTTTCAAGGATGCACTGATGGATCCTCGTTTTTGGAGTGTGCGGCTTCCAAGGCTACTGTGCTACCTAGGAAGCATGCTCGACTTTGAGAAACGCTGAATGACATGAAATACTTGGATAAGCTGCTTTCCAAGCATGCTTCTTTGACTTTGAGAAACATTCAGTGTCTCATGTCTCACTGACGTGTGTGTGTGTGTGTGTGTGCGTGTGTTTTCAGGAAATTGCATCGTATCTGATATCCTTTGATCGACATGAAGAGTGGCTTTCTTGCACATTGAAGACGAGGTGAGTGAATCACGTATGGTCTGTATGCAGTAGGCATAAGGCCATGTCTATGCGTTTTTGATTATACTGTATGTGTACGTATATATTTGTGCATGTATGAATATTGGCATTATGATTATGAGTAAATGAATACAAGAGCAAGAATGCATTTTTACTCTGTTACCTGCTGGTGATGGGTAGCACACAGGCCGGATGCACGCATGTTAGCACCTTTGCCCCTGTGCACTGGTATTCAAATCCCTTTTCTGTTGTCATTTGTGCCCATGGTGTGGTCCTTTGGTTCCCAGGCCACAGAATGGCTCCATCATTTTGTACAATCGGAAAAAGGTGAAGTACCGGAAGGACGGCTACTGCTGGAAGAAGCGGAAGGATGGGAAGACGACGAGGGAGGATCACATGAAGCTAAAGGTGCAGGGCATGGAGGTGAGTCTCTCTCTCTCTCTCTCTCTCTCTCTCTCTCTCCTCTCATCTCTCTCTCTCTCTCTCTCTCTCTCTCTCTCTCTCTCTCTCTCTCTCTCTCTCTCTCTCTCTCTCTCTCATCCTCTCTCTTGCACTGATGTCATATGAGTCAGAGTGCTCAGGTTATCAAGCCAATCCAGCACTGAAGCTGTTAAGGGTTTCTTCCATCACGTATACATGAGTCAAACGTTTGTTTAACACTTATAATTACATCGGTTTCTGGGTTTTTAAGTTTGACAAGTCAAAAGCCAAACTAGCGCGCTAGTGCCACTTGCCCTGACGCATCCAAATAAGCATTTTGAAAGGCTCGACACACAGCATGATACTTAGATCATAGTATTGTCAGGGTCCCTACACATAGAATCAAAGCATTGAAACAGTGTACACAGAACTTATCAAAAACGAAGTATGTTTTCAATGCCCGATTTCCATGTATAGGGATTGGTAATGCTATGACTAAAGTGTATTGCCATATCGAGCCTTTTTAGTACTTTAAAAATAGTGATTTGGATACGTCTGGGCAAGTGGCACTGGTAAGCTCATTGAAACCCATTATATGACTCTTTATTCACCTTATGCAGCCCCGCCCCTTTTTGTCTTTTTTCTTCCGCGTTTGCCCTCCGATTGTCTTGAAACTTCCGTTAGACGCTGCCTCTCATTCAAATCAACGTAATTTTCATGAAATACCACCATCACAAAACTCCTTATTGTAGCCGTAGAAACACTGTTTATACTGCTGAAAACATCATTTTTCACCTGGCGACGAACTGTTCTAACTTTATTGAGGATGTAGTGAGCACAACTTCCTAATAAGACCACTTATATTAGACCGTTAAAACACCAAATATCACAACGCTAAGTCAATGCGTTGCTAGACCGGATGTTGAATGACAATCGTCATGGCAGCGCCCATGTTTACCCGCGGAATAAGGTGAATAGTAACTTTGGCAAATCTTAAAAACCCAGCTACCAACGTATTTTACATTTTGAACACAAGTTTGTGTATACGATGGAAAAAGAACCTTAATGGCCTCATTTTAATTGCAGTCTGCTAGAGGCTTGTGGGCGCTGAGAGCTTGAAGGAAAAATGCAGTGTAAATCAATCCATAGCCCTGTTGTTCAAACTCACCAAGTGCTGTAGGTAGGAAAAAGAATAAGAAAATATAATACAACATAGACCGAGCAGTGAACTGGCAACTAACATTAAGTGAATGGGGCATAACAACTTACTTTCATTTTCATGCCATTATGCCCCATTCAGTCAGCATTAGCAATCAGTTTGTTATCCGGTCTATTTAGCATCAAATTTTCTCATTCTTTTTCTTAAAGACAGCATTCAGGTATGTGGAACAACAACAGGATTATTGACTGATTCACAGTGGATATCTACTGTATGGATTCCATATTAGCCTTGAGTCAGCTTCACTTTTCTCCCCATATGAGATACATTGATTGCACTGACCCCCGTCTCCGTTCTTCTCCTTCAGTGTCTGTATGGTTGTTATGTCCATTCCTCCATCGTCCCAACATTCCATAGGAGGAGCTATTGGCTGCTGCAGGTAAGGATGTGGACAAACTCCCTACGGCTCAAACCCATTACTCAAGAAACCTCAATAGGCTAATTTGTTTACAAAAAATGTTGGAGGCAAAGCATAAGCTTTGGTAAATTCCAATAAGCAAAGGTAATCGCTGCTCTGATAATTACTCCTTGTTAGCGTTCTGTAGCCTGCTAGATTTGTTGTCATCGTTTCTCATGGAGTGTAATCTTTGAAGCACATTAGAAAACTTAGTGCATGATTTCTTTCACTGTCTATGGCGATGTTCCTGATGGGTGTAAAAGGTAGAAATTGTATCCTGCCTGGAAACATGTAATGGTTTTGTAAGGAGGAGAATATAGTGCAATCAGTGATTAAAGTGGGATTTGGCAGGAGGGGGAACTCTCATATTTTGTGTCGGCACAAACAAAGAAAACTGTACGGAAAAAGAATGGAATGATATTGTTCATTTACTGTATCTGAGGTGCCGGTACTGTGTATCCCCGTGCTCCCTCACACTTAAACCCCTGAGTGCAATGTATCCACTGTAAGACATAATGTCAGGGCTCCACCATCTGGACAGAAAGCATTCGTACACAAGCTGCTGTTTACCAAGCGGAACCTTAAAGTTGGTGCTAGCTCATTTACAATTACTAACTAAAATGATCACTAGTATTATCTTATAGCAGTATTACTAAATAGTATTATCTTATAGCAGTATTACTAACTAACATGATCACTAGTATTATCTTATAGCAGTATTGTCTTATAATACTAGTAAATCAAAGGTTGATCCAAGTGTTGGAGTGAAACTCTTATTTGGTCAGTAATAAAAGTGAATTGCTTGGCCATTTCAACAGGTCATTCATCATTCATGTTACATACTGTACATGTAACATAACATCTCTCTCTCTCTCTCTCTCTCTCTCTCTCTCTCTCGTGCACAGAACCCAGATATTGTGCTTGTGCATTACCTGAATGTTCCATCCCTGGAGGATTGTGGGAAAGCATGCCGGCCGTTGCTATGTGCAGTTGCGGAGCGGCGGGACAACCTGCGCTGGAGCCGTGACGAGCTCCTGTCTCAACTCAGGCCCATGTGTGAGTATCCGGTGGGGTCAGCCTTTCCCCACTCACACACAATGACCCACATTGCATTCCCTGCAGCGTTTTTGCAAGCCTCTCTTTAGCTGTGTATGAAAGAAGATTTGTTTATGATTGTGATTTATGATCAGTGGCGGCTGGTACATTTAGGGCCCAGGGGCACCGCTTGTCCTAAAATTTTGAGAAATTCAATTGTCCTAAAACATATAAAATATAAGACAAAGGCTATAAGAAACAATCAGGAGATGAATCATTCTGCTTGCCCAGAAAGCAACATAAAGCCCATGCTCGTTTGACGGTTCTAGTGAACGCTTGCTATTTGTCAGTGAGAGAAAGCCCTTCCCCATCTTTGGACGCCTCTATGTAAGCAATTGTTACATTTGCAATGGTTTGACCCGCAAAGGAATTTAATTGGCGCATTTATCCTCATGTTTTTGGGCGCAGAACTTCAGCGCTCCAACCAATGGCATCTTATCATTTTGTAACAAGCCAATCAGCAGAACAGAAGACGGTGTACCCACGTGTGTCACAGAATCAGAAACAAACGCGTTACTTAGCAACGGCTCTGGTAAATCATTGTCACTAGATTGGTTGTTAAAACAAAGTTGGAGCTACGTGTCGATAATAATGGATGAGACTAGGTGCAGTATATTAATAGAAATGGAAGTGACTGATTTCACTGTTGCCGTTCTGCACTGGATGCATGTAAAGACTTCTTTGAGGTTATTCCCAATTTCTCATGCTATAGATATATTTATATCGTTATATATAAGGGACAAAACAACGCAAATTTATTTAGCCTATCTACCATCAGAGAAGGTTTAAATGGGCTCTGCTACCACCCAGTGGCAACACCAGCAAATCGTTTTTTAAAGCTGCAGATTTCAGATCTATTTTCTCACATCTTGTCCACCTGCGGCTCTCCAATTTGTTTGTTTTTTTGACGAGCTGCCACTGTTTATGTTCATTTTTGCATCATATTGCCTGCGCAATGCAAACAGTTACTCCCGTGCAATACTTGAGTTTATTTGATCTCAAACATTCCCTTTTGTTTCACCTCAAGTTCTTTCAGTTCAGTGAAGGAGAAGCTGAATCAGTTCTCCAAAACTCATGGACGCAAACTCCCCAGCAAAATACAGTCACGTAGAGATGCAAAATTGATGCTGATTTAAAGAGAACTGATTTTGCTGAAAGGATAAGGATAAGTTACAGTAGAGCAGAGGTTTATTGGCTGGACTGAATGCTTTCCCCCTCCTCTTAAGCCCCTTTGCTAGCTGGTCCTACTGGGGGGAACAGAACCTCACCACTGACCATTTCAGACCAATGCCCAGCCATCATGGGATTTATTAACATTAAGGCATATACTCAATCGACTCTATCGAATTAACAATACAAAACATGACATGACATGACACAACAAAAGATCCAAGATGTTACAAGCTGGTGATATTGAACTACACCGTGTGTGTGTGTGTGTGTGTGTGTGTGTGTGTGTGTGTGTGTGTGTGTGTGTGTGTGTGTGGACGCAGTCCACAGCATCAAGTGGTCCTGTGGCAGTGGTGCCAATGGCACAGGCACGGCGGCAGAACTCAGCATTGAGCAGCTGGTACAGCAGATCTTGGACTCCCAGCAGACCAAACCCCAGCCCCGCACTCACACCTGCCTGTGCAGCCCTGCACTGGGTAAGACACACACACACACACACACACACACACACACACACACACACACACACACACACACACACACACACTACACACACCTGCCTGTGCACACGCACGGGTAGACACATATACTATACACCTGTACACATGTGCCCGTGCAGTCACACGCACATGGGCACACACACACACACACACACACACACACATACACACACGACACACACACACACACACACACACACACACACACATCTATTCCCTATACACACCTGCCTGTGCAGCACTGCACTGGGTAAGACACACACACACACACACACACACACATACACACCTATACCCTATACACACCTGCCTGTGCAGCCCTGCACTGGGTAAGACACACACACACACACACACACACACACACACACACACACACACACACACACACACACACACACTGTATGTCTAACCTACACACACCAGTCTGTGCATGTGAGAGTATGTAATGTGATGCTCTTGATTAGGGATGTAACAATACACTCAGCCCACAATACGACCCTCCAGTTGTGGAATGGCACCTCTACCACCTGCGCCACACCGCCCTCACTGTCCACACATTACTTCATAATGATGTAGCCACATCATACTAGCACTGCATGCTGCATATTAGTTTCTTAATGGAATAATCCGGAGTAAATCAACACATAGCCCTGCTGTTTTATGCTGCTAAGCGCTACTGAAAGCCACCTCAATGATCGAATTTTGTGCATCGTAGACCGAGTTTGCGAAACGGCAGCTAACACTAACTGAATGAGGCATGACAAAAACGAAACCTAATCGATTTGCTTTCGTTTTGAAATGCCCCATTCTGTTACTGTTAGCTGCTGTTTCGCTATCTCAGTCCGCGTTGCATGAAATCCAGTGATTGAGGTGGCTATCAATAGCGCTTGGCACTATAAAACAATAGGGCTACGTGTTGATTCACTCCGGATAATTCCTTTAAGGGATACAATCCTATACCAGTGTCTCTGATACAATGTATTGCGACTGCAATGTAGTGTAACTTTATTTGCCACATGCGATGCTACAGTACATGCAACATGGTTCTCTTGGGAATGTTGTCAAGTAAGTAAGTAAAATTGATTTATATAGTGCTTTTCACAAATGATGGTCACAAAGTGCTTTACATGGCAGGCAAAAAATGGGTAAATAAGTAAATACAAAAAAAATATCAAGGGAATGCAGCAAACAACAGGGTATATACAGTATTTCCTAAAACTAGAGTAAAAGAGAAAACAAAACAAAACAAAACAAAACAAAGAAAAGACGAGACAAGACCAAACACTGAGATACAGACAGGTAGAAAAAGGTAGGTCTGTCTCAGTGGGCCCTCCAGAAGTACTTGCTTAAATAATAATTTAATTTAATTAATTTTCATTTCAACTGGTGCAAAAACTCAAAGTTGTATAGAAATTTTGCCAGTCGAAGGTGTATCGTTGCATCCCTACTCTTGTTAGAGAAATTTGCTTCTAGTGGAAAGCTGACATAATTTCTGTGTGTTTCTTTGTCTTTTTTTGTCCCGCCCTCCCTCCCTCTCTGTCCATCAGCCTCTGTGGGAGGGAACATTCCTCACCGTTGTAACAGCACCAAGCACCGCATCATTTCCCCCAAGCTGCCGGCGCGACCCTCGCCTTACCCCGCGCTCACCGAGGTGCAGAACCTGGCCAGCGAGAACACGGGGGGCGCCACCGCTACCGCCGCGTCCAGCCGTGACCCGGGCCTGGCCGACGCCTCCTCCACCACGGCCGGAGACAGGAAGCCCACGGCAGCCCAGGGCCGACCTGCCACCGCCACCTTAAGCCAGGACTGCAGGACGACAACAGCGGCGGCTTCCTCCCCCAGCTCTTCCGCCTCTTCTTCGTCCTCTTCCTCCACGGCCTCCAGCCCGCCCCAGACCACCACGGTTGCCCTGGGCAACGCCAACGGTTTCTACGGTGACCAGCGGGCCAGGGGCTTGACGACAGTGGCGCTCCCCCAGAATGCAGTTATCGTCATGACGACAGCGCCATTGGCAAGCAAGAATGGTGGCGGTGCCAACGGGGTGGTGGGCGGGGGCAGCGGAGGCGAGGAGAGCCAGGGCGAGCGTGTGACCTCGCGTCTCTCGCTGACCCCCACAGGACGCCTGGTGCTGTCGCCCGTCCCGCCAAAGCCCGACACGCCATCCCCGCCCACCGTAGCCGCCTGCAACCCCGCCAGCCCTGTGCCCCCCACGGCCACCGCCACCGTCACCTCCACCCCTGGGGTCGCCACGCTCTCGCTCACGCTCCTCCCCAGCCCTGTGATTGGAGGGCTTCTGCTGACGGACCGCCTCCTGTCCGAAGCCCCCGCCCCTCTCCTCCAGCCCCCTCCTCTTTCCTCCTCTTCATCTTCGTCCTCCTCCTCTTCCTCCCCCTCTCCTTCCCTCCTCCCCCCTCCTCCCCCTCCTCCCTCTCTCCTTCCTCCTCCTCCCTCCCCTCCGGCCCTCGTCTGCTCCCCTCCTTCTGTGCCCTTGACCTTTGACCCTGACTCTTTCCTCAACAGCCCCAAGCAGGGTCAGACGTACGGTGGTCCCACCACGCTTTCAGCCCCCTCCCCCTCCGCTGCCTCCCCTCAGCCCCCTTCGCTCGCTCTCTCGCTCTCCCCCTCTTCCCCGCCCTCCTCTCTCTCATCCCTCTCTTCTGACACCGAGCGCAAGAGCGGCGACAGGGAAGTGCCCCTCCTTCTCGCCACTTCCTCAATGTCCTCTTCCTCTTCCTCCTCGTCCTCGTCCTCCTCCTCTCTCTCCCCTCCCATGTCTCTGGCGCTCTCGCCATCCCGCTCAGCCCCATCGCTCATGCCGCTGTCACTCGAGGCCTCGCTGGGCTTGGATTCGCTGACGCGACCTCTAAGTCCCGCCTCGGACTCCCAGCAGCCCCCACCGAAGCTCAGCCTGATTCGCCGGAGCTCCACGCCAGAGCCTCTGGAGCTGTCGCCGCAGCAACCGGCCTCTGGAGACGACCAGATGATGGTGGTTAGTCACGAGCTCCACCCCTCCGCCAATCACATGTCGCCTCACCAGAAGCCCGCCCCTCAGCTCGTGCCCAATCATCAAAAGCCTAGCCAGCTGTCAGCCAATCCCATTTCAGCACTCCAACAACCAAAACACCAACTTTGCCAGCTGTCAACCAATCAGCTCTCACCCAAGCAGAGCCTGGCCAATCAGGCGCAGGCTGAGCAGCATTGCCAGGCACAGCTCTTGATGCTGCAGCAGCAGCAGCAGCAAGGCCACGGGCGCCAGCCGGGCATCCTCTCGACGCCGCACGGGACACCCATGCTCACACACCCGTTCAACGCCCACTCCTTCACCCAGTCCGCCATGGTCACCCATCACAGCACCCACCAGTCGCCACTCTCCATGCCCGCCGGTGCTCACGCTCACATGCACACACTGGTGCACTCGCCTGCAGCCGTCTTTCAGTCCTCGGCCGCTTCCTGTGGCGGTGTTGTGGCCGAGCTGGGCGTGCACGTGAAGGAAGAGCAGTCATCGCCCCTCTCGCGGCCCCCGACGAGCAGCAGCAGCGGCGCCAACGATGATGACCTGGAAAACGAGGAGACGCCGATGGACACCCAGGTGGCACCCTCCCCGTCCCGCTCCCCATGCCCCGGCGACGACACACACACACACACACACACGCAACACCCACACGCTCAACAGCAGCAGGCCGTGGAGTCAGAGCTGTCATTCGACAGCGCCTTCCCCGAGCTGTCTGAGCTGATAACAGCCGAGGCCAACGGCGGAGGGCAGGGTGGTGGTGGCGGTGGCGGTGGCTGTGGCGTTAGTGGAGGTGGTGCTAATGGCGTTGTGTCCGCGTCGGCGGTTTTGGGAGTGTCAGTCGGCTCCGGACCGGAGATGTTTCCGGAGCGCTACGTGGTGCCCCCGCAGCCCTCGCCATCCTCGGCCTTCATCCCTTTCCCCGCTCACGCTGCTACTGTCGGACCCGGGGCAGACGCCCATGGACGCCCCGCCAACATCACAGACTTCAGCCCCGAGTGGTCCTACCCAGAGGTGAGCCGGTGGCGTGGGGGAGCAGAACTAACTAACTAGTGGTTAGCGTATGGTAATACACTATGGACTTGTTTCACACCTGAACATTCCGACATTCCATGGTAGTAAACTGACCATTCTATCATTGAAATGCATTGGATTTATGCCTCTTTCTGACTTGAAAAAAATGGGTAATAACATTTAAACATGTCTAAATTCACTTTCTTCCAAATAATACACATTTGAAGCACAGAAAATTGGAGCTCCCGAATAGATTGAAGCTTCATGCACATAAATGTAAAACCACTTTTATCTATTCGGGACCTCCAAATTTGTGTGCTTCAAATTTGTATTATTTGAAAGAAAGTGAATTTAGACATGTTTTAAATGTTATTACTCATTTTTTTCAAGTCAGAAAGAGGCATAAATCCAATGCATTTCAATGATAGAATGTTCAGTTTACTACCATGGAATGCTTTAAGAACC
>JAODXP020000028.1:14129001-14151501 GCA_027497455.2 Sardinella longiceps | reverse complement strand
TTATGTTTTCATCTGACATCTGAAAATTATGTTTTGACATGAGGAATTACACATATAAAAGGCTAATTAACAAATTGAGGTTTTATAATGGTTATGAGTTTATAATGTGATAGGATGTTGTATAGTGAGTTCAGAGAAAGATTATTTAGTCTGTTTGAAATGAGGATAGTATACAACATGGGAATCTATTGAAGCAGTATTGTTGCTCATATATACTGTAGATGCATGTGTATGTACATAACTATGTGTATGTAGATAACTGTGTGTGTGTGCGTGTGTGTGTGTATGTGCGCGTGTGTGTGTACAGGTCCAGTAGAGGCTGTAGTGTTTAGCTGAGCCTGTTGCTATTCTTGGCCTCCAACTAAACCTATTTAAACCTCCTGGTTGGGGGGGGGGGGTGTCTCAAAGACAGGGCTCTTGTGTGTGTGTGTGTGTGTGTGTGTGTGTGTGTGTGTGTGTGTGTGTGTGTGTGTGTATGTGTGAAAACTTTACTGTCTCACTTTGCATACCCTTCAAAATCCCTCCTATTTTTCTGTTTCTCTCTCTTCCTTTATCAGTCGATCTATTCATCTGTCTAGCCTCCTTTCTCCTTTGCCTGTCTCTGTCTCCTACCTCCTTCCCTCCTTCACTCAATCCCTCCCTCCCTCCCTCTCTCCCTCTCTTGCCCTCAGTCTCTCTCTCCCTCTGTCTCTTGCCCTGTCAGGCTTTCATCCCTGGCAGTGTGCTATAGCGGCTGTCTCTGGTAGCAAGAATGTGGGTGCCAAATCACTCACACACACACACACTCACACACACACACACACACACACACACACACGGAGTGCACAGACCAGACGCGTTGCTCATTTGGGACTTCCCCTTTGCTAGGAGCAGTCGCTTGGTCACGAAGCTACCGAAGCTACTTTTTTTTTCTTTTTCTTCATCCCTTTCTTCTCCTCCTTCTCTGGATTCTGTGGATTCCCTTCTTTCCTCCCAGCTTCTCTCTCTCCTCTCCTGTGGTAGCCCTCGCCTCCTTTGCTCCCAATTTGGAATACTGTTCTCTCCTCTCCTCTCCTCTCCTCTCCTCTTCTCGTCTTTCTGCGACTACTCTCTGCCTCTGACACTCTCCTCCTGTCTCTCCCTCCTTCTCTCTCTCTCTCTCTCTCTCTCTCTCTCTCTCTCTCTCTCTCTCTCTCTCTCTCTCTCTCTCTCTCTCTCTCTCTCTCTCCCTCTCTCTTTTGTTTTTTCCTCCCTCTCTCTCATCCAGTTGGTGTCACCAGGTTTTTGTAGCTTACCCGTGACGCGTGTGGGAATAACAGATCGAATATCCCACGTGAGAGATAGGGAAAATTTGTGAGTGAGCGTGTGTGTGTGTGTGTGTGTGTATGTGTGTGTGTGTGTGTGTGTGTGTGTGTGTGTCTGTCAGCCGTACGTTTTTCAGCTTTACAAGTTGGTATTCTATAGAATATCATTGTGTGTCATAGAATTAGGTTTGTGTGTGATTTTGTGTGATAGTCAGTGCGAATATTCTGTTTTCAATTTTCGTTTCTTTTCTTTTCTTTTCTTTTCTTTTCTTTTCTTTTTGCCGTTTGGTCAGTGCTCTTTGCTTGAATGCTTTGTGAAAGTGGTGGCATCCACCTCTTGTTCCTGTGAGTCTATGTGCGGCTGTCTTTGTTTGTGTGGCCGAGTGTGTGTGTGTGTGTGTGTGTGATGTCACCATCTCCTTTTAATGACATCACATCAGTTTCCCTGGTGTAAGTAGCCATGAACCTCTGAGAGAGAGGTGGAGGGGGGGAGGCGTGGAGAGAGAGAGAGAGAGGGAGGGAGGGAGGGAGAGAGGGAGGGAGGGAGAGAAAGAGGACAAAGCGTGTGGAAGAAAGGAGAAGGGGAGAGATGAAGGGTTGACCTGCGACCAAAGTAAATCGGCTCCTCCACTCACACACACTCAGTCACATAGTTTGGACAGAAGCTGTGGGGCCCAAATGGATGAAGGAGCCAAAGATGGTGTAGGTAGGCACGGTGTGTGTGCGTGCGTGTGTGTTTGTGTGTGTGTGCGCATCAGTGTGTTGTTTGATGTCGTTTTGTACTTGGGTTATACTTGAGTATACTGTCTGTGGCATGTACAGATGCAGTAGGAACTTTAATAGACACAATCTCTCTCTCTCTCTCTCTCTCTCTCTCTCTCTCTCTCTCTCTCTCTCTCTCTCTCTCTCTCTCTCTCTCTCTCTCTCTCTCTCTCTCTCTCTCTCTCTCTCTCTCTCTCTCTCTCTCTCAGGCATGCACAGTCATGTGTGTACCCAACACACTCTCACACACACGAACACTCTCACACAAGTGGTCATTCCTGGGATGGAGCTAAGGGACTCTCTGGTTCCAATGGTGTTCTGTGTGTGTGTGTGTGTGTATGCAGACTGTGCTGTGCTGTGATGTGCGTTTATGAGTGTGTACGGTGTTCTCTTTGACCTAGGAGATTCCAGGATCACTGTGTCATGTTATATTGGGGTGTTGCACGCTCCCACCCACACTCACACTCTCTCTCTCTCTCTCTCTCTCTCTCTCTCTCTCTCTCTCTCTCTCTCTCTCTCTCTCTCTCTCTGACTAGTCCTATCAGAAATACCATAGCATGCAGAATATTTTCCATGTTGCAAGATCAGTGAAAGAGAGGTGGGAAAAAAAAGAGAAAGAGACAAAAGATAATGGGGAAAGGGTGATAGAAAGATTTATTTTTTTATATTTATGAAAAAGACTTTATCTATGTGATATTAATATATTTATTTATAAAAGTAAATAATTGCTGTTAAGTATAAGTCCAAAGTTATTCATACAGTAGATTATAGATAATAGATAGTAGATAAGAGTAGATTTGTATTTCGTAAGTAGGTCTAGGAATGCTCAAAGATTGAGACAGAAGATGACATGGTGCCAAAGATATAAGAATAAAAGGAAAATATAATGTATGTACTGTATGTCTGTGTACAGAGAGAACTGTGTTGTCCTCTAAATTGATTGATATTCCTCTATTTGTAAGTTGCTTTGGATAAAAATGTCCTCAATGCATAAATGTAAATCTAAATGTGCTTTCTGATGATGGAAGGAATTTTACATTTACAATGAAAATTGGCATCAATACAGTTAATTGGCAGTTATATAGTTAGTGAAGCTCCATAGTGTTTATTTCTCAACTTTTACAAACACCTCTCTCTCTCTCTCTCTCTCTCTCTCTCTCTCTCTCTCTCTCTCTCTCTCTCTCTCTCTCTCTCTCTCTCTCTCTCTCTCTCTTTACACACACATACATAGTATCCTTTCTCAGCCACCATTGGGGATCCCTTTTTACCGGGCGCTGAGTGATTTGGATGTGACCTTGTGGTAGCCCTATTAAGTGTGTGTGTGTGTGTGTGTGTGGGCACCCTAGTGTCTGTATGCTCATCACATTCAGTACATTGTTTGGGAAGAGACTTTGACCGCAGTAAAAACCAAATGTTGGCTGCATATCAATCATAAGATTTATGACGGCAAGCTCTATTCTCTCTAATACTCTGACACACACACACACACACACACACACACACACACACACACACACACACACACACGCACACATACACAGTGACATATTAAAACTTCTTTTTATCAACTTAATTATCGACAGTAAACTGCCCTACATAACTAATTTATCTTTATTGTAGTGAGACCTGGTTGTGCTCTCTTCTAGAAGATTCTAAGGGTCTTCTATCCCCACCTGGAAGATGGGGATATTTTGTGTGTGCGTCTGTGTGTTGGGGTTTGCGTCTGTGTGTTGGGGTCCCCCCCCCCTTGGTCGGAAACCAATCAACTTTGAGCAGCTCCAACGGCTCTCAGTCCTGTTCAAGCAATTCCCTTCGCGTCACATACGTCAGAGGAAAGAGTGATGTGATTGGTTTTGCTTCGGCACAGCATTTTCTAACATCGACCAGTAGAACAACGCATTTCAGGGAGGCGGGTCAACCATGCGTTTTGAGAAATTTTGTTATACCAGACCAAAGTCTCACAGAGCTTTGAAAGCCGATGGCAATCAGGCTAGCTATTGTATTCCAGCTATTGTAGCTATTGTATTCCATCACATACACACACAGCATACAGCTTGAATATATTCCCTAGTCCAGGGGTGGCCAAACATGCCTGCTTACAGACCATAATACCACAAATGAAAAATCCAAGCTACTGTACCAAGGGCCAATACAAAATGAAGAGCACTAGTTTCTAGCTAGTTTCACATGAGAAGGTGATTGAGTTTAGATCAGAAGACCTGCAGACTATCCACCGGTAATGCTACACTGTTTAATGACCACTATTGACCAACGTGTCACACCGCTACTGAAACTATAGCCCCGTTTACATGGACACTTTTAATCTGATTATTTATCCCAATATTTCATTTCAGTGGGCATTTATGAATGCATCTCCTTGGATACTGTTCTATAGAATGCACATGGAATCTTTTTAATCAGATTAAAAGTGTCCATGTAAACCCGCCTTATGATGTGCAAGATAAAGTATACAGTATTAGATTAATGTATCAACGGGCCACATTAAATTACATTATTTGACTTTGTGCCGGGCCGCAATTGGCCCCCTAATCTATTGGCCTGCACAAGCTAGGCAGTTTCCTAGCTTCTACTTTACATAATATAACCTGTTTGGATGGGCTAGCTAGGGCACCCATCGTTGACAGGAGCTTTAAATGTACATTTATTCTGAAAATCACAAGATTAATCTTGTTTTTGTTTTCAATGTTCAGGGACATACAGTATGATGAGTTGCAGGGTTTTGTAATGAATTCATCTGGGTTCGAGAATAAGAATTGCTACAAATAAGAGTTTTTTTCTTGCCCCTGTTACTCATGTGTGCTAATCATTCTGTCTGTAAAGCGCAACGAGGCATTTGGCGCACTACAAATCAAATTGAATTGAATTGAATTGAGTTGAATTGGGTTGAAGGAAGTAGCGAGCTCTCTCCAGTCTGGCTTTGGGATCTACAGTGGCTCTCTCTTTGATCAGGGTGTAGAGTAGCAAGTGGACTCATCATAGTTGATGAAAAACCCTGGAGGAGGAGTGGCTTGTATTTCATCGTACTAATTTTCTCTGTCCCTCTCTCTCTCCCTCTCTCTCTCTCTCTCTCTCTCTCTCTCTCTCTCTCTCTCTCTCTCTCTCTCTCTCTCTCCCTATCTCTCTCTCTCTATCTCCCTCCCTTCGCAGATAATCAGTTTCGCATGTCCATCCTGGAGCGGCTGGAGCAGATGGAGCGGAGGATGGCAGAGATGTCCACTAACCAGCAGCAGCAGCAGCAGCAGCAGCAGAACCTCCAGCAGCTATCCCATCAGCCCATGCAGCAGAGCGCCCCGCCTGCCACCCCCACCACATCTGAGGAGGACACGCAGGTACACACACTTTGTGTGTGTGTGTGTGTGTGTGTGTGTGTGTGTGTGTGTGTTTGAGGGGGCGGGTTGGGGGTGGAGTGTAGAGAGTTTGTATGAGGTATGAATGTAATGTGTTTTTTTTAAGATATTTTAGGGGGGTTTTTTGCCTTTAATTGGATAGGATAGTATAGAGATGGACAGGAGGCAAGTGGGAGAGAAAGATGGGGTGGGATTGGGAACTGACCTCGGGTCAGACTCCAACCCGGGTCCCTGGAGTAATGGTTTGACGCTCTAGCCGGCTGAGCCACGGCGCCCCCGCAGGTACACACACAGACACACACACACACAGACACACACACACACACACACACACACACACACACACACACACACACACAGTGGGGGTTTCTGTCGGTGCTAACAGGACATGTAATCCTGCCTTTGCTCAATTAATCAAGTAGCAGCCGTATGACGCAGATTTCACTGCCTTCAGAACAGTAGGGGCCAAGTGCCTAATGAGCTGTCCATTTGGGAAGGTGACTTTGGTAGCGTGTCAGGTCCCCGAGCTAATGGAGGGGTAACAAGGCAGTGGCACTGGTGAACCACTGGTAAACCACCCTCTAACTTATCGCCCTCTTGGCATGCTCTCTTTACACATGATGGCATTGCGTGTGGCGCTGGGATCACTGTCAAATGGACTAGGCCAAATAGAACGTGTGTGTGTGTGTGTGTTTGGGGGGGGGGGGGTGTGTGTGCACTCTCTCTCTCTCTCTCTCTCTCTCTCTCTCTCTCTCTCTCTCTCTCTCTCTCTCTCTCTCTCTCTCTCTCTCACTGTCTCTCTTTTTCTCTCTCTCTCTATCAATGTTGTGTTAGTTGGCATTCAGACTGTCTGCCTGCCTGCCTGCCTGTGTGTGTCAAACTGTGTGCGTGTGTTTTTATGTGTTAGTGTGTGTGTTTGTGTGTGTGTGTGTGCGTGTGTGTTTGAGGTCAGTGTGTTGTCTCCTTCCTGGGCTAATCCTGCCCTCTTAAGTCCCTTTAATGACTCTTCTCTTCCTCTCTTCTCTTAACCCTTGTCTGCTTCTCTCCATTTCCTCTCCGCTGTCCTCCATAATGTGTTCCGTCCTTTTCTCTCCTGCCTCCCTCCCTCCCTCCCTCTCTCCCCGTCTGGTTTCTCAGTATCGCCTGCCTCTTTCGTGGCGTACATTTTTAGCCAGCGTTTCTTGCGTCAGAGGGGTGCATGGGATGGGGGTGGGGGAGTGGGGGGTGGTGGGGGGGGCAGTGGTGTGTGTGTGTGTGTGTGTGTGTGTGTGTGTGTGTGTGTGTGTGTGTGTGTTCATGGGGTTGGCGGGACAGGAGACGAGGGAGCGATCAGAAGAGAAAGCAACCATATGTAGGTGCAAAGAGGTCACAGCGTTCTCCAGTTTGAGTGTTTGTGTATGAGCTTAGTGTGTATCTGTGTAGAGTAAACCTGCTGGTGTGTGTGTGTGTGTGTGTGTGTGTGTGTGTGTGTGTGTGTGTGTGTGTGTTAGGGGGTGGGGTGGGGGTGGAGTGTAGAGAGTTTGTGTGAGGTATGAATGTAATGTGTCCTATCGGGTGACCCTCAGTGGAAAACTGCCTGCCCTACTCAGCCAGAGAGAGTGAAAGGAGAGAACGTGAGAAGAAAGACAGCAGAGGAGGAAAGAAGAGGCAGAGAGAGAGAGAGAGAGAGAGAGAGAGAAAGAGATGAGAGGCTTGGAGATGAAGAAAGACGGGACAAAAACATAAAAGGATAAACACTGCCCCCTCGCCTCTGTTTCTCACTCCTTCTTTCTGTCTTGTAATCTTCTACTAATTTAGCTATAGGAGATTTAATGGAAGCCGTGTGATAGCTCAGCACTCAAATTCATATTGACCTGCATGTTTCCATTTTTCAGAACTTTAATCTCACTGAAGAAAGAGTTGTTTGCTGTTTGTTGGCCCTAGCTGTGTGTCTCGATCAGGGATCGGGAACCTTTTTAGCTGAAAGAGCCAGGAACACCACATATTTTAAAATTTAATTCCATGAGAGCCATACAATATAGAAGCACGTCAGAGGCATGTCTCTTATTCGTTTGATTATCTTGTCTTTATTCGAAAAATCATCAAAAAGTTCTTTGGCAACATCAACCATCTCACAATTGCTAAAGCACCAGCAAAGCTAGTTGAATCCCACTCACCTTGGACTGAAATAGATAGATGAATGGATTGCAATAGGCCTATTTGAGAATGTCTGATATTTTTAACATTATCATTCTTTTTATTTGAGTTTTGTCTGCGAGCCAGATGCAACCATCAAAAGAGCCACATCTGGCTCGCGAGCCATAGGTTCCCTTCCCCTGGTCTACATGAAATAAATAAATAGTTTTGTCTCACACATGCGGCAGTGGAAGAAGTTGTGTGCCAGTCAGATACTGAGGAAGAAGGGAAAATAATAGCACCAAGTATTTATCCCTGGGGTACACCTTACAGAACGTCTACAACACATACTGTCCATGATGGGCATGGCTTTTTATTTTTCGAAAGGAGTTTGTGCCATTAACTGAACAAACAGTTATTTATGCCCAAGGCAAGTTTTGATTTCTTTCAATTCCATGTTACCCAGGGAAACTCGGGGATTTATTATAAAAAAATGCATCAATTTTGTTTCATATACATGTCATTTCCAGGCAAAAGAAACCAAATGGGGAAGGGAATGTGATGCATCATTTCCAATGGTCTGGATAATTTAGCACTTCGCTGACTGTTTGGTGGGAGTTGCCATGAGGAGATGACGGTCGACTTTGTCTAAAGCTTAGCCTGACAAGCCAGTCTATCACATAAATCTATAGTCTGGCCACGACTGATAGACCCCCGGGTAAAGCGGCTAAAACTAATTAGCGCAACTAGCTACTAACAAGCGATTCAAACAACGCTAAGCCCGCCCAATAACTCCCTGTCCAGATATAACCTTGTGATTGGCTAAACACCACAATGTCTGAATACAACCTAGGGCATAAACAGCTCAGACACCATCGAGGTCTGACCTATGGCTTGTTGCTAGACGTACTCGCTGAGCAAATTCAATTCAATAGAGATCTAGGCTAGAGGTCTGCGCGGTACTAGATTTTCTGTCCCACTCCCGCAGCAGTCCATCCCGCGCCCGCCCGCACCCGCAATGAAAATAATTTTTTTGTCCCGCTCCCACCCGCACTTATACAATCACGTACCGCTCCCGCCCTCAAAAATACCGCAAGCATAAGCGGTGGAGCAGAGTAAGCGGTCGCTCCGGGCCCACGACTAACTGGGACCCACTTTTGGGCAAATCTATCTTGCTGAATTGTTGTAATTGATGATGATGCTGATTTGTACTAGTTGCTGGGGTAAATACAATGCAATAAATATTCCGCTGGTCCATAGATTGCGCTCCAATGCTCTCTTACACTATAAATTAAATAGCTCGCAACAGGCATTCTTCCTCTAACGCTACACTGTTACATTTTAAAAGCGAAACTGATGCTACAGCCAGTAACCTATGGGTTTGCTGAAGTAGGCTAGTCTTCATCCATTTATTACAGAAAATCAAGTGACAGGCCTGTTTGCAAATTTAGAGACATTACCGCGAAGTCCCCCAAAAAGTTTATCCTCATGACGACCTTTGTCTTTAAAGTTCTGCTGTCGCAAAGCCCCGCCAGGATCACCAGAGCCCCGTCAGAATTAACTGCTCATTTCAAATGATAGGATGAGCACCCAGCTCATGACTTAGATAGTTTAGTTTGATGAAGATGTTGTTTCATTATCGAAGTAGCACGTCAGAAATTAAAAATAAAAATCGGTAGGCTATGGGAAGTATTTCAAAGAGACGGTGCTCATGGCGTGAGCATTTGTAAAGGGTATCTACACGGTCAGCACGCACCTGTCTGTGTGGAGCGCGCTGTATGAAAGCATGAGAAATTGGATGGGAAAGGCGTTCATCCACCTAGCAGAGACCATGGTTTTTAATTGTTACTCAAAACATGTCTGTTCACTCGATTGGGCTGATTGCCGTCTTTAGATACCTATTTTCTCTCATCCCTGCCCTTGACTCTTATGAGGAGCGCTGTGTAATTGGCAATGAGTCCTGATGAAAAATAAATGTGGTAATGATAAACATATCCATGTATAATGATAGGCCTATAGCCTATATGGTGCTAAATGTTTAAGTATTAGGGGAGATTTAGGGCAACTTTTTATTTTGATTTCATTTTGCGGGACTGCCGCGAACCATCTGCTTTTACCCGGCCCGCGAAAGTCTCTCTCTACTCCCGCCCGCGACCGCAAGCGGAGCTCACCAATCGTCCCGCGGCGCATTCTTTTGCGTTGGGTCCCGCTGGTCCTGCGGTATTCCCGCGGGAGTGCAGGCCTCTAATCTAGGCTATCAAAATGTAGGGATGAGAGTCAAATAAAGCCTTTCATCACATTCTCTTTTATTTCCCTTCCTCCATCTTGTCTCCTCAGTCGGGTCCATGGTTCGAGCGGCGCATCGTAGGGGTGTGTGAGCGCATGATGGCCGGAGGAAGGTGGGGAGGCGGCGATGGCGGAGGAGGAAACAGCAGCGGCGAGCGCCTGGTTCACTCGGTTCGCCACCGCGGCATGACACTTCTACACCTGGCTGCAGCGCAGGGATACACACAGCTGATCCGCACCCTCATCCAGTGGAGGTGAGGATGCACACACACACACACACACACACACACACACACACACACTCACACACATATATAGAGAGAGAGAGAGGAACATGTTGTTATGCACATGCTAGCATAGCAACAGTTGTTCGCGACAATGCATACTTGCCTACACTTGAAACATACTGTATAGTTTGACATTCCATCATATAATGCAGACACTGTAGGTTGTTATTGACTAGTGATCTGAGATATGTCATGTAGTAATTGTATTTGGCCCTTACCATAGAGATGAGATGGTTTGGGTGAATGAGAAACCGACTTGGGAAGATCTCAGATCTCAGTGCCTAGTGTATGGTTGAGTGGTAATCTAAACTCTTTGTCTCAAGGAATGTGAACTCTGACAGCCTGGATCTGGAGCAAGAAGTAGACCCTCTGAATGTCGACCACTTCTCCTGCACACCACTGGTGAGAACAACATGGCATACAAGCACACGAACACACACACACACACACACACACACAGCAAAAAGTATGCACACACTCACACACACACACACACACACACAAAATACCACAAATGTAATCATTGTTTGTTTCATTTACTCACTTATACTCTCTTTCCTTGGGCCTTCTTCTTTGTCTCCTCCCTCTTTCCTCCAAACCATCCTCTCTCTCTCTCTCTCTCTCTCTCTCTCTCTCTCTCTCTCTCTCTCTCTCTCTCTCTCTCTCTCTCTCTCTCTCTCTCTCTCTCTCACTCTCTCTCTCTCTCTCTCTCTCTCTCTCTCTCTCTCTCTCTCTCTCTCTCTCTCCCTCCCTCCCTCCCTCCTCTCTTCTTCCCCTTTCTCTCCCCCTTTCTCTCTTCCATAGATGTGGGCGTGTGCTCTGGGCCACCAGGCGGCGGCAGTGCTCTTGTATCGCTGGAGCTCTGTGGCGCTGGGCATCCCCGACTCGCTGGGTCGCCTGCCGCTGGCCGTGGCACGTTCGCGCGGGCACACCCGCCTGGCACGCTGTCTGGAGGAGCTGCACGCACACTCCCAGCGCCAGGCCAGCCCCCAGGCCAGCACAGCGGCAGCTGCAGAGGTCACGGAAGCCACACGGCAAGGGCTAGAGGAACAGCCACCACGCCAGCCGGAGCTCACAAACACACACACAAACACACACACGCAAGAGATGCCGGCCACGCCGCCACAGTTGCCACCATCGCCACTCTCTACAAGCCCAGATACAGGTGAGAACAGCACACATACACACACACACACACACACACACACACACACACACACACACACACACACACAGACAGACAATACCCAGTATCCAAACTTAAAGTTTTTGTCCATTTGAATTCAACTAAGCTCTACTTTTGACATTCTGTGTTCCTCCATCTTTCTTTCACACTCTTTTATTCTCTCTCTCTCTCTCTCTCTCTCTCTCTCTCTCTCTCTCTCTCTCTCTCTCTCTCTCTCTCTCTCTCTCAGGTCTCAGCTCCTCCAGTAGCATCCCGTCTCCTAGTGACCCTCCGTCCCCGTCCCCAAGCTCCGCCTACTCCAGCGGCTCGGTGCCCCTGGGCTCCCCCGCCGAGAGCTTCCCCGACCCCATGGACACGTCAGCGCCCTCCTCGCCCTCCTCCTCCTCTTCCTCGCTCCCCTTCTCCCCCTCGCCCCCCTCGCTGCCGCTGGGCTGGGCCGAGGCATACGGTGGCGCCGTTGGCGGAGTTCGAGGCTCGAGCCACGGCGGTCCCGGGTCTCTGAGTGGCAGCGGGCCCGGCGGCTTCTTCCTCATGGACTACGAGTCGGACTGCCCGCCGTCCCCGCCATTGGCCTCGCCCTCGTCGTCCCGCTCGCCGCCGCAGCCGGCTCATGGACGGGCACACGCCGGGCACACACACTCGCCGTATACGCCACACACACACTCCGAGTTTGAGGCCGAGCTGTTGAATTACAGCGAGAATGTGGAGAATGAGGAGTATCTGCCGGCTGAGGTGCTACAGGTGAGGAGACACAGCACACAGACTCACAACCACAGACTCACCAAAATACACACACATGTTGGTAGTGGGAAATTGCTCAGTCCAGCTGGAGTAAATTTATATTTTATTTGCTTCCTTATTAAGAAAATAAAGTTGAATGTCTGCACACTAGCTACCGTTTTGCTTTTTTATTTTTTCACTAAGTGAACGTTTTCGAGCTTCACACTCTTCATTAGACGTGCAATCCGAAAACGTTCACTAAATAAAAAAGCAAAACGGGAGCTAGTGTGCGGACATTCAATTTTATTTTTACAATGCTTTGACCTCTTTGTCCTGCACCTTAATCTTAGATGTGCGCACCACCTTCTTGTTTGATGTACTTCCTTAATGAAATTGAAATCTGAGAAGGCAAATGTTAGCCTGGCCTTGCCTTCCTACGTACTTCCGCTCGATTTTTATCCCCCTCCACGACTCCGTCTGGGATTCCAGCCATTGACCTCGTAAGCATCGACCACATCGATCCTGATCCAGTTAGAAAGCAGAAGGAGGGAGTTCTGAGAGATTACGGCAGGTTTTTGTTGTTGTAGCGTAGCTTACTTCACAACCAAGCTGGTACATAACATAGGCAACGTCAAGCACAAGCATTAGCGATTGTGTGAAATCAGATTAAATCGTTTCAAAATTCTGCAGTTTACGCCTGCTGCAATCGTATGTCAATAGTCGATATCCCAGACCCTTGTGCAAAGCGAAGCTTAGACCAAGGGGGTGATCATGGCCAGGCTAGGCTAGGCTAATGTATTACTTTAAAAGGAGACATAGAATGGAAAACCACTTTTACATTGGCTTTGATGAATAAAGAGAGGTTGAGCATGGTCAAAGAGCTATCATGAACATGTGGCATAGTTCTGCCCTCTGTCATATGGAAATCTTATGTTTAGAAATAGCCACTAAAACATGGGTGAATTAGAATAAAGCCTACAAGTGATGTCAAATAGCGCAAAACCATTGCAGTTCAATTGAGGCAGCCAGAGCGGGACGTAGTTAAGGCAAAAAACACATTTCAATGCACAGTTTAAATATGAGGTTTGTTTGTTAGGCTTGTAAAATATCATTTGATCTTATTTTTTGACAAAATACAATTGAATATATTGTATTTTAACATCAGAGAACAAGGTGCAATACTCAATTAAATCATTCTATGTCTCCTTTAAAAAAGTGTGTGTGTGCGTTTGCATGTTGTTTGTTGTGCTAGTTATCTCACACCCAGTTGTCGGCCATTTTCAGGTCGACATGGCGTCCCTGGCGGAGCAGATCATCGAAGCCACACCGGAGCGCATCAAACAGGAGGAGTTTCCCCGAGGCGCCGAGTCACCGCTCCGAGAGCGACGAGACAACTCGGCCGCCATTCACGATACCATGCCCTGGTTGGCCACTTACCTGGATACCGTGGACACACTTCCTGCCATGTCCCCGCCCAGGTATTCTCACGGGTGTAACAACATTAGATTTTAGTGTAGTCTGCTCATCGATCATTCAGTGCTTTCTCTCTTACACACACAGACACACACATACACACACACACACACACACACACACACACACACACACACACACACACACCACCAGCAGAAAATATATTATAATATTATAATAATAACAAAGTGTTTCTCTGTGTGTGTGTGTGTGTGTGTGTGTGTGTGTGTGTGTCTCAGGTGTGTGTCACGCTCACCGCAGACCCCCCCCTCGCCCCTCAGTGCTCTGGCCCTGCAGCGTCTGCGCCCCCCAAGCAGTGTAGCCTGGGCCGAGTTCCTCAACGCGTCGGCCAACGGCAGGATGGAGCGCGACTTCGCCCTGCTCACACTGACCGACAGCGAGCAGAGGGAACTCTACGAGGCCGCACGCATCATCCAGAACGCCTTCCGCAGATACAAGGTCTCAAACACACACACACACACACACACACACACACACACACACACACACACACACACACACACACACACAGGCAATACAGCATGTTGTGCTTCATCTGTACCACAGCTTCATCTGTACCACAGTTCTACTCCAGGTGTTAGTTAAACACCTGCACATGTCTAGGACTACATGTCACTACAGCAGGCTGTAAGTTAGTTAGTTGATTGGTTTCGGAGCCAAAGAGGCCGAATTGTGCTTTAGAGCAGCCTAATGTAGTGACATGTAGTCCTAGACATGTGCAGGTGTTGTACTGTAGAATGTGGGGCACACAATCCCATGCCAATCCCATCTGGGTGCTACAGGATCTGACTTATTAAAGGAAGGTGAGCAGCTAATTAATTAATTAAATGCATCTCATTAACTTAATCTGAACGTGGTGTGCTAGCGATCAGGAAAGAAGCATGCGCTTCAGTGACATCAGTGACGTCATCTGTGGCACGCACATGCGTCGTTGTCTAGACACCCATTGCCAGATAACACAGACAAATCTTCCTATCCACTAACTATCTTAATGCAAATTGTGCAGATAGACACTTCTTGAATCCTGATTGTCTGTCTGTCTGTCTGTCTGTCTGTCTGTCTGTCGGCCTGTCTGTGTCTATCTGTCTCTTGTGTCTGCCCATGTCCTGTTTGGGACTCGGTCTGGTACCCATGATGTCTGATTGTAAATGTCTCCATGGTTACTGTTTCCTAGGGACGGCGGTTAAAGGAACAGCAGGACATGGCCGCAGCAGTCATCCAGCGTTGCTACAGGAAATACAAGCAGGTATGAACACACACATATGAGGCTCTCATATACAGCTGCAAACAGATACACACCATTGCTCACCTCACACACCTCTCTCTCTCACACACACACACACACACACACACACACACACACACACCTTACTTGTAAGGGAAACAGTATACCTCCGCATGGGGCTTTGTGTTTCCATTTTGCGCACAGTTCTTTCCGAGCTGTCTAGAACCGCGTTGGGGTTCTGTGGCCTACCACAGCAACAGAGTTCAGTTACTGAACCTCAGCCATAATTAACAAGCCCTTTCCATTCAGTCAACGACCACAATAAACAAGCACGCTCACCAGAAATTCTTGGGACCCATCAAGGTTTACCGCACAAATGAATAATAGTGAACACTTCTACAAGTCGCATTGATGACATTACTTTGTCGTCACATGGTTGGTGCGCATCAAGTGTGCACAGAAGTATGCTTGGATGCAAAAACAAGGAGAGATACACATCATCTCAAATAAACACACACACACACACACACACACACACACACACACACACACACACACACACACACACACACACACACACCTTTCACTGTGTTTCCAGAAGCACATGTATATTGATAGGACAGTCCCAGTGTATGTTAATGTTTGTGTTTGCACTGAGTGTGTGTTCAAGGCCTGTTGTGCTGTCTCTGTAACTATTCGGAGCAACTAACCCACACTAATATGTGATGTCTTTTTGTTATTGCCTCTCTCTCCCACGTCCTGCTTTTCGGTCTCTTCTCCTCTCCTCCCCTCCCCTTCCACACTTTCACTGTGTGCACTCGTTCTTTTCTTCATGTCCTCATGATGTGTTCTCTGTCCATGTCTTTGTATGACTCTTTCTCAATGCTCTCGCTAGCTAACATGGATAGCACTGAAGGTAAAGTCTAACGCCTCAGAGCTGCTTAACGTTGCTTTCCTGTTTGTATACATCACACACACACACACACACACACACACACACACACACACACACACACACACACATACACACACACACAAACAAACAAACACAAACAAACAAGCACACACACACACACACACACACACACACACACACACACACACACACACACACACACACACACACACACACCACAAACTCACACACACACATACCACAAACTCACACACACCCAAACACGTGTGTTGTATGTGCTCCTCCTTGCATGGTACAAAAAAGGATTACACTGTGTCTGTTACTTGTGTATGGGGTGTGTGTCTGTGGTATACTGTACGTATAGAAGTACACATGTATGTCTTTACAGTACGCCTGTGAGCAAGCAGTCTCTTTTGTGATCTATTGTACATGTATGATTATTTCTGTGTGTGTGACTTGTGAGTATTGTAGATATTGGTGTGTGTGTGTGTGTGTGTGTGTGTGTGTGTGTGTGTGTGTGTGTGTGTGTATGTGTGCTCATCAAGTGTATATGCAGTGCTGATCGCCGCTAACCTCCTCCTTGCCCCCCACAGTATGCGCTGTACAAAAAGATGACCCAGGCGGCCATCTTGATCCAGAGCAAGTTCCGCAGCTACTACGAGCAGAAGAAGTTCCAGCAGAGTCGGCGCGCGGCTGTGCTCATCCAGCAGTACTACCGCAGCTACAAGGAGTACGAGCGCCTCAAGCAGGGGCCCCGGGGGGCCGGGCCCCTCAACCCAAAGATGAAGTAAGGCCTCTCCCATATTAAACTACTAAATTCCTAACCGTGTAAGTTTGTTCAACTGCAATGCGCCCCTCGCAGGTTCTCTGGAGGGCTGATTAGGTAGATCTCAGCACCATCCGTGAAGGCGTAGGTGTGGACCTCCACAACTGTTCAGCAAACGTCACCTGATCAGCAAAACCGAACTGGCGTCTGTTTCCCAACAGCAGAGTTGCTAACTAAGTTGCGGGACTGCAGAGTTGCTAACTAAGTTAGCACTAAGTTAGCAACTATTTTGGTTGCAATGCAATTTCCCATTGCCAACTAACTAAGTTACAACTAAGTTAGCAACTATGCTTTTGGGAAACAGACCCCTGAGTAGCTCTTGGCCTAACTGCCACACCAACGCATTTTAGCTTCAGCGTTGGCACCGGTCTATTATTGCATACATACCAGAGTCCTGCACGGGTTCAGGTACCCATAGGTCAACCGCGGTTGGACGTTACGGGTGAAAAATATCATACTACGTCGGATACTGGTTCGGTTGGGAGAGCACAGGAGCACGGGTCTAAATTACAGTCAAAATAAAAAATACCAAAAATAAAAAAACGAAAAAAAAAAAAAGAAATGCTAAGCCTATATGTTAGTTGCAGCAGTTATATAACCTAAAATCCATCAGCGTATGCCATTCCCAGAACTATCTGCCACTTTCATTTTCTGACAACGCGGTCTCCCAAAGAAAAGTTGAAAAGACAACTGGCAATAGGAGAGTTTAAAGTTCTGATCAAAAGCCTACATCCATAAACTCAAATCTAATGTGTGGGAGAATTTTGGCGTCATCTCTGACAACGAAATAACATTGTTAAAGGCTTCAGTAGGCTTCCTGCAAAACATGCCTGAAAGTGTTTGTCTATGAGAACCGCAAATGTGGTGACATCTGCCACTTTGATTCCAATGATAAGGCTCCACAATATCAGGATGAAGTGACCGCTTACACTGATTACGAAACACCTAAAGATGACTCTTTTGACGTCTTGTCTTGGTGGAAAGAACATGAGCGTTGGTTCCTCAATATCTCTCTTATTGCGAGATTTATAGCCTATTCGTTATCCCGGCAATGAGCGAGATTTCTCATGCGCTGAATATGTCATCCTGGAATGATTTTGCACATGCTCGTTTTGTTGTGGCAATAAACTTTTGTCTTTAATTTGGGCTATCTGGCTGAGTTTTGGGTTCGGGTCGGGTGTCTGTTTACATTTATAGCGGGTCAGGTGGAATGCGGAATTATATGTTATTTTTGTCGGGAAAATGGTTCAGGTGTGGGTTTAAGTATGACGGGTATGGGTGGTTGCGGTTGGTCAAAATCAGACCCGTGCAGGACTCTGATGCATACACACTCACTCTCCTCCACACCTCCACACTCACACTCTTTATCTAGATCTTTCTCAAATGAAAGCCCCCATCAGCATCTTAATTTAGCTGTCACTCACTCACACTTAAAAAGCAACTTCAAATTCATCAGTGAATTTACACATTGTTGCTCAGAAATTAATATAGGAACGTTTAGGAAGAATTATTTCATAGGATTTATGGCAGATAATCATTTTAAGCAGTCCTTGTGAACTTTGATCCGTTTTACGCCCACTAAATAGCAAATTCCTCTTATAAGTAGGACTTACATTACCTAAGTTTGCTCTTGGCTAATTACAATGTAAAGTGATTTAGTGGTTTGAGTCAGGTTTGTGTGCGTAATTGTGCTGATGGGCCAGGGCGGGTTGGTCGTCACAATGGGTCAGGTTGTTGCGGGTGCTAAACGTTCTTGACCCGCGCATCACTAGTGCTTACAGTGCTGAAGCATGTTACTTTTTATCACATTTCAATTTGCTCTGCTGGAAAGACTAAAGAGAACATTGAATGACTGAATGAATCTTTGACTACAATTTTGCTGAAGTCCTCACTTCAATTGAGATTGCTGAGGATTTAAAAATGTCTTCTCTCTCTCTGTCTCCCTCTAGAGGCACATTTCTGACGAAGAAGCAAGATCAGGCAGCACGGAAGATCATGAGATTCTTTAGACGCTGCAGGCACAGGTAAGATATGCAACACACACACACACACACACACACACACACACACACACACAGAAAAACAGCAATAGCAACTAGAAAGCTAGACATAACACAAATACAGACACACACACACACACACACACACACACACACACACACACACACACACACTTATGTGTATGTATGCACACACATTTGGAACAATAACAGGGAAGAGCAAACTGTAGCATAAATCATTTCTACTCCAAGCACAACCATCCTTATGTCTATAAGAATGAAACACATGTATGTATGTTTGTCTTTTGCAGGATTAAGGAGTTGAAACAAAGCAAGGAGCTTGAGAGGAGGGGCCTTACAACTTAAGTCTCTCTCACTCACTCACACACACACACACACACACACACACACACACACACACACACACACACACACATTCAAGCAAATGCACCTTTACACACATAAGTGTAACTACTTGCATCATGGTTTACACATGACACACTACCCAACATTACACACATTTTAAAAGATGTTTGCACAAATCCATCTAATGCACTCCTTGACACACACACACGCGCACACACACACACACACACACACACACACACACACACACACACACACACACACCTCCATCCCCTCCTTTGGCCAAAGGAAAATCAAGGGATGCCCACTTGCACTCTTCCACCTGGTGGACTCTCTCCTTCCTTCCTTCCTTCCTTCCCGTGCTGACTGCTGCAGCCCTGCATGCCAAAAGAGAAGAGCTGTCCTCATCCCTCTCTTCCTCCCTTTCTTCTGTGCATCTCTCCATCTGCCTACACACACACACACACACACACACACACACACACACACACACACACACACACACACACACGCACTCACTCACGCCCTTGCTTGCAGCTTTGCCTGTCCTTGAGTGGTTGCCGTCATGCAGACCCATGAGCAGGGAGGATGGCGTGAAGATGCGCTGATGATGGACAGACTGAAGGAGGAGGAGGAGGAAGGAAAGAGGCGGGGGGGTTGTGTCCACCCCAAGCCTTACTGAGATTTGCATTGTTGGATGGGGGGAGGGAGGGACGGAGAAAGAAAGAAAGAAAGAAAAGAATGGAACTGTAGACTATTGCTTTACTTGCTCGGACTTGTTTGTGATTTCTTTCTTTCCATCGCAGCTCTTCACAGAATGTATTGTACTTTTGAAGTATACAAATCTTATGAAACCTCTATATAAACGAAAAAAATATATATATACTTAAATATATACTTATCCATATATACAAATATATATATTCTACTTGATGCTTATATATATATATATATATATTCTGAAGATGATGAATTTCTTGATGTCTTTAATATTGTCTTATTTATGGAGAAATATGAGGCATGTTTTCTAACTTCCTTTGTTTACTTCTCTCGATCTGTTGGGGGAGGGCAAATCAGTGGCGTTTAGGAGAGCGAGGGAAAAAAAAGTCTTAAGAAAAGGGGGGCAGAGAGTGAATGAGGGACGGAGAGAGAGAGAGAGAGAGAGAGAGGCCTTGTTGCTTTGGTCTCTCTCGACACTAGGGTTGCACTAACTGCCTAGACTGGGCTAGCCTACGCGTTAGTCTGTGTGCACGAGTGACTGAAGTTTTACAGTGAACCTTTGTCTGGTTTCAGCACTTTGAGCTCGGGTCCTAACACCCACACACACACACACGTCAGACACACAAACACACATGCACATCAGACATTTACTCACACACACACACACACACACACACACACACACACACACACACACACACACACTCACAGATAGCCCAAAGTGAGCAGTGCTTATGTGGGTGTCCTAATGTGCAGTGCCTTCAGGTTTTTTTGCTCAGTCCATTGACGAGTTTGCTTTCACAAGAGACACTTGCATACACATAAACACACATACCAAGTCACCCTTACATTTATGAACGCACGCACGCACACACACACACACACACACACACACACACACACACACACGTAAAATAACCTTGCACATGCCTGCTTACATCTTCATTCTCTGGATTTATAGTGGTTTGGCTACCTTGTAATTTCTTATGGCTGACTGAATAGTAGATATATACGGTTTGTTAGGGGAAGTATGTGTGAGTGTGTTTGCTCGCGCATGTGTATGGAAGTGTGCTCTAAACATTTCTGGTGCAACATGGCAAAAGCACAGCACAGAGTTGCATCATAGAGAAGAGTGTGTGTGTGTGTGTGTGTGTGGGTGGGTGTGTTTGCGCTTGTTTGCATGTGTCAGAGAGATATGCATTAATTTGTACATATTGTAAAATGAGAGAAAAGCTACATTGACAATGATTATGATGAATCTCTAGTATATTCTGCATTTCAGCTAGGAGTGAAGGAGCACTGCTTGAGCTTGAAAAAAAAAAAACCTTTTTCCTGGTTTAATTGCAGCTCTGCATGTTTGTTTGTTATCCTTGTTGTTTGGTGAGGATGCACTTTTGCGTTTGTGTGAGTATGTGAGTGTGTGTGTCTGTATGAGAGGTGTGTGTATGTGCTGTGTGGCTTTCTATACAGCTCTTGGCATGAACCCATAATGATTTTTATTTTTCTGTTTTTCAAAAAAAGAAAAAAAAACATATTTATGATATTTAGTAATATTTTTGGTGTGCAGCTTGTGATGCTGGTGTGTAATGTATACATTTATTTAAAAGAATATTAAGGATTTTTCTGTAAATTCATGTTCTTTTGAGTCCCCTTTTTGCAGATGTTTGTTCAGAATGTTTTATTACGTCATATTGATTCATTAAATCTAAAATTCTACCATAAACTTGTGTGTGTGTATGGTGTGTGTGTGTGTGTGTGACAGAGAGAGAGAGGGAGAGAGAGAATTTTCTTAGAAATTGTTTTGTATTCCACATGTATTAGTAAATAACTCCACATGCATTATGAAGAATGTAGAACATTAGTTTGAGTTACAAAAAATGTCAACAGCAGGGCCCACTCTAAAGGCCAATTCTCACTGAAGATCCGCCCTGAGATGAGACGGGTTTAAAGAGGAGTTTCAGCGGCGTGTGAACCAGTCGTCGCAGGTTGTTGCAAGCAGTTACAAGCCGTCGCAAAAGTTTTAACATGTCAAATTGCAGTTTCAGAGTTTTGACGTTTCAACGTTACTAGTTTTTACAAACGTCACAGTCCGTCTTGTCATGGGTCTTTGGTCTGTAGCCACCTTTAGTTAAAGCTAAGTTGCATTAGCCTGACATAGCCCGACCATAATACTGCTGTTCATCCGTATTCATGGTCTGGGAACGGTCTTCTGGGGCGTGTTTACATCGGTAAAGAGTCTACCGGCCAATAAGCGAAGCTGATTAGACGAGCTGTCCAATTGTTTCAAACCAGAAGTGAATGCCCTCCCCCAGCAGTATAACCGCATCAGGTTAAAGAATCTCCAGACCATGAATACGGATGAACAGCAGTATTATGGTCGGACTATGTCAAGCTTAAGTTGCATGCCTTAAAATCATAGACCATATTTATTTGACCTAAATTCAAATTTGTATTAAATGAACCTAAATACTTGCCTGGGAGTTCCCATGCTCCTTTGCGCGCTTATTTCATTTCACTCTGCAAGCAGTGACCATGGCCGATTTTCAAGCCTGCTTTCGGTATCCAATCACAGAACCAAAAGGGACTAGCACGGCCCTCGATTGTATTTTACGTCATGTGGTGGCTCTGGTATTGGCTCTGAGCTACGTAGAGACGCTATGATAGACATTCGTAGCGCCCAATAAACGGCTCTGGACAATCGTAAATTACGCTTCCGCTACGAGAAAAGCAATAGGTGGGTCTCCAGACTAAATATCACTTATGATTTTAATTTGCTGTTCGCCAGGCTACCTAAATGTAGGGTTTAGAAAATAATTTCTAGGGTTTGATTTTAAAATGCATTTATGCATGTTTTTTTTTTTTTTTTTTTTTCAAAGTGATGTAACCTTGCTGATTCAGAGGGCCCTGCATAGATTCCTGGAGGGGCAGGTTCAAAACTTCTGTGAA